>OENT01000093.1:0-201644 GCA_900239685.1 Rotaria macrura | reverse complement strand
TTCGGGACGGGACAAACGGGATTCGGGACTATTCGAAATTTTACGGGACGGGACAAACGGGATTCGGGACAATCGAAAGTTTGTCCCGCAGGACTCTAATCAAGAGTGCTACATGAATTTTATTGAATGTTGTTCATCATCTATCATGACTTATATAGGTGCAAGTCTTATTCAAATGTAGACATTGTAACTAATTCATCTCAGTTTCAATCAATACTAGACATGAGAATCATATTCTAGTTTTCTAAATTGTGATGATGTTTGACTGCAGCCGGTGATAGTTTTCCAGTTAATTTCAAAGTAAATAAAAATGATTCAAAACTAGCAACAGAATCATCTGATTCGTACGACGACGCTTCAACGAATTTGTTTTTTCATTATTTGATGGTGTTTGGGCATAAAAATTACATAAAATTCTGTGTGTTCAATACGAATGAAGTAATTGACATATTCTTTACAAATATTGACTATATTTCTTAACGTGTGATATCAAGAAAAGATCATACGTACTCATTCAACTGTATAACCGGCTCTCATGTTCATATCGTACTTTGAAGAAGAAAAAACAATCCTTCTACCACTCACCGTAAGACGTTTGATGTAGAATATACACTTATTTTTAAAACTAGGCTAGCAAAGTATAGATCTTATGATTCTTTAGCACAGAGCCTAGTGCATTAACTGTAGGAAAAGAAAAGAAGAAATCCATTTAGCAATGCTTTTATTGATTGTCGACTGTTCGTCAATACAGAATCACTTAGATTATCGTAATCTATTCTTGTAAATATAATAAAATCATTCAAATTTTGTAATGAAAAAAGAGTTCAAGTGACAATTTGAGAGTTCTTTTTAATTCAAAATTTAAGTTCGTTATTGATGCTGGGAATTTAAGAAAAAAAAGAAGCCTCCGTGGACTGAAAGAATATTGTGTGCATAATAATGATTTAAGAACAATTCATTTTTCTATTTAAGCAACAGAGTAAACATCCGATAATTATTTAAGTGTATATTCTCCTATGGAAAGGATTCTACTTCAACAAATATGAAAAAATTGAATGCATCAAAGATAACAAAAAAAAGTAACCTTATAATGCTGACAATCATGTGGATTCTTTACGATTAAATAGACAATCAAGAGTATGACTATGACATTAAAAAGAAAAATCAGAATAGCTCATGTGTTGGAGATTTATCGATGTATGAAAACGAACTTTTTCGTAAACATACACGGTATATATATATGTATAAGAGTGTTTCTATACTAAACATGCACTGAACACGATGAAAAGAGCGCTGCTCTTCATTTGCTTGTCTTTTAGCACGTTTTAAATTATTATTTCATCAGTTTTTTGTTTCATAACGAAGATCAATTTTGTTCTAATGTCACAATCGTAATTGTATGAATTAGCCCAGGTTGAATCCTCACGATCGTTAACGACCATATTCGGCTTAATACGGCTGTCGTGACCGTATTTTATCGTAATTCAGTGTAATACATGACTCAGTATTACGACCGTATTTCTCTGGATCGTCTACGGTAAAATACGATCATCTATAGAAACAAGAAAACTGCTGTTTATGATCATCATATATGATCACCTGCACTTTGTCGTGCACCGATCGTTCACGCTAAAATACGATCTATTATTAAGATTGTTTGTGATCGCTAACGACTGTATACCTTCCTATATGTCACGGATACACACGGTCGTAATACTGGGTCATTACGGCAAAATACGGCCGTGTACGTCATCGTATATAGGCGTAAACGCCCGTTGACCGCGAGTCCGTAATCATCAACCTTTAATTATGATATCTGTAATGAAATAAATGATAGATCGATCCGTTACTACTGCGTTGTTGTTTTATTATGATGTTCAGAGAAACTGAAGGAGTAGCGTTACCGCTATCCTTTGGTGTACGACGTTCTCTACACAAACTCTAAGGGGTTCCCGATTTTTGGAAAGTTATCGAAATTCCTTGAAATTCCGTAAAAAGTCTTCATTTTTATAGCTGATAACGAGGCTTTCGAGCTTGGAGTATTCTGTACAATGCACGATTCAACATTGAATGAAATTTTCGTCAGATGCTACGCTCCATAGCGGAAGTATTTTCCCATTAGCATTCAATCCCAAAACCACGCACTCTCTAACCACGAACCGGGTCCTATAGAAACCGGCAGAAATGATAACTGCGAATCATTGTATCCGTCAGTGAAACACATAATATCGCTGGAACATGGAAGTAGTATTTCGACCACAAACTTTCCCAATTTTCCCCATGATTTGCAATTTTCAAACATCTTTTCTGTTAGTTCCACCAGATTCCGGTGGGCAGAACGATCTGCATGCACTGGAAAATAAGGTGTCACACGAAACCTCTGAGGTTTTGTCAAGTTTTACTATACTATAAAGGTAGTGCTCATCCTTCAGATTCGGCGATCCTTTTCTCAAAGAATGGTCATTCATTAGGAATTAAGTAAAAATAATCTTATTCGGAAAAGTCATCTCGGAATGATAATTGATCTTAATAATCATTCAGAGCTTGAGCTTTACATTTGCTTTGAAAATACTATATATATATATATCTTAGGCTTAATCAAATTGTATTCAACAATGCATTTGTTACGCTTTTAAGTTCTCATTGATTATATCTTTCAATTATCATGTTATTTCATAATTTTCGGGTAAGTATCGCATTGTCTTGCTATACGATTTGAAGTAATCCTCACTTATTAGTATGTGTAGTACAAAATAGGCAAGATATTCATGGTATTACAGAGCTCATCATTATCAGGTATATGACTCTAAAGAATAAGAGAACATATCTTCTGTTGCGAAGGATGAGGATGAATCCGGGAAGGTTCCTGAGAATAAATTACTATTAAAAAATCTGATATCAGTTGCTCACCTGTGTTCATTCGTATACCCTCCTGATTTGTCGTTTTCAAAATTTTAAGGGCTTTATGAAATTTTACCTCGGTATTATGTATTTGCCCATATTCAGACCTTAAACTTTTACACAGCCATCGCATTCCAAATAGCAGTGCAAAGATTTAGAAATTGTACCTTACCGAAAACCCTTCGTTCGCAGAAGTTGAAACGTGCAACGCTCCATGATGAGGATGTGTGATAACTTGTGGGTTCATTGGCGTCCCAGAAAAATCAGATTACCAAGGCTTTTAAGATAAAACAATAAAGTCCACTAGACTTGAACGTTGCATATCGGTTACTGCATAACATGATCCACAGTTATGTGAACCGATTTCTTTATTAAACTGATTCATTTTCATGACTTCGAGCTGTGGTACCCATTCCCCGATCTATGATTACCTGTAGTCAAACTTTAAAAATATAATTTTTTTCGTAAAAAACCCTTAGTGGGTTCTAAAAAATCCACATCTCAAAATTTCAAAAAACTGATCACTGATTCGACTTCCTCGACCCCAGCTACCTTTAGCCAAATTTGTTGTATGAGGTGGTGCTGAGTTTTTGTTGGTTTAGCGTAAACTGAAATCTGATTGGTTCACAAATAAAAAGCAAACAAACTTTTAAGATATTTAAGGAGCGTAGAACTCTTTCAAAAAAGAGAATAAGCGTCCGTATGATCATACGAAACCTGTAAGAGGTTTAGCAATATGCAAAGTTTTGTAAAATTCTTTATAGGATTTTCAAATATGAAAATTCTTCGCCCTGGACCCTTTGAAATTTGAGTAACCGCTGAGGTTTAGTCAAAAGCCCCTTTGAGTTTCGTATACAAAACGTTTTGTTAATATGCTTCGTGCAGAATTAGGGTTACGAAGATACCATTAGCAAGTCATTACGTTTCCAAGTAGCTAGTAACTTGTCCGTTACCAGTTACGTGCTTACAGTAACGGTTGGCTACGTGTTACTGGATAACAGAGTAACGGGTTGAACCACACCTCTAATAAGTATTAGAAATGGTTTTAAGAAAAATTACGAAATTCTATAAAGTTCGACCGAAGTATGTCAGGCTCGGGGAATCCATTTGTGAAATCCCTACTTTCACAATTTTCAGTTGATAGTTTTTGAGAAAAAAAATATTTTCCACAAAAGTTTGAAGTGGTTCATTGAAATTATTTTGTTTCTCACGAAACCTGTTTCTGCATTTAGAAATAGATTTTAAAAAAAGAAGAGTTAGAGTAAATATAATAAAAATTCCTGTATCAGATTCAGATTCCCTGAGCCCAACTTGCTTTACTCAAACTTTTTAGAATGTCGTTTTCTTTTCGTGAAAACCTACTCTGCTGATAATTGGAGGAGTCGATAATTCCGTTGATCCGATACCATTACCTGGTAACGGAAACGTTACCTGTTACTTGATGAAATATTCCATTTCTAGTTACATCAGTTGTCAGATGAGAAGATAATAATGGCGACTTCAACTCTAAAACTTGCAACCTACTAAAATATTTTATTTTTGTTCCGATCATTTGTTAGCTGAAGAAATAATAATGATGAGTTCGATTTTGACAGCTAAAACCTGATGAAATATTTTATTTGCATTTAGATCAGTTGCCAGATGGACAAATAAGAATGTTGAGTTTTCTTTTAAAAGTTAAAATAGGATGAAATCTTTTTTTTTTCTATTTAGATCAAACATCCCATGCCAGTCGTTTTGCCCACCGTAACATGGAGGAATTAGCATAAAAAATGCCTGAAAATGACGGTATTTTGCTGGAATACACATGGCGTCAATGGAACATGATATTATAGTGTTCTGGTCACAAACTTCCCTGATTTTTTCTAGTGAGTTCCGAGTAAGTTGTTGTCTTTCCTCAAGAAGCGGCACAAATCATGGGAAAAAACTTGGGAAAGTTTGTGGTCGGAATATCGCTTCCATGTTACAGCGACATCATGTATTTCGCTATAGGAGACAGTGATTCACTCTTACTTTTCTGCCGGTTTTCACAGGATCCGGTTATTTTTTAGAAAGCGGTAGGTTTTAGCATTGAATGGTGGTGGAAAAAACTGCCGCAATGGAGCATAGCATTCGGTGAAACTTACAGTCAATGTTGAATAGTGACTAGTAAACAACTACAAGTACGAAAGGCTTGCTATCCGCTATAAAAAATTAAGACTATTTACGAAACCTCAAATGATTTCGATTTCGCTGCGAAAATCGAAACCCTTTCGAGTTTCATTTTGCACCTTCTTTTCTGTCATTGTGGGATGTTTGATCTAAACACAAACGTAATATTTCATCAGGTTGTAACTAGGGGTGGCGCTTTCAGTTTACTTTAAAGTTTAAGTGATTTAGTTTAACTTTAAAGGTTAAAGTTAAAGTGGTTTACTTTAACTTTATTTTTAAAGTTAAAGTGAATTTTCTTTTTCGTATTTATCACTACCCGGACTGGTTGATTGATACTCGCTAGACCCTGTGCAACCTATACGACGACAAAAAAATGAAAAATAAAACAATTTAAAACGACTTTAAATAACTTTATACGTTGATCTTAAAGTTTAAAGTGGTTTAAATTTGAGTGAAACTAGTCTATTTTTTCATTATGTTACATCTCATAGGTTGCAGCGAACCTAGCGATCATCAATCAATCAGTCCGGATAGTGATAAGTATAGAAAAGAAAATTCACTTTAATTTTAAAAAAGAAGTTAAAGTAAATCACTTTAACTTTAACCTTTAAAGTTAAAGTAAAATCACTTTAACTTTAACACTTTATTTAAAGTTTTTAAAGTTAAAGTGCCACCCCTAGTTGTAACTTAAGTCAAACCCACCATCAATATTTGTTTATCTGGCAGTTGATCCAAATAGTAATGGAATATTTCATCAAGTAACGGATAAAGTTTCTGTTACTGGTTGCCCGGTAACGGTAATAAAGTGACGAAATCAACGACTCCTTCAATTAACAGCAAAGGAGGTTTTCACGAAAAACAACGAAATTCTAAAAATTTTCACTGAAGCAAGTAGGATTCCAAGAATCTGAATTTCATGCCAGGATTTAAAATATTTTGAGTTTTACTCATTTTTCGAAAAAACTATCTTTGAATGCAGAAACAGGTTAACTGAGAAAAAATTAAATTTCAATGAACATTTTTAATTTTTGTGGAAGAAAAAACGTTTTCTAAAAATGTGAACTCAAAATCGTGAAAGTAGAGATTTCAGGAATGGATGCACTAAGCCTGATATTCTTTGGTCGAACTTTATAGAATTACGTTATTTTTCTTGAAAACCTCTTTTCATGATAATTGGAGCAATGTTTTATCCCGTTACTCCGTTACCCAGTAACTGGTAGTGCAAAAGTTACCGATTACCTGGTAATTGTTAACGAGCATGTTACCAACTACTTGGAAACGTAACAGGTTGATAACGGTAACTTCCCTGTCCTAATTCTACACAAGGTATATTAACAAAACGTTTTCAACGAGACAACTCAAAAGAGCTTTTGACCAAGCCTCAGGGGTTATGCAAATTTCAAAGAGCTCAGGAAGAAACATTTTTATATTTTAAAACTCTATAAAGAATTTTACAAAACCTTGTATATTGCTAAACCTCATACAGGTTTCGTATGATACTACGGATACTTATATAGTATAGTGAAACTTGACGAAACCTCAGAGGTTCGTGCGACACTTTATTTTTTTCAGTATTACGTTACCGTTATCCTCGTTGTACGATGTTCACTACATTACTTCATCACTCCAGCCCTGCGTGTTTCACACAGAACATACGTTTATATAGGAGAGCGGAAATTAGAGAGAAGAGAAGAAAGGTTGAGTAAAGGTCAGAATGAGCAGGTAGTAACTACCAGTCATGAGGTCAAAATACGTATTCACGTATAGTGACCAATTGTTCTAACATATATTGATCGATAGAAAATGCACATAGGTAATGACCTTGTTATTGGACACCATCATGTATTATGGTCATTAAAACTTAATATCAAGCTTTCAATCACAGAGAAAATTCAAAGTCATTATGATAGATTTACCGATACATAATTATATCAAACAGTATCACTCTCATTATTGAATGACTGCTTCAGTTCTCTTTAGGATATTTGACCAAGAGATAAATTAGATTTTTTTATCATATTTCATTAAAACTTGTTGTGTAATAAGCTGTATTTATATACTTCAACCATTTATTTTTCTTTTCTTCTTCCTTACAGTATAGTTATCAATAACAACAAAAAGTTATCTTTGTTGGTCTATTCATCACATCACGATAAAGGCATACTAGTTACAATAGGAGTGGACCATTTCTGTTGTTTAACGTGAATAAGAAGCATGGCGAATCCAATGCGAACATTCGCCTCAGATAATTATGCTGGGGTTTTACCTGAAATAATGGATGCATTAACGAAGGAAGCTGTATCAAAATCACATGCACGTGCTTATGGTCATGATGATCTTTCACATGAAGTATGTCATTTAATTCAAGAAATATTTAATCATTCACCAGATGATCCAACACCTGATGTTCATTTTGTATTTAATGGTACTGGAGCAAATATACTTTCAATTCTTGCATGTACTCATTCTTATCATGCTGTTATTTGTTCGGATATTTCACATATCATTTGTGATGAATCATCATCACCAGAAACAGTTACTGGTGTACGATTAATTTCGATACCAACCGATGAAAACGGAAAAATAAATATTGATATCATTGAAGAAAAATTAGATCGCATTGGTGATATGCATGCAGCTCAACCGCGTATGCTAACTATTGCACAGCCAACCGAATATGGAACTGTTTACACAATCGACGAACTTAAACAATTATCAAATTTAGCGAAAAAATATAATTTGTATTTTCGTAAGAATCGCTCTTAGACTTCGATAAATTTATTCTTTTATCTGTTAAAATTTAGATATTGATGGTGCAAGATTATTTAATGCAGCATCATCATTAAATTGTAATCTTCGGGATATTACAACATCCGTTGGCGTTGATATTCTATCACTAGGTGGCACAAAAGTAAGTTAGATAAAATAAATACGACATCAGTTACTTCCGTTTTCTTTAGGCAGGTTTGATGTATGGTGAAGCTGTTATTGTTTTCAATCCATCATTAATCAAGAATAATGATGATACTACTACAAATAATAATCCATTAAAATATCGTCATAAACAAGTCATGCAATTGGCATCGAAACAACGTTTTATAGCAATACAATTCTTAACTTTATTAAAAGATGATCTATGGAAAAAATCCAGTGAACATTCAAATTCTATGGCACAATTATTTAAAAAACAACTTGAAACAATTCCGAAAAAGAATGAAAAACCATTAATACGTATAACAAGACCAGTTGAAACAAATGCTATTTTTCTTGAAATACCACGGGATTGGTATGAACCATTGTCAACTGTATTTCCATTTTATATGTGGAGAACTAAAAATTGTGAAGTTAGATTGATGTGTTCATTTGATACAACTGAAAATGATATTGATCAATTTATGAACAAAATTAATGAACTGATTGAAAACGAGAAAAAGAAGGATTTTCAAGCTTAGATATTTCCGTTTTCTTGCGGACTCATTTTAAGATCATAACATGAGTTACGAAATAAAAGAATTTGTTTCACATCATCAATCGTTGTATTATTGAGAAAGAATTAATCTAAGAAACATAGCTTCATATTGCTCTAGAAGAATTTTTTTAAAACTGAATACAAGACTTTCTTACGAATTTTCGCAATCGAATAAATGTCATGATGAAAATAGACCAAATTTTTTCAATTATCACATTTTCAGGATTCTATTTTCTATCAACAAGAAGTTCGTTCAGTAGTACATCGATGTATTGTTTATATAGTATTAATGATCTTGGAATGAAGAGAAAAAAAATACCAATCATGGATACAGATCATTCTTTATGCCAAATTCATTCGTATCGTAATGCAGAGATGTTCAAGTAAGAGCTTGTATTCATTCTACTTAAGCAAACAAGTTATAAACAACTCGTGTAACTACTTCTACTTTATCATAACATAGTATATAGGTTAAAATAATAACGCTTTCAGCTTTAAGAAGTGTTTATCATTCTCAAGTTGTTAGTGTTTATCTTCGAATAGAATATGAAACGTGTTAATGTAATGAAAAAAAGAAGGTTTTAACATTAGTCCATCTATTTGAGATTGAAAAACATCATAATTCCAAAAAATATAGACAAAAGAGAAGATTAATTATAATTTCAAACAAAAAAAGAGCGGAAAAATAAAAACAAAACAAAAATGGAAGACGAAAATTCACTGCTATCAACAAACAAACAAAAACACATAAGTTTTCTTTTAAAATTGCAACACTGTAATCCTGATGTATACATATATATTTTTATTGAAATATATACAAATTTAATATTTTGCGACAAAAGAAAATTATCATCAATACATCCAACTAAAACTAAAAACAATGGCTAATCACAAAAATTTCCATAATATTCACTTAACTCTTATGGCATAATCATGTATTTTTTCTTTTATGTAAATATTAGGAAGATACAAGAAAAAGAAACCCAGAAATAAGAAATTCCAAACTAATAATTATGGTTTTCCCGACAACCACGTTAGACAAAACACATACATGTAGTAAATAGAATAGAATAGAGTAGAATAGAATGGATTAGAAAAGAAACGAAACCAATACACGGATGCATGTATTAAAACATTTAATACGAAGAAAACATTCTCTGCTAAAATAAGATGTAAAAAAACGAAAAACATAAACACGCGAAAAGATGATTTTTAATTGTTGCACGTGTCGAACCAACAAAAAAATGCAGAAGAAAATTTAAGAAGAGTTCATTATCTTTTGTATATGGATACCAAAAGAATATCTGATCTACCTATTTAAAGAAGACAAGCACCCTTTAAGCAGTTTCCATTGATGTAAATTATTCTTCTTTTCGAGATTAACGAAAGACAATTGGTGTTGAACAAAAATATAAATAAAAACAAACAGGAACATTAAATTGATTGTTCATCAGTTAGTTTCATTTTTAAACCTTGGTGTTCATCTTCATCAGTTGTGAGCGTTTGTATTACATTATTTGATGGTGATTTACCACATTGACATAATTTACTAAATCTAATTCATGATAAAAATTTTAAATTAAAACTAAAATTACTATTTCGATTTTCTTACGGGATATCAGCAAATTTATCAATTGGTCCAATAAATGAAAGTAACGGTAAAAAAAACCAGGTTGCATATAGCCAACTAATGAACATGATTAGCATAAGAAAAAATCCCATCTGTGAAAATGAGGTCAACTTGCTTGGTGACATAGATGCACCAGCAAGAAACGATGTAAAACCAGCTATAAATACTGCTGAGCCGACACGACTTAGACTAGTTTTCATACGGCAAAAACGTTGTAAATCCCCTCGTTCATGCCAAGCTTTAAGACGTGTAAATACTGATGGTTTAGAAAATTGCTTTTTCTTTTGAGGTATCTGTTCTAATAACAATTGTTCTCCAGGATTACCGTTGGCTAGATGAGTTGATTTTAAATTATTCGTTGTATTTGTACTACATACATGATATTTCTGCCAATCAGCTTTTATGTAGGCAACACCATAATGCACAGCTATGAATGAAAGACAAAATAATTCCAATATAATTTTTGAAATAGAAGCAAAAACAAAATGTCAAAGATAGTCTTCTTACTGAAATCTACGCTAAGGCCAACACTCATAATTATGATAATGGTTTCAAGAATATTTAATTCCCAACCACATAAAACAAATATTGCAACTGCATCAGCTATGATAAATGTAATGGTTAACATAGCATATAAAGTTATCACAACATTTCCAGATGTTAATAGAAGTACAACAAAAGCAAATACCATAGAAAATATAAGAGAAGTGTATGTACCACGAATAACTTCACGCATTAAATCATAAAATAAAAATTGAGGCGAAACAAACCACCTGAAATGTATATAAAATTAGTGTATGTGTGATTGGCATTGAATACGTTAGCGCTTTGCGCTGGCCGAGGCGAATGGACGAACAGAGCATACTTCAGACTAAGAATTCTGGGTTATTCGAATTCAAATCTACAGTTTATCTGTAACACAATAGGGTCTCACAGTCTGAATGGAAACGTTTTCATCCATCAGTGACGTATCGAATTTTGGATTGACACTGAATTGTAAAAGTCGGTATCAAAATTCGACAATTTTTGAACCAAGAAATTTTTTTCAGTCAACTACCTGACACATAGGCGCTAACAAAAAAGAATATCGATTGTTTAGAATATTCTTCTTCTAGTACAGTAATCTATTATTATCTTACCAAACAATTTTCGTCGTCAAAATTTTCAAGCTTATGAATATGATTGTCATTGTTAAGCATTCTTTGTTCGATGCTTCTTTTTAGACTGAATCCTTAGTTTCTCACGAATGAAAATCAAATGGATTCAACATAAAAATAAATCGTAATGAAATATTGATTAACGAAGCAATGTTGGTAAATGGCAATTTCATTCATATGGAACACTAATATTTATTCTCATAATCATATCTCAGAATAGGAGATAGTGAAAACGCTGATCTATTTACGAAGGCCGAATTCAACCGGCTGCTTTGTTTATGTCAAGCTTACTTTCAAAATTGAATTTTTAAATAATATTCAATGAGAAAATCTAATGGGTATAGATCATTTTCGATTTTTCTCAATCTTCGTAGTACCTATTACAATTCAGATTTAACTACAGATGAAATTTTAACCATGTTTATTCAGAAAACGAGAAGTTTCGTGAATGAGATAAAACTTGTTAGATAAATTGACAGCTAAAGCTCGTTAAAAAAATATATCTTTCATATTGTCTGCATACAAGACGATCTTTATCTTAATATGAAATGAATCTATGTGAAAAAATTTAAGAAAAGAACTAATTATCATTTTTGTATCGTTCTATTCCTTTCAGAAAACTGCAAGCCATAATGATAGGCTATCCCAGTCTGAATATGCCGTATAAATGTTATATTTTAAATTTATTAGTTTATCCGTATGATCTTCACTGGCATTCTTAAAGCTGAGTAAAGAAAAATATTGATAACCACATAAATAATACTTTGACTTCCTTAAACAATATGTAGAACAGTATTTTGCAATCTGTCAAATGAGAACATGGTTGAGGTGATATCGGTTTTTTTCTCCTCTGCACATGAACGAGAATCAAAGGTAAATTAACGTGAAATATTTCTGTTAATATTACACAATTTTATAAGTTGATTGGCTAAAATATGATCGTGTCTTCTATATGAAATGTTATTTTGGAATGAGCGATTTGAATCATCTGGCAAGGAGAATCCTACTAGATGTAATAGAAATCATTTCTTACCCATGTTTCACTTGCTCATAAACATGCCCATTTGAATCTTCCGATAATTTTAACTGTTCTAAACGTTTTTCAAAATACGCTTCTAATTTTTGATAATAAGCATGTTGAATAGAAAATGAATCAAATGTCACGTTCATATTAACAAGAAATAAAAAGGCACGTATATTCAAGGTTTTAGGATCAGGTAAAAATCCCAGACGAAAACTATCACTTCCACGGTTGCTATCACTTGACGATGATAACTGATTAGAACTACTAAAAAATTTAAATAAACGATGCATGGCCATCTTGGTATCATTACGTGTTGCTGGTACGAAAAATTCATTTTCATTATGTTTTACATCATTATAACGATCTGAATTTAAGAATCCATGCAATAGTTGACCTAAAATAAATGATAAAAATAATTAAAAAAAGCGAGTTTTATTAGTTCTGTTTTTCGTATCGACATTATGATCTCATACCTATTGTTAACCATTGTGCATATGTTTCTTGAACATTAGTAAATAATTGACTTTGATTAAGACCTCTTAAAAATGTGTCAAACCATCGTAATGTTTCTGGATCATAGAAATCAATGTTCTTATTATAAACTAAAGTTTCATTATCAACATATCGTTCAATATCAGGAGTAAATGGATGTACTAAATCTATATCTTCAATACCAAATACAAATATTATCAATGGATTTGTCACATTATCTTTATCTTCGTTAATGTACGATAGAAATTCATCCCGCATTTGATATTCAAAACGTTCAAATGGATGTGTTAATTGAAAAAATTGATAACGACGAGATTTTGGTGGCGTCAATTTAGGCTTATGAAAAACAATTAATAAACCGGCAATTCCAAGAATTAAGAAAAGTATTATTAATCCATAACGCAGTTTTTTTATAACAGGTGGAATATAAACATTGAATATAGCATGATTAAGACGGGTTAACCAAATCAATATTTTGTCGAATAAGTCAGGAAAATAATTGAATAAACCAAGATGAGCTGAAAGAGGCTCACAAAATTTTTCATATACAATCACAAATGATACAATCATGGTAACGTTCATTAGAAAATTGAATAGTATACAAAATCCCTACGTCAAAGGAAAAAAACATTGAATACTTGGTTACTTAAAAGATTTTTTAGGTAATATAGATTAAATGATAGTTGTTTAATATCTAAGTATCGTATAACTATGGGTCAACACTTGAAAAATGATATTAGATAAATAGTTTGAAAGTTGAAGATGACATAGAATATTTAATATGTTAAAAAATGTAACCTTCTAAAGTTAACCTCGCATCTTGATGATGATTTCTAAAGTTTATCAATCATATTGAAAAATACCAACTGACACGAATCGGTTCGATTAAGATGGCTTAATGCAGATTTTGATTTTGAGCGAATGTACTTCTCGTGTTAGAAACTTACTCTTGTACTAATTATAGATAATAAATAGAGTATATATGCTCATTAAAGTCTCTCTCGATCAATTACGCTCAACAACTATCAAATTTTTTTTACCGACTAGTTGTAGCTTCTATATGTGTTAACACAAAATTATTTCAGTATAAAAACCAAACATGCTAAAAGGTTTAATATTTCTTTATTTTACGTGAAGGCAGCTATTTGTTTAATTATTGTTCTAATTGAGGCTGTAACATTATCGATAATATACATTCTCAGGATTTGCAAGGATACTTTAGATTCTGTAACTATCATAAGTTGTTAGAAGAAAAACATATCCTAGTCACACTATACTATGATTTCTTTAATATCGATAATGATTTTCAATTCGGTTATGAGTACAGTTTAATCCGAAAAAAAATATGAAAGTCAATATATCGTGAACAGAATGATCTAGGGGTATCCATGAAATTGGCAAGATTTCTAACGGGAAAATTTTTCGGAATGTTCAGTCGATATCAAGTTCGAGTAGCTTCGCTCGTAAAAGTTTCTGAGAAGAGTCCGAGTTGACAGGTCATTACTGCTAAGATTTTGTATATTTCAACATGTAGTTTTCTACAGAGAAAAGACAAATCTCAATGAAATCAGATCGTTGAAAAATATTTCGATCTTTTTCTTGTCACTATGTTAACAATACAACTGTGTTAAAACGCTGTTATTTTTTATCAATCATACATTACGAAAGATTCAGATGAATCTATCTCGAAAATGATTCGATGAAGAAATTTAAAAGATTTTAAATGATTCAGAATCGAGTGGATCTGTTGTTATAAAAAGCTTTTTTAAATCAAGATCCAATACTGATGTTTTTCAGATCTTAGTAAAAAGCCTACCATAAATAAACCAAATAATTGTACATATGCAATGCGTGATATCATATTAGTGAAGAATGCTGCTGATGTTGTGAAACTAGTTACAAAAACACTAGCTGCTGCATGCCTTAAAACCCCAACCATCATTTTTATCATTTGATCCTCATCAACTTTCATCATGCGTATTAAATCTGTGTTTTTAATTAAATCAAAATGTTCTTCGTCTCCTGTTTGATGTTGTTCAGTATTGGATGTTGCCACTGAACGTTTTTCTAGCTTCGCCGCTGTATAAACTCGATCATCACGATACTGTTTTTGTTGCCTTTCGGTTAATTTTCCATAAAATTCTATTGGACGATTCTGTGAACGTGCTTCATTATAAATATCTAATTTTTCTGAATACCAGGCATCGAATATAACAAATACATTATCACACGATATACCAATTAAAATGAATGTTGCCATTAGATTTATATATGGAAATAAGTCAATACCAAAAATTATTTTATACGAAAAATAGGCACAGGCGAAAGAGAAAAGTACACATAAATTCGTCATGAGTGCAACAGTTATTGAGCGAAGATAAACTATTGTTACCTTAGAAAAAGTAAACAAAAGATTGAAAGTTCATCATGATTTTTATCGTATCACTATACTTACTCCGACAATTAATGATATGGCTAATATAACGAAAAACATATCGACTCGAATCTGTTTCATCGCTGAAGGAATTCGAATATTCATGAAGTTTAATGCAGATATTCGTGTCCAACCATCATCAAATTTTGTATTTTGATAGAAATGTTCAGTAAATAATTCATGCGCAGAATTCGACGTATGAATTTCAGTTCCATCAGCTCTTATGATTGGTTTGGTCGGTTTAAGAAACCACATGGCTGTATAACGTGTTGTGTTTGTTGATAGAAATGTTTTATCAAGTAAATATTCCAATGCTAAAAATGTAAAATTATAACGGAAACACGAATCATATTGAAATAAATCAATGGGTACATGACGATATCGTTTTAAACCAGCTTGACGAATAATGCCTGTATCATATAATGAATGACAACGTTGTAGACGATCGATGAAAACCTCCACATCTTTTTTTATTAATTTCCTACAATCTGATTTATTAACAAAAAAAGCAACCATTTCCGGTAATGTATAATGACACGTTGAATGTAATTGAAATAATTCAACAAGTTCATATTGTTTCTTACATAATGATAATAAATTACCGATAGTTAGTAAATTCAAAGATGATTTGTCACTTGCTTCAAAATAAACTTCATAGTGACGATCTTAAGAAAATATGTACTTGAATTATAATAGAATTTACTAGTTAAAAAAGAATTCGTTTTTATTAGTTTATTGCTTCCCAAACTTATTCTATCACACAAAGTGTTATTTTTCAATATACATATATATATATAAACTACTAGTAGCGTCTATCTAACGATAGACTGAGTCCCTTTTATGAAAACCTATGTGAGCTTTTCATGAATTGAAAATGATTGTAGTCATCATTTGGACATATTAATTTCATGCTATTCATGCAATAAGATAATAAATCTTGTTATATCAAAACTCAGGATCTTTAGATAGATATATTGGCAAGCGTATATGGTTGTTCAGGACGAAGTTGCCCAAAAGGATACCAAAGGATGTCGGAACGTGTCAGAATACAGGTATTTCGATAAGGATCGTTGCTATTCCGACATTCAAGGTCCATGATGGGGGGGGGGGCGAGGGGGCTATCCCCGCTATTTTCAGCCTGTTATACAGGCTGATTGTCAACTTTTTTTCGTGGCATATCTGCAAAACTTTCTGCAGAATTTAGGTTTCTGAGAATCTCTTAGATAGTGCATATTTCATTGTTAATTTGCTCATACTGTGAGCTATCTGCTGAATCTTCAAGATTTAGCAGTCAGTGTATAGAATATCGTCGTTTCAACACGTCTTGTAGGCTGTCTATGCTGAAAATTAGACGAGATGCTCGCTCTTAGACATTCGAAATAGATAATCTGTTTCAGATTACTGTAAATTAAACATAAACAACTTGTATAGAAATGACTGTCTGGGAAAATTTCTGAACACTGCCTGCCAAAATATTCAACCCCTATCACGCGCAAAAACAATCGAGATCCTTGCTGACATCTCACAACTTCTTGTTGGATTCCAATATCTAGGATTCTGGCAGCTTCAAACGGATTCCTATAGGATCCAATGGAGTCCAACTATCAGATCAACCCGCCATGGCTTGTCTGTAAAGTTTTTTCTCGAATATTTCAGACGTCAAACTTCTCTTTATTATTCATCATATAATTGCCGTCATCTTCATAAATAAAATCAATGTCAATGTCTAGGTCAATATGATATTTCACTACTATTTTATTATCTTTGTCACACTTTACAGACACATACACAAAAAAATCAGTTTTCTTCATCTGACCCTATATTTCATAAAAGGGAATAAATTAATTTTCGTTTTTAACTTCATTTTTAGAAAAGCACGAAGTATATCAATTGATTATTACAATCAGAAAATGACTGTTAACAAAAATATCCGTAATTCAGATACGAAGGAAAAAAAAGAGATTATGTTTCAAAATGTCGTTCGGATAGAAAACGAACATGAATACGTACGCATATATATATGCCTTGATTGGTTAAAACGTAACTGTCATGAGGTGATGTTGAAAATTTCATAACATTCTTCAAATCGAAGTGTTTTAAAAACGTCTTATTTCTGAACATGTAAAACAATGATGAGTGTCATTATTTATTCTATAGAGCTTATATAACTCTTGACCTTTTCTATAGAACAAATCATTTCAATGACTAGCTTGTGAGCAAAGTTCAACAGGTCATTGATTTCGTTTTCTTTCCAATTAGCATGGATTGTTTAAGCATCAACCCACTTTGCATACTATAAAAAAATGCTTCGGCTCTTCTCTTATTGCCTCAGGGATAATGAATTTATACGGTACTTCTATAATTCATTTCAATAACATAGCAAAAACATGTTTTCGGATATCAATTTCAAAAATTTTGATACAAATATTTATTTAACAGAATTTATTTCTCATAAAATATTCGATTTATTTGTTTAGCTTCATTTCTAAAATTAGAATATTTTAGCACGCAAGAAGAACGATTGACGTGAAAGACACTGTTTTACCATAAACATGTCATAGACTTTCCCAATGGACTATTATCGTTCTACCGTAAATTGAACGCAACATCAAGGTTCCGATTCAATAAATTCACGTACACATTTCAAAATAAGAATAATTCATTTGAATCTATCTATTACAACTAGAAAGCGATAAACCTTTTGGGATACTTTTGCATCATGAGTTGCATAGAAAACTAAAACAGTCTATCTAGAACTTGTACATACTTAAATCAATCGATGTACACATATGTTCATTTGGTTTATAAAGTTTTTCTTCGATTTTTTTTGATATTTTCATAAAATCACTTTGATTCTGTAGCAACGAATAAAGTTGCTGATTAGATAAACATTCACTTTGACTCGATGATGTAAAAGCACAAGCATTTGGATTCGTTTTCAAATCTTCTTTAAGGTCAATTTCATTTATGGTATCATCATAGTCCAAATCATTATCGTCTTCTTCAATTTTTTTAAGATTTTCATTGACCAATGATGATGATGATGATGATAATTTGTCAGATAATGAGATTTTACTTCTATTACCTGTTTTCGATTCACCCAATTGCTGTTCAAGTTTATTTTTGAACTTTTCAAGAACATATAAACGTGAAGTTAATGTATGTTTTCCACGTGGAACAAAACCCTTAAACATAATTTTGAAAGATTTTCTCATAAAAATACTATTGAAGAGAAAAATGTTACTTTTGTTGGATCATTAAAATCTGGTAAACTGCGTAGTTGTATTGATAATACGCCAAGAACAACACAAATAATAATTCCAAATATTAAAAAGAACGATGGATGCTTAACCACGAATGTTGCATACCTATTATTGAAATGGACATATAATCACAGTGAAATTTACTTGTAAGTCATAACCTGTTAACGATTTTCCCGATAAAATACTCTGCTCGAGTAGCTAGTGCTTCTTCACAGTCTTTATAAGTCATATCAAATAACGAGGTTATTTGTTTTACCCTGTTATATCTTTAGCTTGAAAGTCACGAGTAGTCTTTATTACTCTTTTTTAGTGTCCAAGTCACGAGGCTTCTTTATTAGTCATCTCATAAAATACGAGGTTCAGATTAACTAGCGATAAAAAAATCAACCTTCACGGTTTAGTGATTAGAGTTTTATTTCATGTTACTGTAGAGTATTAACTTGAAGGATAAAAACAGACAGGTGAAGAAATCACAATAGGCAGAAGAAAAAAAAGGACCAGTGCACACATACATTTACGTGCATTACTAAAGAGGAAAAATAATTGATGATCGTCGTATATTGTTAGTTTTCAATTCATTCATACATTAAAGAAAGTTAGTGAATTAGGATTTTGATATTGAAGTGTTAGAAACAAATGATGTAATTAATCTACCTGACTTTCATCAGCAACACCATGCATTCTGTTATGTATCATCATCAAAAATGCTACATATACATATATATATATATATATATATATATTTGTACAAAATGCTGCTTATGGAACACAAAAAGTATTTACATGATGGTTCTAATTTTCATTATGAATTTATGATAATTTATGTTATTTGGCAAAAATAATCATATTTGATATTCTTACTTTCTATCTAAATACGTTTTTGGTTCTTCCATATTGTCATTTGTTTATGTTTAAGAGTTACGATTGAGTTTTAAGGCAAAACATAAGGAAAAGGGTAAGAAAAAACAGACACGAGCAAAATTCACAAGGTAATAATAACAGATCTAGAATAGATAAAAAAAACGAATGACGATGAGTAACATGTGCTTGATAAGAAGAATTGTATGTCAAGCTCGTTTTTCAATTTACCAACGAGTTACAATATGTTACCAATGAAAGATAAGATGCTAACGAAAACTAGTGATGGAATTCATATTCTATGATTTTTATGGGAAACCGAAAACTAGAAGAATGATAATAATACAAGTGAATTTTTGAGCGAGAGAGAAAGAGGCAGATAATAATAGACCTTGATTGTCCAAGTACATATGAATGGAAGAAAAAACAAACGAATAACAACCAATAAGTATATGATGTATGACATTTTTTACTCTTAATATTAATATGTAAAGAAGACAATAAATAGATCTCAATATCTTATCGTGATTTGTCTCAGATATTACTATATTTACTCTAATACGATGTAAGAATCAAATGAAGAAAATGCCGCTTAATGTAAGACATCACAAAACGAACAATACCTCGAAGAAAAATATTTAAATGGTAGAAGAGAACGAAACTAGATCCGACAGAAGCTCGAATAATTTAATTATCAATACTACTACCTCTTTAACATGATAAACCAAATAATAAAACACATACTCCTCGAAAGCATACGAACTGAAAACATGATATTATGTTCGCTATGATTATTTTCATGTGTTATCTATGCCTTTAATCATTCCAGAATCGTTTGATCAAAAGAAGAAAAATAACAAGGGCCTTCTTCTTTTGTATTCTTAACAATTTCTATTGTACATAAATATATGGGGTGCTCAAGGACATTTTTATTTTGTTATAGTAATAAAAATAGAATTACATCGTATGATCAGGATGGGGTGATCTCTATTGACAGGCACGAGGAGATATTGCAAAATGAACTCGAGCAAACCATTGGATGGGACGGAACCATTTGTTTTCAAATATGAGCCTTGATATTAGAATATCAAATCTGTTGAAAACATATTTTTCATACAAAACCTTGATGTTAGATTGAGAGGTCTTTTTTCACATACTCTTTTAAACTGTGAAAGCATAAAAAAGTCTTCGGTAAGATGTCGCACACATACTACATACTTTCGACAGAGCCAACAAGACTTAGTAGCTATATTGCTAACAATAGACGAAGTAATTGTTTTTCTACGATCATGTTGACGTCGATTGTTTGGAATAGGGTCTAAAAATAAAGATATTTCTTTTGAAATCAATTTTTAAAACTGTTTCGGTGTGATCATTTTATGATTAAAAAAATAACAATTTTCACTATAGTCATTTAAACTTATGATCTTTTATTTACATATCGTAAACGAAACGAAGTTATAACTTAGAAATATCTGTTTGGCGACACTATTTAAATAAACATCAGTATATTAAAAAAAGGATGTTAATTTAATTTTATCACGTTCTATCAATTTGTTTCGAAGGAGTGACTCATGAAAAAATTCAAATATGACTATTTATCCGCATAATAGTATATATAATTACAAATCTCTTCGAATGGTACAAAAGTCAATGAATACCACAAGAGATCTCTAAAACTCACTAGCACGTGCCAAATACAACAGAGGTTTACAGAGAAGAAATGGTTCGCAATATACTTCAATCTGAGATATTTGCCATTATTTATTATATGCTTCTCTATTTTTATACTCGCTTAAAATTCATTACTAAATAAGCAATTCACTGAGGCATCTATGCTGCATGAAAAAACTAATATAAAAAACACTAACTCATGTTGCAGAATGCATACACTCGACAAATGTGAAATGCTCTATCATATAGATTCGAAAAACTTTCTACGTAAACAACAATTTTAACGCTAACGTTCCAAGATTATGTATAGATTTTACTGCTTTGTCTATCTCTTTGTGAATAATGTTTGTGTTATATATTATTTTCTCGAAATTAATTTCTCTGTCAGAACCTGTGCTGCACTGATACATGGTATAAAACTGAAACATGATATTACAAATTTTTAGTTGAGCATAAAGTATTGCTTCGTTCTGCGTAGGACGATTGTGTCTACTAATCGTTTCATTTGTTATTTCTCGTACGTAGTCTTTTGCTTATTACTATGGGGTGTTGCTTACATCATGACATTGGGTTTCTAAAGATCTCTTTTTCATTACGCATTGACTTATGTGTCATTAGAAGAGATCAGTAATCGTATGTACTTTTCTATGGCAAAAAGAAGTAATATAAGCATTTTGTTTTTACAAATCATTTCTTCTATGCTCATTTCTTTGAAGTTATTAAAAAATTTTAAAATGAGCATTAAATTTAACTTGACATTTTGCTTTTTAATATCTTGAATGAATCGATAGTAACTTAGTCTCCTTAGTTGTTCTCAAATAACTTCATCAAACAATAACATCGAACTTGTCGATGAAGAAATAACTTTGTTGATCAATGTTATTTCCATGCAATATAGATAAACTATATCATGCAAGGATAATAGTGTTTTCAAATATAATCAGCTGATTTTAGTAACATACCTGAATGATCGGGTACATGATCAACATCATTCGTATCACTGTTGGCATCGTGGTCTGAATTCATAACTGAAAATTCGTCGGAGATAGTATTTAAATATTATAAAACAAACTATGATTTATGTGGAAAAAACATGACTTAAGTAAAAGCTCTATTGTGGTCAAATAAATGCACTTTCATCTTCAATTTAACTAACAGGGAATAAAAGATAAGAACATTTTCACATTGCTACGTCCTTTCGCAAGTAACGACATCATCATAATAAACAATTCTTCATTCGAGGTCAATATCTCTCCCTTTTTACACTTTGTTTTCATTAGTAAGATATCAACTAAAAGAAAATAGAAAAAAAAATAATAAGTAAGAAAATTTAAGTGAGAAAAAGAAAGATGAATTTTATCATTTTGACACAAACATGAATGCTAACAAATTTGTACTTCGATCTGTAGTCATCAATTTCAATAAATTTTTGCATAAACGTTAGAATATTTATCATACATCCAATAAAAAGTCATTGCTTAGTTCGTCAAAATATTTCGTTTTATGTTAGATAATAAAATAATCTTAGCTTGAATTTTTACAAACGTTTCAAAACGAGACGCAAGAAAAAGAAACAATTAAAAACGAGAATGAAATAAAAATCTCAATAATTATTTGTTTGATTTCTTGACTTGCTATTTATCTTGTATTCTAACAAGAATAACGAATGTCTTGTTGCAGACGATGATAGAATGCATGGGAACCATAGAAAAATATCATGCCATTCTGTTTAGCTCGTACCAAGGACAATATCAATAATCTTATCTTGCTTGTATACAACTGCATCTTTTCTTCTGTATACGTGAGAAAAGGAACTTCCCTTCATATCTTCGTTCTTTTTGACGATATTTTTGTCTTGGTAATCATGCACATATATTTCTAAATTTACATAAGCATTCAAAGTTGAATATTATCATATCAAGCCGTGATTATTCGAATTCCTTCTCACAAGCAAAAAAGAAACCCGAAAATATATGGAATATTTTAAACAGATAAAAGAATTGAAGGCAATGTACTCGAATACCTATACAACAATAACTTTTATTTGACATTTTCTATTAAGTGTTCATGAAATTTGCAATTTCAAATCAAATTAACTCATTTATAACTATTAAACTACTAGCATATATAGATAGACTATCATAAAAATCAAACTTTAACAATAGCGATAGACATAATAACAACAATTGGTTATTAGTATTTGATATAGCATCATGCTAACATCTATGTACTGCTGTAGTGCATATGAATAACTCGACATTATAGACGTACCAAATAATGACTTTCTGTGTTAGTTGCAACCATCACATTTTCTCATAATATTTATAGGACGTTAACATGTCATATACAAGTTACAGATTACATAAAGACAAAAAAATCATTTGATCATAAATACGTCAACCCATCAACAGATATTTACATCGTTCTATACTCTAAGATGAATATATATTTGTATTGGTCGTAATTCATTGATAGGAATTAATTATTTCGTCAAAATAGCAATAAAGAACATATCGCTAGTTAATAAAATTTGTTCGTTCTTACTATATCGACCAAAATTTATGTACCACAAATGTTTAGGTACCAAAAATTGTAACACTCGTTATAAAATTTCAAGAAACATTTGTGATTAGATTGAGAGTTTCTTGGAAGAAAATCTTCGGAATTCTGCCTAGCCTACGAGACACGTATAATATTCTATATGATATTTCATTTTGTATTTGTCTCAAAATATTTGAGGGAATAGTCTGAATATTTATTTATAAAGATCTGATGCTACGTGTAAATCTTTTGTTGTTTCGAAAATAAATAGAAAATACTTTGACGGCCATAGAAGTTCTTTAGATACATAGAAAACGTAAGAAAAAAAAAGATAAGCATTGAATTGATAAAAAATGTTTGGTTTGAGAAGAATCAAAGAATAATGCTCTTCAATTTTTCTATATATCGAGTAGAATTTTAAAGTTAACGACAAGAACAATTTAGTTCTGTTTATAGTTTATCAATTATACTTTCTATGAAAAGGAAAAACTGACCGTATCTTTTAGAAAATGAATACAGATGAACTTTTGAATAATACTTAATTAAATTCAATATAATATAATATCAAAAAGCGATGAGAAAATATGGTTACCCTACAAGAGCAACTCATTCTAAATGTTTCGTATCAAGAATGATGAAAAACTAATTATAACGGAGTCTTGCCTTTTCATTGCTACTTGAGACAATATTAATATATATGATGCAATCATAGTTTCATGTAAGAGTCAACGAAAAATTATTTTTGACTCAATACAATTTTTGTTTCTATGGCATTCGATTTCCATCACATTTACGAATGAAAAGGTCATTATTGCAGCAGAAAGAAACAAATAATGATCATCTTCAATAGTAAATTGTCTCACATATTTTTCATCCAATAATGAATGAATTAACACTTAAAAGCCGAAAATGTCCCTTGAAAGGGACATCAGAATAATTTCAATGAAATTCACTACAATAGCTTTATATTCAAAAAACAACATTTTTCTGAACTAACATAACCTTGGTCATCATAAAGAGATGTAACTATACTTTTCAGGTGGCTCTTACACCGAACATTGGATCTTTCATGACTCATAATTTTTTTAACATAAGTTAAGTGTGAATTTGGGTTCTTAAATTGACATTGTGAAGCAAAGTATTACGGTATTTAACGAAACCGCACCATAAGTTTCAAACCATTCCACTAATGCAAAACATTATAATAGATAAAATATCTCTTGTATGTGATATTTCATATCAAAACAACAGTATTTAAACTTCAGCTTTTGCTCATGAATAACTTATAAAACAGTTAAAAATTTTCCTGAAATGTTCAGCAAATACGTGTCGTTTACTTCCAGGAATAAAAGGCGTTGAAGAAAATCTGGACTTTCTAAGGTGTTTACAAAATGTTGCCTATTTTTTTTTCTAGATCTAATATCTCAAGAACACAGCATCAGTTTTGACTGAACATTTCAGGATGATATGAGAATCATGTGAACTATTTATAGGCAAAACTTTAAATCGAAATTCTTTTCTTTTCCGTTATCACGATTTCCAATAGTTCTGCTAAATGACGTCATGTAATTCTAGACGAAGAACAAGGCAGTTGGTTTTAGCTATAGTATGCGCACACATTCAGGGTCTATCAACTCTATTTTTATGGTCGTCTTTCGCCTGTTGAGAGCAAAACTGTCATTCGATATTTAAGATTTAATTTGATCTAATACATTATCAAATCTATACGCATAACAAACATTCCAAATACTGTTCGATGATGACATCTGCATATGGTTATGCTTGTAATCTTTTCAAATTTTTGAACTTATATACATCGTCTTCGGTTTCAATTCAAGCTAGTTACTACTGTAATTATAATATACGTAGTCATATTTAGCAGAATATGTTAGTTTTAAAGGTGAAAGAGTTATGATTTCGATTCTTTTTCTTCTTATGCTTTGTCAAATGTCAATGAATACAGTTGTTTTACATAACAGCACAGTAGAATTTATCGAGATAGTTATTTTCGACTTTTCGTTTTTCAATGAAATATGGTCATCTATTCCTTAGTATAAACACAATGGTGGGACTAGAATTTCCCCATGACAACTATCAAGCGTAACTATACGCAATCTTTTCTTCTTGCGTTTCTTCGTATATCTTTTCTAACTTGTCCTTGAATAGAAAGTAAGCTGAACCATGAAGGGAAGAAGGAAAAAAATTAAAACATTATTGATGCATCACGTCTCATCCCATTTCGTAGGTAATAGGAAAGACATTGCTTTGAAGAAGAGAAAGAAAAGAAGAAAAGGGATCTTCGACTAAGGATAGAGAGAGCGAGAAAAAATTCTTCTTTTGAATATGAAAACAAACGAGAAAAAACCGAGAATGTATCTACTGACAGAAGAGCATTATCATGCAACGTAGAGAATGTCAAGCCGGAAAATCTTCGAGAAATACGTGTAGTCATAGTTTCTACAGGTAGACTAGATAGACACGCATGTTGTAAATGTTGTTCGTTTTTTTCCTTTTTATCCTATAAAATATACACATAAAAAGCGAGAAAGAATGCAATATTCGATAAAATGTATAATGATTGTTTCTATTTCAAATGTTCGCTGATTGTTTGCCATGAATGAAAAGAGCAAAAAACAAATAAAAATAGAACACTACTGATTTTTAGATACGTATAATGTTGAAACAAAAGATGATTTGTTCTAGTCGACGAAAATCAAATACTACTGTTCTATAATATTGTTTTATATTGAACCATAACCATGGCGTCACCTTTGAATAGACAACATCGACGAACTGCACCCTACGTTATAATGAATAATCATACTCAACCGCCGTCGGTTGCTTATTCGGCACGACAACCTGATGATCAACATAATTCGATGAATCCTGAAAATGGCATACAAATATTATCTGATACTCCACTTCAGCGACCACATAGAGAGAGATTAGAAGCGGTAACTATGTCTCTATTTAATTTGGTTCGAAGAGTGCAGGTTTGTTTTGTCTTAAAAATTGATTTGTTGTTGGTTTATTGGAAAAGCAAACATTACTTTTTCAGAATACACTAAATATTGCAAGTGTAAGTTATATGCATGTTATCCGTTGTAAACTGACTTCTTGTAAAAGATCTTTGTCTTTGATGGATTCATTTGTACAACTATATGTATATGTATGTGTTTTCTAGCACTTTCGTCGATGGATGCGAAGAAACCAAGAACGTCATGAACTTCCACAAACAACTGATTTGTTTCTTGAAAAATTTGCACCATCGACAAAAAATCAATTGATTCAAAACGAACATAGGTTAGATTTTAGTTCTATAATTATCAATCGATTATTATCTATTGAACATATTATTTTTCATTTAGTAAACATTGGGTTGTAGATCCATCCAAGTCATTCTATTACTATTGGTCATCGATTGTTTCACTTGCTGTACTTTATAATTTTGTAATACTCATCGGTCGCAGTGCTTTTCTTCTACTTCAAGAACGTCTTTTAATTGTTTGGCTAGTTTTTGATTATCTTTGTGATTTATGTTATATTGTCGATACACTTATACAAACGCGAAAAGGTTCGAGGAAAATAGATTTCTTCTTCTTCCGCATGTCGAATTTTCATAACCATTATTTTAGGTTATCTTGAACAAGGGCTTGTTGTTCGAGATATTAAAAAATTACGTAAAAATTATATGAGCAATCGAGCTTTTACACTTGATATAATATCGTTATTACCAACGGATCTTCTATATTTCATTCCTAAACTTCGTCTATTACCAGCGTTACGTTTCAATCGTTTATTTCGTATTTATCGTACACTTGAATTTTCTGATAAAGTTGAAACGCAAACAAATCATCCAAATGTTTTTCGTCTTGTTTCATTATTAATTATTATTCTTATCATCATACATTGGAATGCTTGTTTTTACTTTATCATAAGTCGTTGGATTGGCTATTCAAGTGATGGATGGGTATACAATATGACTACACCAGCAGCAAATACGTTGACAACACAATATCTATATTGTTTTTTTTGGTCAACACTAGTATTAACAAACATAGGAGAAATACCACCACCAGAAACAGATGTAAGCTAAATATAACATATATTCAATGAATGATAAACATTTTACGACAAACCTAACTAAAGGTCTACTTCATATTGAATCATGATTCACAGAAACATCGACAAATGCATTGTAATCTGAGTGTATGAAGGAAATCTATGAACGTCAATATGAGTTTATTGTAGGCAATACACTTAGAATCAATAAGCCTTGTTGTGTCTAATTATGTGAACGCATCATTATAACATATCATATGTTACCAAAGTTGAAATGAGATTCATGCAAAATTTTTAACCTCTAATAAAAAATGATTGAATTTTTATGAATATTGTGTTAATTAGAAATGCTCAGTGAAGAAGGCTTATCTTTGTTGTCGATTTCACACTAGTCCAAATGTAGTTGAACGTGTAAAAAGAAATTATGTTCAAATTCTTTAGTTAGATAGCCTCATAACTGATAGAAGTCGTTTCAATCTTACACGAGATACAGAGATCTATTTTTGTAGTGTTTTATCATATAAGATGAAGCAACCGAATACATGAAGTACAAACGCAAAGAGATCGAATTCTTTCAATGTATTTCAAGATGATCTCTATTATCTTTATTATTTCTATTAGTAGTAATTAAAAACAGACACTGGTTTCTTTTAAAAATACAAGTCTAAAAGCTCCACTGTGATTACATGAGTATCTGTCGAATATGAATGAGCCTCGAGTTGTATCCGATAAAAAAAATTTATATCATTCTAGTATATGACAACTTGGAGCAACAATATCAAGCAGTATATGTACCCTAGAGAACTTAACGTTACTAACTTATGGTTTAGTAATTATTGACTCCGACGCTGGATATATGTTCTGTTGTTAATGAGAGTTAATATTAATCGTTACCGATTGTCATCTGTTGTAGAATAAGTATAATTCAATCTTCATCAAAGAGGTAAAAAAACAACTAGAATAGATTATTTGAAATTATAAATTAAATCCGAATGAAGTTTATTTTTCCTGTTTTACAGAACTACTAATTGTGTTGGAAATTTTATTGATATGTTTTAGATTGAAGTTCTTTTCGTTACTGCTGATTTTCTCACAGGTGTGCTAATTTTTGCGACAAGTAAGATCTTTTTCAATCTAGTAATTCCTTGAGATTTTCATTTGAAGACAAATCCTATTTGTAGTTGTCGGAAATGTTGGTTCAATTATTGCTAGTATGAATGCTGTGCGTGCTGATTTTCGTCAAAAAGTTGATCAAGTAAAACAATATATGGTATTTCGAAAAGTTGGAAAAGATCTTGAACGACGTGTGATAACATGGTTCGACTATCTTTGGTTACAGAAACAAGTTGCTAATGAAGATGTTGTTCTAGGTAATCGAGAGAAAAAAATATTTATTTGTACTTCTTTATTAATATCGATTTTTTCATTTTGTTTCTGTTTTTATAAAAAAAGGTGCATTACCCCAGAAACTGCGTGTCGAAATTGCTATTCATGTACATTTAGCTGCATTAAAACGAGTACCAATTTTTGCTGAAGCTCAACCAGGTTTGCTTGTCGAACTTGTTACAAGATTAAAATTACAAATTTTTAGTCCAGGCGATTATGTTTGTAAAAAAGGTGACTATTATTATGTTCTCTTTAGAATGAAAGACAATGTTGATACTTAAAATAATTAATTCTATACTAGAATACGGTGTTACTTAAAAGTAACTGTATTTAGAAATAAAATAGCACTTTCAATTAAAAAAAAATGAAAAACCAATACCTCGCAGTTATTTCGTTTCCCTGAATTTCACAAGCGAAACTCTTTCTCAACTATGAAAAACGAAGTAATTAATACTACGTAGTTCTTGCAACAGTGCGATGTTTGCATTTTCGAAAATATTCACTCACATCTTCTTTTTTGACACAAAAAGTGACAAGAACTACTCGAGAGCAGCAATTAAAATACTAATGTTAGGGAAATATTCTAATATGAAATATTTATGTTGAACTGTAAAATCTATAAATGACTTCTAAATTGAATTGAAATCATCTTTTGCCTTGTCAGTTAAAGGGTTATCATCACAAGAAATAGACTTGACCTTTTTTAACTTGTTTGATTTTCTTGATTAGTGAGATCATGTCATCGATTGTTTTTGAACATAAGGTTACATGTGAATTAATTATTGTGTTTTTAATTTACTACTGGTGATATAACGAAGTATGATAACGTATAAATAGGTGCTTACCATCGATATAAATATAACTGAAGTAGTAGCTATTGGTTTCATATGTAACGCCACAATTTTGCATGATCCTATATTATGCGTTGATGAAACCTTTGTTTGCACAGACCTTGAAAAAGAATCGACAAAAATACATCATAGACTAGATGGTAAAACATTCCAAGTATGACTCAATTATAATTTTTCTAGAACAGCCAAGGGCTAATCTAAAACGTTTTTTCATATCGTCGATACCCTTTATTTTCGCTTTGTCTCTAGTATGTTATTATCTTAGAAACGTAAGAATTCTCAATAGATGATTCTACATGTAGTACAGTGTACTTTTTTCAGGACCAGGAGAGAAATTTTAGTAAAGATATATGTTGACTCGCTAGGAAATTGTAGTTCTTCTACCATGTATACGTACTGTGGGGCATGATTGTGCAAGTCTTTAAAAATTCGAAGTTCCTTTCAATATAATATTCTCTTAAGGTAGAAGTCTGTGACTGATCCAACAAGATCTATCATCAGAAGAGCGACTCTGAAGAAGAACACTCGTCAATCTATTTGACTGGTACGATCATTGGTTATAATTAAATAATTGAACAAATGATTTTATTCTGGTTCTTTACAGGGTTCGTAGTTTTCTGGAAACGATTCGTTTACAATACATAGAAACGATAATGTTAACTGTTTCATTTAATATCGAATTCATTTTAAAGGCATTAGTTAATAAATTTATCATAACTTACACAATTTTCTAAGGACGAATCTATTCAATTCTAAAACAAATCTATTTGACCTTGAAGTATTTTTGAAAGGATATGCTTGGAGATGAAAATCGATGTTAAGTCACTACCTAATACTCGTTTTTCAACAATAGATTTTCTGAAAAAAGTTTCAACACGATCAAGTTGTTTAAGGTATTTGTAATAATTTAACATGGATATAACATATTGTAACTAACTCAAGAAAACTTGCTATTATTTCGAGACACAACAATGATAATAATTTTTTGAAGCCGCATCACATACAAAAGACACTGATGATAACGTGAAGCGAACTCTTGTGACTAGACTTCTATTGTCAGTATACAAATAAACTTTTCTGATCGTTTTTTTCATCGTAAATATGTATAATTTATCTACATTTTATTTAGGTGATATCGGCAAAGAAATGTATATAATAAAACGTGGTCGATTAAGTGTCGTATCCGATGATGGTACAAAAGTATTCGTTACACTTGAAGAAGGAAGTGTTTTCGGCGAAATCTCAATTTTGAATATACCTGGTTGAATGCTTATGTTGTTTATCGAATATCATTTACCACAATGTCTTTTTTTCTCTATTTTCCAGGAAGTAAAACAGGTAATCGTCGTACAGCAAATATTCGAAGTGTTGGTTATTCGGATTTATTTTGTTTAACTAAACAAGATCTATGGGAAGTATTAGCCGAATATCCATCAGCACGTGAAACGTTAATTGAACGTGGAAAAGCACATCTACGTAAAGATAATTTATTAGATGAAGAAGCAGCAAAATCAGCACAACAAGATGAAGCAGCTATACCGGAGAAAGTCGCACGATTAGAAGGAAATATTGATAATTTAGAAACACGTTTAGCCCGTCTTATGGGTGAATACACAGCAAATATGACATCACTTGGTCAACGTTTACAAACTGTTGAAAAATTAAGTGAACAAAGACAAGGAATTCTAACAGATGATATACTTCCAAGAAAAAATACACTTGACGTTACAGGTGTCGGAATACATGATGATGATGATGATGTTTGATTTGTTTTAATGCATCTCTCTATGTTTTCAGATTTTCCTCTTGTTTTTTTTTCTTTCTTCCTTTTTGATTATTTACACTGTATCTCAGAGGTAATAAGAAAATTGTTGAATACAGTTAATTTAAATTTAAATTTAAATAACTTTCATGCATTACATAAATATATAAGAATTAAAAACGAATCGATGTAGTAATCTAGTAAACAGTTATTTTTATCCAGTTATTCTTGATTAAGATGAGAACCCGATTTCATAGTGTCTAATAGGGATGCACTTTCAAGTATACCATTAAGACTGGTGAAAGACGGCAAGCTGATGAATAACCTACGGTGAAGACCGGCTTCTTATATTATTCAGACGACTCTCTGTTAACATGATCCAACCATGTTAGTGCACCGACCTTCACCGTAGGTTTTTCGTATTCTTAACGAATTCACCGTTTTCTCACCAGTGGATCCCTAGTGGAGGGAGAGTCCGAGCAAAATATCACACATTCAACAATTCTATAAAAACTTCATTTTATTTTTGTCAATCTAAGATTATTGTGAAAAATTATATGACGGAAAACTTTCTGTCCTACTATATTTATCTTTCAAGAGCAATCCAGGGCAAACAACCAGATGTTAAGATTTGATAAGATTCTGCATCTCATCTTATATGATTGTGTAAGATCCGACAAAAAATCGTACGAAAATCGTAGTCTCTGAGATCTTGTATCAGATGGCACAATCAGATTCTTGAAAGATCTTGCAAATTAATAAGATCTTTCAAGAATCTTACTGTCCGATCCTATGCAAGACCTCAGAGACGACGATTTTTTGTCAGATTATTGAAAGATTTCGCCCATATTCCAAGATCTTGTATGTATTCCATAAGATCTTGTGTCAGATTTTTCGACCTGGGAAAGTAAAAAATAATTCCAGGTCAAAAAATCAGACATTACGGCTTGTACGATCAGATGAAATCGTACAAAAAATCGTGGTCTCAGATATCTTACATCAATTCGTACAGTAAGATTCTTCTAAGATCTTCTATCGTATAAGATTTTCTATAATCTTATAATCAGATCTGACAAAAGAGCAAGATCTATCAAGAATTTTAGACTAAGACTTGATGTCAGACTTCTAAGACCACGATTTTGTGTACGATTTTTCTTATGATCTTACAAGATCAGATGCAGAATCTTGTCAGGTCTTTATGTCTGATTGTTTACCCTAGGATACTGCAACTATGACTGCTTGAAGACAGTTGCACTGTATAATTCCAGATTGATTTGAAAAGTTCATGGTACGATCGTACAAGAAGAACAAGTTCATAATTAAAGCTTACACATTGTTTTACATTCAGCTCCAACAGCCATTCTCATAGTATCTGATCTTGCACTTCATGTATATCGAAGTGTATCGAAGTTTAAAAGTGTAATATTACAATCATGCCAGGCTAATAAATTCTGTCGAGACTCACATTGTGGAATCTGTTCAAACTGTACATGGATAGATTTCACTGCCATGTTCTAAATAAACCAAATTTTGATTGTCACCATAAAGATGCAGGACTTCTTCCACTTTTCTTTGATACGATGATCATCGTAGTGTAGCACATCACTTATTAGGTATATTTTGGGCCAAATTTTTCGAACTTTACTGACAATCCAGCTGATACGAAAGTCTATACAGATAAAATTTTTCTCCCTATTGCCAACTTCATGATTATTTTCGAAATTATTAATTTTGAAATTCTAAAACTTGCATGGAATGAAATACTAAAGAATTTTTGAAGAGATCAGTGTCATTGAACGTCACATGAGTCATTTTTTTCTGACAAGAACAAGAACGTTACTTGATATCAGAAATCGGTTAAGTTCGTCAGAGAAAATATCGCATGTCATCAGCATAACTTTCTGGAGTTGTATTCTCATTGCTAGAAAACAAGATGCTTCTGGACTTCAACGTCTCGTATTTCTTTATTGTGGTAATAACTAAGTAGTATTTTACATGACATGATGATATGTAATCTTTCCATATTCTAGGCAATTAAGCTACTGTGACTGTGCATTCATTTACTATTTTTGTTATACAAAAATAATCTAATTACTTTGTTATGTTCTATTAACAACATTTTGGTGATACTAGAATACTTGACTATGAAGTGTTCTATCCCTTTGCAGTATTACGTTAGATTTAGTCGGAGTGAACTGAAAATTAATTTCGATACAGTTTATGATACAAAGTGGAGATTTATGTTTAAATTTTCTTTAAAAATAATGCATGAGACAAATATGCAAACAGTATCGTTGTAAATGGAAGCGTTAACTTTTGTGATTGTGTACGTTCATTAACCCCTTTAAAGAAATACTAAAGCTTGTTTCATCTTGAAGTATACAAGTAAGTGTCGAGGATGAGAAATTCATATTGATTGGTTGTATCGTTATCCAGAATTAACAATAGTCACAACAACGATGCGCACTGTTTAAAATATTATCAATACAACACACGCACACGTCCTCTCAATGACACAAATCTATCAACAACATGTTTGAAAAGTATCGAACACCCTTGACGATTATATTGATAAGCAAGCGATTGTTGAACACGTATTTTTTCTACCATTATCCTAATTTCGTATAAATGATTATCAAGTTCATAGATTGAAATTACTCAATCGATTGATGATTGTATCCATGACGAATCAAACTCTAATATCATTGAATTATTGTGCTGTTTTCAAAGACTCAACTGAAGAAAGATATAGATCAGTGGATTGTTGTTTTGATTAGGGGGAGGGATGGGGGGGGGGGGGGGGGGGGGGGGGGGGGGGGGGGNGGTAGAAGGGGAGCCACTCACATCTCGACCCGATAAACACTTTGAAAATTCTCTTTCTGTATCATGTATATATTATTCATGTTTATTCATTTCGTAATTAAATAGTGATGAAAAAGTCTTATGCTGAGATAGTATCGTGGAGAAACAGTCAATCTATCCATTACGAAAGACAACATCATTGACTGTCTTCATAACAAATCAATGAATAGTTGACCAGTAGAGAAAATATCGGTGCAACATGTTTCATATGTCATCAATTACTCTTTGATCGAATATTTCCGTGTGTAAATGATTCAACTGGTTCTCTACCCAGCTGTTGTGTGTCTCATCATTATAAAACAAAATAACTGAAATTGTCTTTTTTTCTCTTTCCACTATTTTAAACACAGAAATTAGACAATCATCTGTTGAAAACAAACAACTCTTTGCCATCATGACAGCACATATATCAATAATTTCAAAAACCAATCAAAAATAAAACAACATGCCGCTCAATAGACACACTTCAAAAGAAAAACAATTCGATTCATATGGGCATAGTCTTGACGCAGCATGTGATCTTAATCCTTATAGCCGACCATACTTTCTTTCTGTCATTCAAAGATAGCAATCGCACTATTTTGTTTTTGAAAGATTTCGGCAAGATATAAACATGAAAATAGAAGGAAGAAAAAAGATGCTGTCTTTTTTGTTTGCTCATCCATATACATAGACAGATAATTGACAGCAAGTGATCAAGTATTTTTCTAATTATAAACGATCAAGATCATGAAAACGTGTTTCGAAGTGACAACTACCCTCCGACCAAAATCAGTCACTACTCAATGAAAAGAAAATGAATTCTCTATTGCCATTATGCTCAATCTATTTGACACGTTTTCACACATTTAATTGAACTTGACTGTTATTCTTTTATAGAGTGAATGGCATTTATATTATAAACACATAGATATGTATAATTGGATGGACTTGTCAATTATTCACACATACGTTTTATATCAAGAAAAGTCGAAAGCCAAAAAAACAAAATATACAACTATATGAACATTGACCGCTATCGTTCTATCATCTTTCAAGTCTTCCGTTTCGTTGATTAGACTGAATTGTATAGCATGCCATTCGTTTATTTCGAGCTGTAATGCAAACATACGTACTAGTAAAGAAGGCTATTGAAAGGACTGACCGTTTATCCTTCTCTTCTTTCCCGAAGGAGAAAGAGATTCGTTCTCATTCTCTCTCTCTCTCTATCCCTCCGTGTCGTTTTTATATCTATTGTTCACACGGACGAGTGTGGATAAACGGGCGATAGAAATAAAAGTAGACACATACAAATAGACATTCATTTCGTATCATTTTATATAGACATTTTTTTCCTGTGTTTTCACTATCAAGAGAAAGATGGACAACGTTGTATTAACTTCGGCATCACAAATAAGTCCAAAATCAGGTAGTCCACTAAACTCTCAATCAACTCCATTCGTACCAACTCAATCCGACGTCTTGCAAGATAAGGAATCCAATGTTGAAAATCCAGTAGAAACCGTTGAACAAACAGATGTCGATGGAAATTTTCAAGCTCGTATGGATGTTAACTATCAAGCACATGATGTTGCTTTAGCAACAGCCAAAACTAATGGCCATGAACATTCAAATGGCTTAAAACTTAATCAACATCATGCCATGGATATAGATGATGCTTATGAACATCCCGATAAGAAAAAGTCATGTTGTACAATGGTTAACAAATTCTTTCTTGTTTGTGCTGTAGTGTGCGTTGCACTACTTCTAGTTGCGATTCTATGCATGGTTGTCAAGTATCTACCAGTAAGTCCACTTAAAACATTTCGTGTTTGTTTGAGATTGAAGAAAAGAAACATATACACATATATGTGTATACGTATACACAATGTGTGGAGAAGGGATTCGTGAGCGAAGCAATTATTTATGTGTGTATTTTGTCAATACAAATGCCATTTCAAGGACAAACATTGTTTGTAATTAAAGAACGTGTGAGAAGAATATATAGAACAGTCATCTATTATCTATTTCTCTATCGGTTGTTTAAATAAAATAATAGTAATGCCAGACGTAGATTTTTCGATTAAAAGAAACAACGAGTATCTTATCGATGCATGTTTTCAATCTATATATATGTTGCAAGGTTGATTGGCGATTAATGAGTGATTAACCGAAGAGATTACAAATAATGATAAGGTGTGCTTTGAATAAATTAAGAAATTCTTGAGAGATGTATTCCTATCTATGCAAAGTGAACTCCCCCGAGGCCACATAATGTTCGACATCGGAAGTGTATTTAATTTATTGATTTCTCTGAGCATAACATCTGTTCAAGCACTGTTCATTTAAACATGATATGTTTTGAGAATAGAACCATGAATCTCCTGAGAACGTTGAAAATGTAATAGATTTTTGATTAAACTTTTATCTTCACTCGTTGATAAGATACATGATTTCAGAATGAGAGAAAGTAAGACTAGAAAAGAAAGTTCGACTATTCATTTTAATGATTCATTTTGAGCATTTTCAAAATATCTACACACGAGAAGCTATACAATACTCAAATGTCAAATTGACATGATAAACAAAGCGTTCATTTTCATGAATGTGTGAAAGCTTTGGTCAATCGGGTACGCATGAAAAGATTTTTGACCATTCTTAGAGTGACATATAAAAGTATTACTTCTAAACGAAATTTCTTGGGTTATATCAAATTTCTCACAGACAGAAGGTACAATTTTGATTCTATAACAATTATGAACATACTAAATTCTGTGTAGCTTTCATCAGTTTAGGTTTGACGAAATTTGTTCGATCAAGCACTCAGAGTGGTCATCTTCTTTTTGAAAATTCTTCTTGGAAAAAATTTCTTCACATAAATCTTCAGTGAAGTTTTTTTCTATTAGAAGATTATCATAATGATTCAAGTTTCGATTATGCAAATGAATAGGAACAATGTCCGACACTTAAGAAGTTTCTTTAGATATCATGATGAATTTTTAAGACTCTCCCACGAAATGATTAATACTTCATCCATAGAAATATGATGCGATCATTCGATAAGATTTTAGATGAATTCTTGTTATTGATATGTAGAAAAGTCATATTTGAGATGGCCTACTAAGACTTATAAAGTTACAAAGGATTTATTTACTATGATAAGATTTCATTACACTCACACCATCATCTTATTTGAATTATGAAGTCTTCTTAATTTCAGCTCAAAATTCTTCAACACCTATTGAAAAGTCCCAGTTAATCATAAAGATATAAATTTCGACAGCTGCTGAAAACAAAAATATGAATGTTGATTAGGTCATTTAGCTATTGAATCAGAAGTTTTGTCTGACTTAGAAATATTTTCCTTAATTGTAAAAAGATAAATTATAATAGAAAAGTCTTGAAAACATTGTTATGTTCAACTTCTATCTGTCATAAGTGAGATCGATAATTCACTTTCATTAAAGATCATCATACCGTGTGAAACAGAAAAGATTAAATTAACTTTTGAATATTTTTCGTATTCTTAGTTAATAACAAGAATTCAGCATATTTTCCTGCATTATTATTTATTTTACAATACGATTTTCCTAGAAATACAAACCCTATACAACGGTTTGTTTTCTCTTTAGATAAATAATCCATCTCCGAGAAACGGCTTCCTTCAATCAACGTATTCAGATAAATTACGAGATAATTACACGCCATTAGATGAATTAATAGATGATAAATATTTTACTCTATCCCATCATCAACAAGGTGGTATAAATGTTGTTTTGTCACGTAAAGGTGCCTCAATCAATGATATACATATTCCATATACGGAAGCTAGTGGTTTAAAATATCGTTCTGTTGTTGTTCAAGGCGATAATTACGGTTCAGTTCGTTTGGATTTCGATGACGATGTCGACACAACGAATACAAATAATAAATTGTTGTTGAGCAAGTCATTGTTAAAGTCTGATGATGAACTTTGGTCCATGTATGCAGATAAGAATAAACCGAATCGTGTTCGTTTTGTCAATGATTTAATTGAAGTTATCTATGAATTTTCAACATCGAATAAAAATGAATTCACAATGAAAACTATTGTAAGTCCAAAATCGAATGAACTAATTATTGCTGACCCAACAAATAATATTTATTTTAATTTACGTGGTTACGGAGATTTGAGTACGGTACGGTAACAAAAATACCTTTGATTTTGATCGTTGACATGTTATTATTTGCTGTTCTATTGTTTGACTCTAGCATTATTTAAATATAAGTAAATCAGAATCGATTAAAATTGAAAGTAATGAAAAAATTGCCGAAGACCAATTAGTTCAAGAACACAATGTTCATGAATTAGCCGATGTAAAAAAATATTTTTATAAACCTGAACGAGTCGGCATTGGAAAGAATTTTATTGCAACGTATAATCTATCGAAAAAACAATGCGTATTTTTTGTCTACTCAATATTTCTTTTCTTTTTTTTGTTTTAAAGATTAACAGAAAGTGAAACAAAAACGAAACTTAATGTTTATGCTGATCATAGTGGTATTACCATTGATCCATCTGGTGTTGGATCATCAAATCGTAGTACGACAAGAGATGATATGAATGGTATTCGTATTAGTCCAAAACAATCACCTGTTTTTCAAGCATCGGTAAATCACATTCTCCATGCTATTTGATTGAAGTTGTCTCAGAGTTTCATTTCTTTTACCAATACGTATATTATACCCATGGCAAAAAAAACGTTACTTTTAAATGCTGCAAAACGCGTTAATGCTGGCCGGTTTAACGCGTTTCGCAGCTTCTAAACCGGTTAAAAACGCCGCGAGACGATACATTTTTCGTTTTCATTCTGGAATTCTGGTTCCGAAACGCGCTTTGAGTAAGTGGGAAAAGGGTTTTATACGCTTCTCGTCATGGAAAACACTGCGAAACGCGTTAATGCTGGCCAGCATTAACGCGTTTCGCAGTGAATATATCCTTGTTTTTTTTTGCCATGGGCATGCACTGAGAATGATTCGAATACTACCATTCTCTCAGAGATTGAGTCAGTTCATTAAAAAAATGATGATCTTGAGATATCGACGTTTAAATATAGATTTTTATTCCACATTGATTGATTTGTTTCGGTTTTACTTCTTCTAGCCAATGTATGGTCCGATTTCAATTACTTATCCATCTCAAGCTATACACACAACATGGTGGCAATTTGAATATTAAATATAAATTTTAAAGAAAAGTTTTTCCATTGTTTCCAGCAATAAGTAACAATGAATATTTGTTTATCAATGTGTCAATTTATTCTGAATATAGGTCCAATCATTTTGTTTGTATATGTATGTTTTGATTTGTTGTTGTCTTATTAAATTAGTTTGTTCGTTCATAATCATTCTTGTTACTTTTATTATTGCTGAATAAATAAATCAATAAATGTCTATGTGGAATTATCTTCAAATATTTTTCTTTTATTTGTGATTTGTACTTCTCAGTAAATGTCAAGAAAACGGAACCTGGAAGGAAGGAGTTCACTAACACGTCGAAACATAGTGAATCGAATAGTGAGTAAAAGGAATATTTAAAGAGACAATAGAATATTGAATATGAGTATTTAGTTTGATTGGGACTGAAGGACAAGTGTAATTTATAGGATAAGTGATGCATTAATTCGTAATAGGTACATATTACGAATGCTCGAAGAAAAATATTAATGTCAAAGAACGATATGAAATAGTACGAAGTATATGATTAACCAACTACGATATACTTCTAATGGATATTATGTCATGTGACCTAAAATTCGTAGTATATAAAAATCTGAAATTATTTATAGAAGTATTTCGATTTCGATTAATAGAGTACATCAGATTCGACATATGCTCTCACTCAAACTCAAACTCAAACTATTTTTATATGCTCGGTTAAATTCCATAATCATCGGAGAAAGAATACTTGAACATATGATATCATGTTCCTCCAAGTTTTATGTTCGATGACCTGAAAATCTTATGAATATCACTGAAAATAGATATCTATCGTACATCAATAGCTTAGATATAGATTCAATGGAATGTGTCTAACAAACTGTTGTTTACATCGACGTCTTATAAATTCATCTTGCTGTCCTTAGATCAATGTTTTTGGTCCAAGTTCTAGACTTTATAAGTGACATATTACTTGCTGTTCGATCTTCGAGATTAGCAATTTATACTAAATCTATGAAACAATTATATAGTATTATTTATCAGATCGGCAGTATCTATATCTAAAGAAATCATTGATTCTCCTATCGAACGGATAAAGGTCACAGAGTAAACATATCTTGTAATCAGTTATTAAATGGTACATATCGCAGAAAATCATAATTAAATGATACTTACATAAGTTTTACGTCTTATTTTTGGATTCTAGGATTGAAGAGATAAACCTGACGTAATCATTCTATCGACTATGACTTTTGTTTTCGATTAATCACAGGACTTTTCTAAGCGTTCATTAGTGTTCCTATCTTTTTGTGATAGTCGTTTGATGTGGACAATGTCCATAAGCAATAGACGAACTTCTTATATCCTACGTGTTGTATAATGATATTTTCAAGAAATACATGGCTCATCATAAAACTTAGCTTCATCTTTCAATCGAGTATATACGAAGATAGTTAGCAGATCCTATCCTTAAGAATTGATACGAAGTGTGAAAGTACGAATTGAAAATGACTTCCCAGGTCGACAAAAACGGACCACCATAATTAGACCTAACAGTATCATAAACGTTCGTTTTTACATCGTATTCCACCGAGGGGGAAACGGCGGATTTTGGATTGTCGGACTTGTTTGGATTGCTTGGATTTCTTTTGGATTTTCGGATTTTGACAATCCCAAAATTCACCAGCAATCTCCTCGTGAAAATGAATGAATTTCAAGCTGAAATTTTTATCATACGTAGGTCTTGGGGTTCTTAGAATATTCTAAAAGTTTCAGCGTAAACGGATGTTTTCTCTTGAAGATAGTGCGATCGCAAGCAATACTCATATATAACAGCATGGTCAGAAAATTTGTTTTTCTTAAAAGTTGATTATCTTAAGAAGGAAACATTTGTTTACATTGAAACTTTTAGGATATTTTAAGAACCACGAGCTCTACATATGATAAAAATTCCAGCTCGAAATTCCTTCATTTATAACAAGACATTGCTGGTGGCTTTTGGGATTTTCGTGGTTGACAATCCCAACAATCCGCCGTTTCCCCCTTGTATTCCACGGTTAAACGACCGTTTTAGCCGTATTATGGCGTGTAAACATCACCCGTATTACGGCCATACACGGACACCACATATATGCCGTAAAATCCTCGTAAAGACAGTGTAATACTATCGTATTCTATAGAACATACGACCGTAGTACTGACCATGTTAAAACGGGATAATACGATACCGTAACGGACCATATTTTCATCGTATACGACCATTTACGGATCGTTCTGTTCGACTTGGGTTGTTGTCTTCTATGTTCTCACAGTCGACTAGTCATCGTCCTCTAATTGAAAAAATATGATTTTAAATCAATCAATCAATCGAAACGATTCAAGCCTATTAAAAATTTTCAACAGACTGTCGAAGAAATTGAAGCATCCGAAAGGTATCTTGCACTTTGATTTATACCGAGTATTGATTCTCTCATTTCCCAGGTCGAACGATACGGACCGTTGAGTGGACGCAGTTATACGGACCGTAACATCATAAAAATTGGCCCGTATACGGCCGTATTTTCACAGTATACGGCTCCGCATACGGTACTATTTCTGGGCACAGTAATAAAGGATCGTATACTGTGAAAATACGGCCGTATACCGCTCTATTTTAATGATGTTACGGTCCGTATAACTGCGTACACTCAACGGTCCGTAACGGATATCCGTTTTGATGGACCTGGGTTGTGAACACTTATCTACTGGATTATCATAAGACACAATTGTCTTCGGTAACTCTACAGGTCTTATCCAAAGTAGCAACGTTATCTAAATTTTTCTTGAATAATTAATAAAAATTGTTCGTACATTTATTTTGTGCATCGTATTTATCGACGCTATTATTTATTTCGTTCAATTATTTGTATAGACTACAATCAAACTTTTATGTTCAGAGCTCAGCAGATATTTAACTTTAGCGATGAACTTTCATTTCTAGTTGCATATTGCATAAAGCAGCCATCAAATTATAAGTTCCTTTTAAATAATTAATTTATAATATATAGTAATCATGCAATATTGGAAAAACACAGAAGTTCTATTCTCTCCAGTGTTGTATAACAATCTATCGTGTTCATGTACTAGATGTTGTGTAAGAAGGAACGAACAAGAATATACTGTGCAAAGGTTTGCACTTCCGACGCAGTCCATGATAGACATTAACTAGATATTATGAAATATTGTCACAGACGTTGCCGATAAAGATCGAATATAAGCAAGGTTTCCGTTGTATACTACATGAATTTCTTCCTTATTAAATTTCGGCAGCTTTAAGTATTTATGTGTACGTGTAGCTTTTTATAGTGTTATTGAATTAGTTTGTCCGTCCATAATTATTCTTAAGAGTGCTATTCTCGTCGACTAAATAAATGAATCTCAATGTACTCGTTCATTCATAGTTAAATATTCTTCTTTCCAAGTTTTTCTTAAACCTATTCACAAGAGTAAAAACCATAGGATTTGTACGTACAAGAACAATTTCACGAGTTACTGTTTTCGCACAACTATGAAGATCTATAGAATAAAAAAATGGCCAAACAAACATCTAAGAAATATAGCCATGCGCTAAAAGTTACTCTCTAGGCAAAATTTTATATTAAAATGTGCAACTATCTTCGAGCACATAAATAATATGATCTATGCGATTTTTTCACTTTGTTCATCATCCTTTGTTGACGGTCGTTTGTCTTTTGGGTTGCATTACTTCAGGATCTTTTTTTTTCGTTGAAATTGTTTTTTGTTATTAATAAGAAAACAAAACAAAACAAAACAAAGCGTGAAAAATGAAAATAGACTATTTTTGCTTGTTACTACCACGCAAATAAATGGGACAAGATATGTTCATTCGATGGTGGAAGACACATCACAAAACGATTAAAGATTAAAAAATGGTATGATGGAAAAGAAAGAAAACAAAAAAAAAACGTAAAAGTAAAACAGAAGCCGTACCACCATCAAATGCATTCGAGAATAGAAATTTGTCTTTCTTCATTCTGATGAGTAAATTCATTTCTTTTTCTTCTTTTCTTTAAGAACATTGTTAATGGGAGTTTTTACTTGCATTGATGCTGGTCTGAAAGAAGAAAAGAATAAGCTTATTTAAAATCGATATTCGTTTTGTTTCTTCTTCACTTTCTATGAGTTATTTCATAAGTTCGAGAAAATTACGAATAACTTTACTATAACGTCCGACACATGAAACTTACTTTGTTTCCTCTTCATCCGAATCTGCGTCTTCACGTGTATCGTGTAATCCATTCATTGAACCTGACAGTAATCGAACAAGAAATTGAAGAATAAACTAAAATAAACAAAAGAATACGATTACAAATAACTAGTCTTTTTTATAAAATTATACTTACGTAGAGCCAATAGATATTAAGACCTAATAAAATCCATAGTAATGAATTGAAAAATGCATATAGACCGCATCCTTTATCATAAGCACGATATGCAGTAACAACTCCGGTTGAATACAAAACTTTAATTGGATACCAATACAGACGAAATAGAAACCTATTTCGACAATGAGAATGTATTTCAATATGTGAAGTATACGAAGATCAATTAGAAGTGTATGAAATATCATATTCTTTCTGTTTTATATTTATTATATATATATATATATATTGCAACGTGACAAACAACATTCTCACTTTGAATATCTAATGAGTTTCATATTTTTTCTTGTTTAATAATTGATACAATAATCACCGAAATCGTACTTTCAACTACAAATCAACTAATGAATATTCTTTGTTGTTTGTACCAGAACTTCATGACATGAACAAAATCATGAATAAAATAGTTAACTGTTTTCTTAAAACGAATTTAATTTGCTGACTTCTAAATTTCATATTCTGTAACTCGAAATGACTTTGACAATGATGAACTGATGAGATAATCAGACTACGAGCATGAAACTTCATCTATCGTCTGTAATACTATACAAGACTATCTACGGTTACATCATAATCTATTGTTTTCATATTAGTTACGAGAATCAATATAGTAATTCTTCTTCTTCTTCTCTTTATTGATGATTCTGTCAGTCTATACATCAATACGAAGATAAGAAGAATCATGAATGGAACTATATTGAGCTTAGAACTTTTTCTCAATAGTGAAGAAACTTTCATACACACATTTATTGACTCATGCATGACAAAGTTTTCAAGATTTTTCATTATTTAAAATTTTTCACCTTTTGAATGATTCAATATTTTTCATCTAACTATCACATTCCTAACAAAATGCTCTTTATCTTAAGATCGAACGTTCTACATATACTTTCATATAAAAACTGAAAGTATCAGTAGATGGATATATAGAGTCATATTCTCTCGAGTTCGGTCTTCAACATACCAGCATAGAAAAAACATAACAAAACTAATGTTTGCAATAGTTTCCCAAAACGATATTGTTCGGCCATGTTTTCTTACAGCCACATAATGCAATGCTTTTGCTAATTCAAGCCAAATATCGGTTATATCATGTACAAAAAGAACAAGTAAACCAATTTTATGATAACTGTGACGAAACAAAAAAACACATACAAAACAATACTGAGAAAATTCTTTGTGTAAAATCTAGTTTACCGTGTTGCATAAGATACAAAGATTAGAGCCATCGTTAATAGGTGATGAATAAGCATTGCATAGAAGTCTTTTCGTTTATGATCCATGTAAATCGTTGCATAAACAGAATGCAAATAAAATCCACATTGAATAAAATACATTAGTTTTATATCGAATGGAATAATTGCACCAGGTGTCCAGTCTAATATTTGATATTGCAGTAAAACAATTGAAACTAGTTTCATGGGTATTTCGTCTTACCTTCCCAAATGAGATACGGCTGATGAAAATAATCATAACGATATGTTAATAAGTAGGCATTAAATGACCATGTAAATGTATAAAAGCTAGTTTTCCATGCTGATTCAGGAAATTTTTTTTTATTTGTTGGTAATATATCAAGCCAATTCACTAATGGCTTAAAAACGAAAAGAAATTAAAAAAGAAAACTAAGCATGTATAAATATTTTAACATACTTTGCAAATGAATCTTTCAAATGTATATCGAATTAATGTTATAAATATTGCTATGTAAACAATATAATAAACTTGATTTAATGGAAAATAAAAATGCTCTATAAGTTCTTCAAAAAATGATTGAGGAAATGTATAATTTTTCCACATTTGTGGTGCATAGTACCATGATATTGTATTCCAAATACCTAGCACAAGATCGATGTAATTTGGTGTCAATGTAAAATTTCCTTTCAAATTTTTCAAATGTTCAAGTCGTTCAGGAACTGAATAAGGATGAGTCATCATTAACGTGTATGTTTAGCTTGCATAAGATAAAATAAGATATTTTTTTAAATTAACATTGATTGTTAATATTTGTTTATTAAGAAATGACGAAAACCATTCGATGCGAACATGACTATAGTACGTTGACTAGAAACAAAAAAAAACTGTTGAATGACGCATATCTTCTATATGTTCAAATGATAAGAAGGCAAAGGTGTTCGAGTACAGAAAAGACTCAGCGTTTCTTTTTACATTTCTCTCTTCTTTCTATGCTGGCTTCTATTTTAATCTAATAACTTGACCCATCGTCATGTTAGCAACAGAAGAGAAATTGAGAGAAGTAAAAAAGAGCCGAGAGAAATAAAATAAAAGAGACCATGATACATACGTATGATTCATACGAAAAGAATCAAGTTCTGTAACGCAACATTACTACAATCAATATACAGAAGGTGCTGCTGTGCGACGCGACAACATGACGCACATATAATAGGCGTTCACTATTTGCCAATTAGAAGACAAGATATTATCCTCTACGCCATATGAATCATGTATGCATTTTTAATTATGATTTATTGTTGTTCTTTTCAAGCAAAAAACTGCTGAATCAGTACGAGGATTTGTTTGCTTTCTGCTTTCTTTCTTCCTTTCTCTTCTTATGCCATACTCCCTATTTGATTTTTAAAGCAATCTTGTTGTCATGGTATATTTACAGATGTTTATTTGTGACATTTCAGTCACTTTGCGTTTTTCTTCGTGTTCCTCTTTCAATGTGTCATTCGTAACTACTTTCATGTGAGATCAAATGAAAGATTTTTACTGCATGTTAATAAAAAAATTCAATTAATATTTAATGATTGTATGTGAAATTTTCAAATCTATGTATAAGTATGACATTAATGACATACACTCACATAAGCATAAACTATACTTCTTGTATTGTAACTTCGAAAAAGAGTATCCATCATAACACTCGTTTGCTTAAAATCACCAAGTAGAGACAACTATCTCTGTCAGATATTCATGGTACACTGTAAGACATTATGGAAGTGTCAATCTTATACAGAGTCTTATTTCTTTATTTATCTTTGATAGTCTCTATATGAATGGGGAAACCTAAACGATGAGCATTGTTACAAATCTCATTTCTAAGAGTGTCGTCAGATCGAAAAGATCTATAGGAAGAACAAAACATTTTTCAACACAATCAATAATCTGATTTACTTGCCGAGTGCAAGTCAACATTTAGTTCTTTCTTGTCGTTCAATTTTACATGATTCCATTATGAGTAAATTAAAGGGTTTTATATAACAGAAACAGTTACAGAAATAACCAGCAAAGTGATTAAAATGACTAAGTGATAGATAAAATTAGGAAAATCACTAGTATACGAAATCAGGCATAACTAAGCTCTGTAGAATGCATGTAATCAACAGTGACTAGACGAAAAATTAGATATGCTTCGGGAATGATTAACAACTTGAGAATTGATTATTGGTCTTTTTGAATACATGATATGCAAGAATCTGGATCACATTCACTGAAAAACCTCAGATTAAAACCATTCTATTTCAAAAATTTCTGTTTCGAAGTAAATCTTTGTTTCTTTCTCACAATTTTACCCTGATAAAACAATAATGTTCATTTCAAAAGCTGATTGATCGGTTTGAATTGGTTTTCGGTGCTAATATTTTGCTTGAATAAGATATTTCTATTTGTAAACTATGCTGAGTTTGAGATTCAATGTTGAAATAAATTCAAATTTATTTAATACTTGTCAAATAATATACCGTACAACTTGTCTACTGACAATATTGCAACATCTTTTCTCTATCATGTCTGCTGAAGAATTTTTAAGAAATTATGTAAGCGATAAATTTCAATAGCTACTCTGACACATTCAAGATTGAATTATAAGTTGTAAAGTTTACAAAATAGAGCTGCCTAGAGGACAAACTTTCACAGTATGACCAATATGATTAAACTCAACTTATAAGTCCAAGAAAAAAAAAATTGTAATTGGATATTTTGGAGAAAATATCGACGATGACAATGTTTACTCAAAATGAAAGAAAATCTCGATAGCACTTTTTTATAATCATTCAGAGATTCATTCCAATCTGGTAATTATTGAAAAATGATCTAATGTATCTATTTAATTCATATTGCCATGTGTGATAAGACTCGAAGACTTTGACATATATTGTAACTGATTTATATACACTCATAGTCATTCATTAGTTTCTAGTCAGCTCAGAGATAATACTGCGCACACGAAATTGTACGAAATAAATTTCAAAGAGAAAATAACTGTGGTATACGTCATCCTGAACTAAATTAGTATTTATTCAAACTAAACCAATAAAGATGATCAATCTTGATGTTTTATCACCGTTGCATGTCTCAGATATTTTTACATAAATATTCTTATCCATGTAAAATGATGGCACTTGATCAAAGATATAAACGTAAACATCATAGCTTACAAACGAATACAAATCTAAACTCATTCCTAACATCGTAAGACCCTAGAAAGTAATACGATGGATCTAATCTTGCCGGTACCTTATTACACTTATATATATATATATATGAATGTATATTATGTCAGTGTCTTACTGTCATTTAATTAAAACAATACTTGCTGTGTATCATCGAACATAGTCTGCGTGTCAGATTAAAAATAAAACTTCTTTCACTAGTATATGAATTCAGTGTACACAGACACTTACACATAGTAATATGTAAGGAAGACAAACATAAGCACCTATTTTAACATTTAACGAAAATTAGAATAAAATAATGCAAACAGGTTATCAAATATTAAGAACTCCTGTAAACTATCTATCGATTATGAATTTTGCGATGAAAAAAATAGAGGATTCTCTCAAAAAAGTATATATATATATTTGTTTAACATTGAATTAAATGCATGCATGTGATTAGAACAATTGAAACTTTCCAGAGCATCAAAAACAAAAAATTCAATTATTAAACAGCTATGACTTAGCAATATGCATTCGGCTGACTCTTCTTGAAAAAGTATCAGTAATAGTCATGTTCAGTATAATGAATCTTTAACTAATAGCCTCGGATACATGTCTATATGTATTAATAGAGAAAACATGAGGTAACTTTATGCAAAAGGAAAAACAAGTTTACTTGATATTATTATTATTCTCATTCTCTTTGATCATGTATATTGTGTTTAATGTCTTCTACTGTATCAACATAATCGTACATGACTAATGGTACTGATCATAATGTTAAGTTAATGTTCAATAGTGTCTGTAAATTAGCTAGGGATTTTGTGATCATTCAACAGCACACATATGTTTACTTCTAGCCAAAGAGCAATCGATGTGGTCAATTAGACTCGCCCTTCGTTTTTACAAGATGTTGGTGTTCGATGATTTAATCCAGAATAAAAACATGTTTTCTCACTGTTAGTTTTCGATTATTTCACACTTTCCATGATTAATATTATCCATGGAATCGACTTTATGAGAAAGATTCACATCGAACTTTCTTTTTATTTGTTGAGAAACACCTATCAATCTCCTTGAGTGATGCTAGTATTACCTTTTTTAATCTTTTCCTTCGATGAGTTGTTTTGCTAGTATTCCAACTAACGAAAACTCGCATAAATTGTTGTTTTGTCAAAATAATGCTGTTCTGACATCAATCGACTCGATAAGAAGAATTCTTGTCGTTTAACAATTTTTTCCTTCGATTTCATTAATCTATGGAAGATTTTTTCAGAGTTGAACCATATTAAGCATCTAATTTTGAGAATGAATTACTGCAGATCTCAAAAAAATCACCATGATTTGATAGTTTGTTTTTCAAAATAAATTTGATTAATAAAAATGTTGGTATAAAGATTGAATCGTACTACGGCAGTTTAGCATTGCAATAGCTTGAAAACTTCACATATCTGTAACGCCACCTATTTTTCACAGTATCCTCTATAAAAATATTTGAAGGATAATCATAATTGTAAAAATATAAACCGTTAAACCATTGATATCATTGTTCCCTATCGATATCGTTCGTGTCGTTGGCTGTTTGAAAGTTTCTCAATCTCAATATAAATTGCTCACGGTGAAATTTTTTAACACAACAGAATGTTTATTATTAGTCATCATGAAAACAAAAACAAGTCTCAATTCAACATTCACTGACTATCGATATATAAAAATAAAAGAGATAGATAATCGAAATCAATCAATTGCACTCGATCTACGTCTTTTCTTTGTATGACACATCATCATCTAAACTGAAGACGTCTGAACCTTAATTGATATCATTTTTTGAATGCATTTACTCATGAATTTCCATATCAATATCGATTATTTCAACAAACTTATACACAATATTAGTGTATGTTACTCAGTTAGAATATTTAGAAACTTCAATGTTCAAATTTATGCAAATTCTTTGGAAAATATATTAATATTGTTCGATGGATGTCTTATTTTTTCATGGAATCATATTTCTGGAGATTTTGTATGATGATTGATTGACAAAATTGTTACTTTTGTCTTGTGATATATATATATATATATGTTCATTGCATCTTACATTTGACAGCGAAGTTATGTATCAGTATTCTCATTATCTAGATCCTTGCATTCAACTATTGGTATCTTCTCTCTCCTTGGCATTGGTTACAAAAATAGCGAACGCCAACAGTCATATTTTTTCCTCTTTCTTTTCGCTACCGTCTTGTTCTTCTTGTATGAGTGCATTTGCTCGTGCGACCAAAGTTCGCGGGCATCAGGCTGATTGTGAACAAGACAAAAAGAAATTGACGAATAGCAAATAAGTGTAGAATGCAAACTGGGCGCGTCGCCAAAAGATACCATAGGACGAAAAACTTAGTATCATTGTATATTGTGAGTAACTGGCAGTTCAATGATGCTAAACGATCGAGAAGTATTCAACAAGCAGATAATCAATCTTTCAGTACTTAGAAAAATTAATTTCTAACAGTCGAAAGCGCATTTTCAATGGACGGAGCATAAAACATATTTACAAAAAATAACAATTAATGCTTCAACACGGTCAAAAACATGAATATCGATGTTCACTTGGGCCACGCACTAGTTTAGCCATTTAATTCTTCTTTCATCTAATCGAATGGCATCAGTTTTCAATAATTTCTCATATAACATGAACGCGCATGTGAGAAACGAATGAAACCGTTAGAGCAAAACTAGTTAGTACAATTTCATAACGATAAATGGTTGTTAATTTCAAAAATAAAACTAAATTCTTTTTTCTTTCATATCTATTTATTGGAAAATTATAATTATCAGTAGTCAGAAAACTTATATACTTGAAATTGGTTGACTCACTACTCAACCAATTTTTTGCTTTCTTTTTCAGTTTTTCAATTCTTTTTTGATTAGTGATTAAAAAAAATCGTTCATCCGCGCCATCTGCACACTGAAATCGTGTGTCGCTCACTTCTGCAATGTACACATCGACATCTCTCTCCCTTCCCAAGCAACAATAACAAGAAAAAAAGTTCTTCATCCTCGTATCGATGGTGTATTCTCTTCCATCGCAGTGCTCTCTTCGTACGAACACATACATATATACATATATGTATATATATTATATATATATATATATATGTGTGTGTGTGTGTGAATAATGAATCGACGACGAGCATGCGCAGCCTATGCAAGTAGAAGGGGGAAAAGTCAAACAAATGCATTCAGATTTCGCCGTCAAACAGAATGAGAAAAAAATGGAGGAGAGAAGAAGCACACTGTCTGGCACATACATATCAGCTATATAGTTGGCTAGTGAGCGTATGTGCGTGCACACGAACGAACGAACAAGAAAGTAAGACTGCCTCAATTAAGCAGCAAAAAAGAAAGAGAACACGAAGAGAAAAAAAGCAATATAAACGACAGGCAAAATGGTCGTCATCGACTAACCGAGCGACCGACAACGAAAGAGAAAGAAAAAAGATGGTAGCGCATATATATATATGTGTGTGTGTGTGTATGTGTGTTTAGAGCTTCGACGAGAAAAGAACGACAAGAAAAAGGGAAAAGAGAAAATGAAGAAGACGATTGTACCTATACTAACGCCATCGCGCGAGTAAGAAGAAACGATGGAAGAGTTTTCTCGTCTATGCTGCTTGCTGTTGTGTTATTGTTGACGAGAACGAGGTGCGCCTACTACTGTCATTACCACCAACTCCATCTTTTCTTTTTTTTTTAATAAACATGTTGGTTCTTTTTATGTGAAAAACCGAATAGGGAGAAGGAAAGAAAAATAGCAGAATTGTTGCACTCTATCTTGGCGCGCGTTTTCCATCTCATGTTCACTCGAGTTTTGTCTCTCTCTTTCTGTGTTTCTTCTGTCCTTCTGTGTGTCGTCAGCGGGAAAATGGCTTGAGAAATTGTGCGCGTTTGACAGTTTTCCCGTTACCTTTCTACTCATAGAAATACAAATTCGTATATATACATATACATATATGCATATCTTTACGTAAATATATGTTCATATATATATATATATATATATATATATTCTTATTTATAAATATTGGTGAGTTAGACAATAATTTTAGAAACAAGATAATAAAGGAGAACATCACTTTTATTTGAAAAAATTACAAATCTACGAATTTTCATTTATCTATTTAGATAATTTACTTGAATTATTTTTGTATTTATATCCAATCGATATTGTCGTATTCAGTGGCCGATACATTTTTCTTTGTTGAAAATGTATTAAATTAAAGACAAGTGATAATCAATTTGCTCATAAAAAATCGATTGAAATTATGTAAGTTAAATCAGTTTTTTAATTATAGGAATTATAAAAGAGAGATACCTTGACATATTTCATTAAACATGTCGTCTTTGACGTATATATATATGTCTATTAAGCTTCTTTTACAATTTTTTTGGCTATCATTCAAAAGAGCGTGAAGTCGATTACTATTACTATTACAATATACAACAATCATTCATTCAGTGGGTCTCGCCTTACATCTACATATTTCTCTCTCTTAATAAAAACTGTCTGAAATACATATGAAGAACGAGACGAAAAGAATAAGAGATCGTAAAAAAACAGCTGATTGTCAAAAAATTACCACTAGACAGACAGATGAGTGTGCTACACGTGTTTTATCGAACGATGATAGAGAGCGAGGGAGAAATATTGATTTCAAGGTACATTAACTAATAAGTATGTACTTAACAATGTTTTAATACTTTAGATGAGTTGATGATGTGCGACAATCTTTCATTGTACAAATCATTTGTGCCATCAACAACAATATTTCCTAAATCCGAATCAACACCAATGAATGCACAGTATTTTCCTGTATATGATGAAGACGACGAACATCGATCATATATGAGTGTCAAACGAAAACTATCAGGTTCGTATCTAGTTGTTGTAATAGATCGACGAAGATTTGTATTCTTTTCGTTAAAAATTCAGACACGAGTCATATATATCGATTAGAATCAACTTATAGAAATGGTACAGGTTACACTAAAGACGAGACTGTTCTACGAAAGAGTCAAATATCGAGTGACTATTGTTATTATTCAATAATTAATGAACTACTTCCATCATTGATCTTAACAGAATATCGAAAGTTTATTTCGTAATACTCTCATCAACAGTTTCCGTTTATTTCGAATCTTTAGAATAGAAAGAAAAGTTTTCGATCAATAGGAATCGTACGATACATACAAAAGAATTAAAGTATCATTGAATTTATCAATTGTACAAGTTTTTTTTCAACTTCTTGATATATCTATAAACATGTATACTTATGCATGTAAATTATGAAAACAAGACATCGCAATTTACATATCAATTTTTAATTTTAGACTACGAAGATCATAGTTCTTCAATAGCAACACTTAATCACATATCAACATCGTTAGATTGTAACAATAGTGATGAATCTGATGATGACGAAAACGATGATGATGATGATGATGATGATAATGAGGATATCGGTAGTTCTGGTGATGATGAAACCATAAGTGATGACGAATCACACCATATTAATTCATCACTAACATCTTGCACAATAATACAACGACGTCATAGTGATACAGTACATACATCCTATGGTACACCGATTGTTAAACGTCGTTGTACATATTCATCAATGCATGATGATGAACAAAAACGTTCGGTTCTTGTGGAATCCTACCGAAAATTGCGTGGTGTTAAAAAGCCAAAATTACAAGTTAGTTTGTTAATATGCAATTTAATTAAACGATTAGAAAAAACTTTTACGAAAACTCCACCACTACGGCAACAGCAGCAGCAACAACAGCAGGAACAACAACAACAAGAACAAGATCATGTACAGTATTACCAACATCATCGAACAAGTTACCGTTCATCATCGTCAGATAGTATTTATGTGTCATCTTTATCATCTACATTAGTCAATGATGAAATCGAAACAACAAATCAACAGTATTCTAATTCTCATACATCGAATTATGACTCGGATAAAGTATTATTACCGGTCAATGATTTACGAACAACATCAACTATGTATCATCCATCGTCAACTGATGCGTATTGGCTTGCTCAATCAAATTTTGCAGTACCTGTTTTATCAATATCCGATGATGATGATGTTGATGTATCATTACATGGTGGCGGTGATTATCTCGATTTAAGTGACAATACATTGTCGTCTTCCTTCTCATCATGTTCTTCTTCATCTTCTTCTACTTCATCAAATGATTGTTGTTGCTCATCAACAAATTCTCCAACAATAACTAAACTTCTAGTTGATGATAATAATAATAATAACAACAACAATAATAATCACGATGGTTATTTTGTTTATCATCATCATCATCATCATCATAACCATTCGTCATCAACAACGGGACAAACATTTTTTTATCCTCATAATGGAAATAATACCGTTGATATAATAACAACAGCCTGACATCATGTTCTTACTCTATTCGTATCTATTTGTTGTGCATCTAATTCTTATTTATTTATATTTTTTGCCATTGTCAAATGATAACTCTTTTTCTTCTTCTTTCTTCTTCATTGCAAACTTAAAAAAAAACAAAAATACATGCCTATATAGCATGTGTATGTGTGTAAGACAAAAGTATTGTCCTTGGTATGAAAGGTTTTCTTTTTTCGAATATGAAACTTTTGTTTTCTTTTTATTTGTTGATGTTGTTGTTTGTTCACTCTTTTTCTTTTTCAATATGTGCCTCTGGGTTTTGTTTCTTTTTTTTTGTTTTACAAATTCTCTTGAACTTCTTTTTTTTCTATGAAACTTTATGATGATGTTGAAAGGAGAAGAATGCGAAAAAAAAACTCCAACTAGTTAATTATTAAACGTTGACTTTAAAAAGATCAGAAAAGAAGACTCGAATGAAATATTCGACTCTGATCGATGTATATTATTCTGATATTTTATGCTACATATGAGAATGAGAGAATCGATTGAGAGTCCGTTCAACAAGAGTATTTCGCACTGAAATTTTCGGTCAACGAAGAAAATAATTTCACACAAAATTTCGTCAAATCACTTTGACAAATTTAGAACATGTTGAAGTGAGACTGCTGATGATAAGATGTAAAATAAAAATTCAACCCTACAACATTTCATTCTTTTTGTCAGTACATCAAAGAAAAAAATCAAACATCGTCCAAACTAGCAGTCTGAAAGTTCTTACAATTCCGTGTGTCAATCTCTAAAGTGCTTGATTTCTATTTGAGTGGAAACGAAAATGTTAGCAATCATATCCTAACTTTTAACAAGCATCCTCTACTTTTGAAAAGCCTTGTAATTTGAAAGCAAAGCATGACTGCATCCATGTCTAATGTAAGTCCTTAGGAACTAATATTTATAGACATAGTTGAATCTATTTAAAAAAACATAATAAGACACGTTTAAAATAAAGAACTGAGTTGCCGTTCTGCAGCTTGAAATGCTCCCACTCGAACTGAGAATAAAATAATTGATTATAACCTAGTTTTTCTGATACTAATTTGGATATTTATAAAAGAAACGCATAAAGTGGAGAAAAGTAGAAGCAGAGATTTTTGCCACGATATATTTTTAGTCTTCTTCGGAGATTCAATTATTTTTGAATTTGGCAGAAATATTTTATTCTCTGGAATTTATTAAGGTATGCTGAGGCATTCTTAAAGTAACATAAAAATTCTGATTTATTCATATTAATATTATGGATTCATGTGTACTCGAAACAAGTTGAATTTTCGGTTTGGAATATTTGACTGATATTCTAGAAAAAAAATACGATACCAAACAAAAAAGAATGTTCTGATCATTATAATACGATTGTTTCCCAATTTAACTTTCCTAATTTGAAAAGGAAAACTTCTATTGAAAAGAATGTTATTGAAACATGTGAATAATGAATAATTACGTTCAATAGGAAAGTCAAGATCTAGAAAATAAAAACTAGTCATCGATCTTACGAAACCAGTATCGTTTCTTGTTGCTTTGCGTTCTCTTGCATATTTTCATAGCTATTAAGTGAGCTTGAAGGAATTGAGTTTGTCTATTTTTCTAATAAACTGCATTAAGAAAGACAAAAAAATCTAGTATTGTTGGCATTTTAAATAAAACATCGAGGATCACATAGAAATAGGTGTGAAATGTTGGTTTATTAGTCAACGAATCAAGTAGAATCTGCAACGATATTTCGAAAAAAAAGAGTTTCTAATCACATATTTTATACTATAGAAGCGTGTATGATCTTAACATCAACAGGATGAGCAATTTTCAATTTCAGCTGTTTCAAGTGTCAATCCAAGATTTGAGTCCAGATATCTATGCCGTTTAGATATTGTTTCAAAAGAAATTTATAAAAAAAACATAAGTAAGTTTTTTTTAAATTCTGAATAATGTATCAGAACTGTTGACGTAAAGAACAACCCACACCCTATAAAAGTTCGATAATCGTTTTTCAAAAAGCTATGAAATAAAATTCAAAAAAATACTGTTAAATTCATCTTATTAAATAGTGCCATGTCTAGACAATTTTCCTATTGATAGAAGTTCGATTGAATATGAGGAGTTGTTTCAAAATAATATGTTCAACTTCTGAGTAAAACAAAATTGAGGACAACAATTGTTCATAGATGCAACGAACACGTGGATTTCTTCGAATTATCTTGCCCTATCACGAAACTGAATGAACACATATTTGAAAATGTCCTCAATGTAGATTTTGTTCGATAGCTATATCACGCTACTGGTACATCAACCATGATTCAAAGTCATGCGATGTTTTCGATCGATGGATGAACATTGAAAATGTTTAGGCTTTGTTTTTCTAGAGACAGTCATCAAACTATTGAATAAATCCACTACATATTTCCATAGGCTTCAGTACTTAATGCACATCATTCTTTTTTAACATGAATAGATTACTCTAAAAATAACACATTGAACCTCGAAAACTTTAAGAAGTCATTAATTATCGGAATTCTTACCATCGAATAAAAATTCCGTAAATCTGAATTCTTTCATCTATTATTTTGACTCGAAATGAATTTAATGAATCCTGATTGTAGATAGTTAGTCAAGTTTGATAGACCACCATGGGAATGATGTACGAAGAAAATATAATTTATTTCCTCGAACTATTAAGTATCTTGGTCAGATCTAGATATAGTTTTCCACTGTATTTAAAAGAATAAATTTTCGTTTTCTTGTTGACCAATATAACTTGCAAATATCATTATGATGTTGTAATCGAGATACTTCACTGTTCTGTAATCACGAGACATTAATAAATGTCACGTATCACACATGATCTGATCAAGGATCTCGATGGAGAATTTTTCAAGCCGACCATGTGAAATTAACCGATTGTATTCTTCGCTTTTCAAATCTCATCTTAATATTTTCAAATGATGACCTCATTGATTGTACGAAGCAAAAAACTGTGTATTATCAACTATTTATTGCCAATAGATGCCATATACTGACCTGATGAAATTGAAATTGAGAGTTAATATTCTATATTGAAACGTTCTTCTATGAAGAAGAATTAAAGAGCTATGATCAAGTTCTAAAGCTTATATCAAAAAAAAACCGATTGAATTCTTGCACTTAGAATGTAGCATATTCTATTTTGTACTCAAGCTATGAAATTGGAAGTCAAAGATCAAATTATTTCTTTACCTGATGACGAGATTTTTACGACTTATATATTACATATGCGTAAAAAGATATTCATTATTAAATGAACAAACACAACTGTTATACTTTGAATGTTTTATTGAATCGAGTCTTTGCTCGAAGAAAAAGTATTGGTTATTCTCTATTTAATCAAATTGGTTGTATTCGTCCGAGAGCAACAATGCAAAATAACATTGTTTTTTCAATAAATTATTCATACTATTTCATCAATCAACACAAAGCGCCCTCGAGTTTCCAGTCTAATCCATTGGACAAATTGTCAGAACTTTATTGACAAAGTTTCTTTTTTCTTTCTCATTTGATTTATTGCCTTCTGCTAGCCACTCGTTCGCATAATCGTGTACGTGCATAGTAAAAAGAGAAAAACCATAATAGAACGAAAAAAAAAACGAAAGACACCTCACTCTCCAGCAAATAGCAGTTACACTTAAAGAAATCGTCATATTGAAGACGATATTTAATACTTTATTTACCATGATCTTCCTTCGATTTGAAAGTTACCTCGCATGCCACAAATATCATGTATTTCAGATATATTTTTTTTTCGAACATACATTAGAAGAAGAACTATGTGATCACTTGCAAGATGTCGTTCGTACCGTTTCGCAATCCTTCACTTAAAACAACTGTAATTCCAGCAAATTTACGATCACCTACATGGGCATTGAAATGGCCTGAAGACATAAATAAAAGGCCACCGATAGTAATTACACAAATGTTTATTCGATTTATATCTATTGAATATTGTTAGACTCCCATCATGGTTAATTTATCCATCGATGACAAAAGTTTTTATCTAATATGCGTCAATAAAACTACGAAAGTATGTTAATTCATATCAATTGACACACAGAAAGTAGTCATTGTGTACTTATTTTTTGTTTTAAGGAAATTGAATGTTTCGATATAACATTAATTCATGATACTCGTACAGGTGCACAAGTAACACTACCCGAAGTAAAAGAAATTTTTTTTTTCAGAAAAAAACATTCTTACGTGTTGTTTTCACATTGTTAGGGTTCTGAATATTTCGAAAAAAATAATATTGGCGTACGTGATGTTCCAATAGCATCGAAATGGCTCACTCTCTATTATGGAAATACGTTTGTGGCGTCTGAATTACGCTTAGTTCATTTTTATTTCGAATCTCCAAGTATTGCAAGAGTATTTATAATTTCATCATTTGTTTATATAATATACTAGATATCTTTTAAATACATAGGAATGGGCTGGATACTTGTTTGAGACCGGGCACAGTCAATTCTTGAGAAATTTATCTAGTTTAGATTGTCTTGAAAAACTTCATTCAAGAATAATCAATGGTTTAATTGATTTCGACAAAAGACAGATTTCTGTTCGAAAGTATTATTCTTGTACATTTCATTTTTTTTTTATTTCAGTTTTATATTTTTCTTTTCAAATACGTATCTTAGTTTAATTCAATTTCTATGCAAAAATGCTCGTGATAATCATAAAGACAAAATCTTACGATCATTGGAATATTTACGCTTGCCATGCAGACTAGTAAGTGAACAGTATTATCAGAAACAATTTATTTAATTTAACTATAGCACATTCTTAGGATTCTGTCATTGATTCAGATGATTTTAGTTTCAACAAATTTTTTCATTTTTACATGCATCTAATGGAATGTCATGAGATCGAAAAAATATTCGATTCAATGTAAGACACAATTTTTCTATTTTCATAATAGATATATTCTGAAGTCTATAGAAAAGCTATCGAAGATAATTGATGAATTAATGAATCATATTGTTCATCGGAATCTTGTACGTTATGCCGGATCTAATGAGTGTATTTTGAAATTGATAGAACTTTTTAAGTTGCAAGTGTACTTTTAAAAAGGAGAACGAGCAAAATTGATGTTCTAAAAACTTATTCTTTACATATCTCATATGTTACAGAAGAAAATTTAACAGTCTAATTTTAGTATGAGATCATATGAAAAGTCTTAAAATTTACACTTTACGTTCATCTATTCGAGACTGATTCTAGTAACTAGAGTCTCATTCACTGATATTCACTAGATGGAATGTCGGCTGATTGCACGAGCATGTAAAATATTAGAACATGACTCTGTATGAAATCTACGTCTTCAATATCTTACTATCCTCTAAAGAAAATCATGATGAATTTTAGTGGTTTTTAACTATAATGACTTAGCTAACCAGCAATATATAATGAATTTGACTCAGCCGTGCCATATAAGGACACTTTCAGCTGTTAATTATTGTTTTTCGCAAATCGTATATATTTTAATAGTTGGCGAATTTTGTAAAAAGGATTTCAGATATGCACGGGTCACATTCTCACTCTCTTGACAAACGTTGTTCCTACTAAAAGCCATGTTCAGGTACTGAGAACGAGTGGCTGATTTGAATTGTGACTCATGTGTAGAAAAGAAAAAGAAGAATTTGCCATGGTAACTAATCTAGTGAGAAGCAATACATCGGCTTACTTCATGCAGTCATCCGACTTAAAGAAGAAGAACAAACTTAGCTAACTTCGAGACAAAGTTCGAATATCAGTTTGTTTAGGTCTTTATGAGAAGCCAAAATGGCATCGAACAAAAAAGTAAATTGAATATGTATGATACGATCTTATAATGCAATCATGACTCTTTACATGTTGTGGAAATCTTTGAAATAAATACTGCTAGGCTAGTATTATTCGAGTATTTTCAAACTTTCATACTCACAGGATGATTTGTCGTTGATTCAGACTCACGAATCTGCTAAAGGCGTACTTTGATATAAGGCAATCTCTTCTAAAAGTTTTTATTATACCTAGAGAAAATAATTTCACTCATGCGAAATGTTCGTTGCGTTTTTTTAAATACGATTGACTAGACAGTTTTAAACTTAATTAGATAATTGAGTTGTAACGAGTGATTTATTCGAATAGTTATCTTATTCATTCTTTATGATCGAAAACTTAATTAGTCTTAAATCTTTACTGATGATATAATTCGATTCGCTGATAATTAATGATAGAATAAAAACATCTCTTCATACCATATCTTAGGGTTCGAAATGTTAAGCACAATACTACTACGCTTGTTGATTATATGAAAATCGTTCCTATACACAAATTAGACACCACCGATATGAAGTTTTGGATTCAATGCCACTGATGTTTAGCAGAAGATGTAGGAGAAAGTTGAATATTGTAACAGTTAAATTTGAGAAAAATCATGAGACTCTCTAGGAAAGCGAATACATTCATAAAAAATATTTCCAAGTTGGTTTCGAACGCACGAATAAAATTTCATACAAAATTTTATTTCTCGAAGTCAATAATGACAAGAAATACATTAGAATGAGTTTCATGTAAGCGTAGTTTAGAATTATAATTTTATATTATACTAGAGTTGGAAAGCATCGACGAAATGTGACTTCAGATGATTTGAAATTATTTATCAAAAAACAAAATGCTCCACTTCATGATAATTTTGGAATGGATCATTATGAACAAAGAGCGAAAGATCTCATCAAAAGATATACTGAACATGATGAATATGACAAAGAAAAAGGTTCTATGATTTATTTCATTTCTTGTACTAAAATTATTTTTTTACATTCATTGGTTCATATTTTTTTTCGGAAATTTCTTTTAAAGGAATGTCCAGTCAATCCTTTCTTCGATATTTACTAAGTATTGATAATTTGGTTTATGATCCCAAGAAATTAAATCTATATATGAATATGAACAAGCCTTTATCACACTATTTTATTGCATCATCTCATAATACATATCTAACAGGTTTGCTGACTATATAGTTGTCGCTGTTTTTCGTTATAGAACAAAAATGCATCGATAATTTTCTAGGATATCAATGGAATGGACGTTCAAGTATCGAAATGTATCGGCAAGTATTATTAACTGGATGTCGATGTATAGAATTGGATGTAGTCGATTCGGAAAAAAGAATTGGTGAACCTGAAATAAAACATATTCATACACCTGTTAAACCTGTGATGTTTATTAAAGTTATTGTCGCTATAAAAGAATATGCTTTCAAAGTGACTTCATATCCATTAATACTTTCAATCGAAAATCACTGCAGGTAAGTAAAGTGTTAATGAATAGACTTACAAGTTCATCGACGAGAAATAAGAATATATGTGCATATCATTTTTCTTCTTGCTATCTGTGCTAGTCCTAAAACGCAAGCTAAAATGGCTCAATATTTTGTTGAAGTATTTGGTGAACATCTAATCACTGAACCACTCCCAACTCATCCATGTGTTGAAGATCAACCATTACCAAGTCCGAATGATCTTCGGTACAAAATTTTAATCAAAAATAAAAAACTATATCCTAAGCAAAAGGCTAATTCAAATTCGAATTCAAATTCAAAAATAAACAACGAAAATAGGGAAACCCTTCCTCGAAAAGTAACTACGGTATCAACAACTAGCAGTGGTGAAAATAGTACCGATCTAAGTACAGAAGCATCGTCTCCTACGAATTCCCCGTATCGAATACCATCAAACGATTCCAATAAATCTAAAGCAACTTCACTCGAGGAAATGTGTTCTGGAAAATGTAATCAACAAGAAATAAATGAACATCCTCGCAATTGTATTATTCTTGATGATCCAGATTCGTCTGAGGAATGTGTAGATTGTAATGAGACAAACGCAACTGGTATTCAAGCAGCAGGTACATATACACTTCGTGAATCTGAAGCAACAAAGGCCATGTCGGATCTTGTCAATTATGTTGTTCCAATGCCATTTAAAACATTTGTACTAGCAGAACAACGTAATAGAAGTTTTGAAATGTCATCGTTTTCTGAAGATCGAGCATTTAATTTAATTCGTGAACAAGCAAAACAATTTCTTGCTTATAATCAACGACAAATAAGTCGAATATATCCACGTGGTACACGTTTTGATTCAAGTAATTTTAACCCATATGTATATTGGCCTATGGGATGTCAAATGTGTGCATTAAATTATCAAACATTAGGTAAGAGAAATACAACTTATAATTACTCATTTCTATGGAATCGATACAATATTTTTCTAATAGAACATAATAGGAGTTCAGGTATGAAGCCAAGACTTTGTACCATCATAATTAGATATTTTGTACTAACAAGTGACAACAGGGGCGAACATTAGATTTCTGTATTGAGCTTCCTTGTTTAAGAAAATCATACTCAATAATATTGACAAAATGTATTCTATTATTCTAGTAGATGAAACAAACATTATTACACCAGATGTTTGCTTAGTTTGAATCCAGTAGAAAAAATTTCTCATCAATGTAACATTGCTGATGTCGTATAAACGTCTACCAATCAAGTGGTTCGTCTTATATGCTGAGTACTGTCGAAATCATGTATTTATGTGAAGAAAGAATACGTAGCTATTGTCCAATAGCTATCATCCATTTACAATTGCTTCGAATCACAACTAAGCATGAGAGAAGACAAAAGAAAACTAGATATGTTTAGTCGAAAGATTGAAAAAACTTTGAATTGATATATTTTCTATTCTCATTACTTTTCCATAAGATACTACATAGGTAAATAAAAAAAATCAGTTTATGCTATGAATCGCATCAATACAGATACAAAAATGCTTTCCAACTGAATTAATCTTTTAAGTTTTCTATAGATTAGTGCATGAAGAAAAACGACATTTCTTTTTTGTTATCAAAAGCTCTCTCTCTCTCTTAAAAGAGAACCAAATATGTTTGAAGTATTTATTGGCACTGAAACAATTAATTGCACATACATTTTATTACTTTTGTACATCGACACAACTAGATACACATCATTAAGCACTTTATTTTTATTGATTTTTCGTGATTTAATGGCATCGTACATCAATTACATATTCATTGTATTATTAGATATTACTAGAAAATTTCTGTCAGTTATTCTTTAAAATTTAAATCAAGATTGTGAAGTTTACATAAATGATAATACTTCATCCATTATTTCAACTTTCATTCTCTCGGAAGTGATCGAAAAAGTAATTGACTAATGAATTGTTTCTGCGACGAAATGTCCAGTCCTCCTACCTTTGAATAAATGAGACTTCTTTTCTGAAAATCGATTAATCATTTGTAAGAATTTTTCATGAAATCGAATTCATCGTAACACATTATTAAGCGATTTGAATCAATCAGACTTTGGTTTTTACATCGATCAAACGTTTTAGTAAACATATCAATGATCACGTGTAATAAGACATGAATTAGTTTTTGATTATCATCTATTTAACATGACAAGTATGAACTGACCAAGGTATAACTATGAAAAAGAGTCAATAGAAGTTTTCTAAACTTATCAACGTGTGTAATCGAAAGTTAAGATCTACTTTACATATAGATGGCATTAACCAGAATTTCAATTATGCATGAAAAAGTTTCTCTTTACTATACATTGAGATGACAAAGAGACCGCTTTCATTGTTGATGATTTTTTGACAGGAAAACAGGCGTAGGATGTGTGGGATTTTCCATTCAAATCATTTTGAACTCGAATGTCAAAAAGTCAAAACACACATGTGAATTCAAGATTTTGTTTTTCGAAAGAATTTTGCGGACAAATTTGTAATTCAATAAATTTTATTTAAGATGTTCCGATGCAACTGAACTTGGGATTTTTCACATTTAATGATGCATGTGGTTATATAGAAAAGCCATCAGCATTATGTCAAAGGACAAGTTCGTTCGATCCGAAAACACGAATGAATGTTGAAAATGTTGCTGCCTATCAAATGGATATAAAAGTAATATCAGGACAATTTATATGTCACGATCGTGAAGCTCCATTAGTCGATATTCAAATGTATGGATTGTACGGCGATATAAATAAACGACATGAATTTACTGTACGTGCTAAACGATGGAACGGTTTTCAGGCTATCTACGATGATACAAATGTTGGTTCAACGAAATATCATGTACACATTCCCAATGTTATTTTGCCAGATATGGCTGCAATTCATTTTACTGTTGCAGGTGACGATAGAACATTTATAGGACAAAGTTTAATACCAATTGCTCATTTACGTCCTGGTTATCGTTTTGTCGTTTTAAAAAATCAAATGAATATACCAGTTAGTTCATCAAGTTTATTAATATTTATCCAAATAAATATTCATGTTAATGACGAAGATCAAGATTTTGCTAATAAACTTGTTGAACCACTAGTGAACAATACGAGAGATTTCACTGTACCACAACAAGACACAAGTTTTAACATAAAACAAAATGATGATTCAATTTCGAGAGTGTTAGTACGAAATCATGTTTCATTACCGACTGAACAACAAAGAATGTACCTAAGACCAACTACCACAGTATCAGCCGATGAAGAAATGCCGTATGTCAAACATTTGGTTGCTGCTAGTAAACTAAACGATAGAAAAACTTTATGTAAATTGATTTCATTAATTGATATTACATCAAAGGATTTGGTGCAAATTGATAAAAATATTCAAACCAAATTACGCACTTTATCATCTGATTATCACAAGGTATCTATTGACACGAAAAAAAAACTACTTAAATCTCCTCTACCATGAAAGAATGAATAAGCTGAGTATATCAAAGATATTGAATTTTTCTTGTCTCAAATTTTTTATGCATTTCAACCTTGATGTATCAAAATAATCGAACATCTGTCAATAAATCTCTTCGATGGTTTGTCCAATCTTGAGTGATGAAAAAATTTCCCTCTAAAGATTGATTAATCCGTTTCCGATAGGAATAGTAAGCGTCATGCAATCATCAATAAATTAAACGTTTTGAGAGTATAGTCTTAACCATTTTTCTGTGCTTTTTTTCAGCACAGGCCATCGAAGAACAATAGTTCTGCTTTGTACACAGTAAATTCATCTTGATGATACGAATCAAAAGAGAAATTTCCGGTACTACTACGTTGTTAGAAACTATCTGTAATGATTATCTATTTATTAAGTAGTTGCTTTCTTCAAAAAAAAAAGAAATAACAAGGTATCAAGAGTATTTCAGAAAAAGTAATAAACATTCGAAACTATTCGTAATAACTAGGAACAAAATTTTAGTTCAATGACAGAAACAGAAGCGTTTGTGTGATTCTTTTACTGTTCATGAAGCAATTCGTTTGAAAATAGAGTGAAATATTCTACACCCGTTTGATATTTCCGTGGCATAAGTTTGATTTCTCCATAATTCGTTGTTCCAACGGGTAATTAGCGGATTTCCAGGATTCCGAATCACATTGTGAACCCCATAGGAAACCTGAATCCGCCGTTTCTCCCTTGCGTTGTTCGTTCCAATATAATATTCGAATTTCTAAGTATCCTCTATCAAATAAAAACTGTTCTATGTTATGCAATAATGCAATAAAAAAAAGAAAGCAAAGACGTTACAAAAAGCAAGAGACATGCATCCTGAGCCAATCGAGCGCGTAATGAGAATTTTCGGCATTGATATTCTGAAATACAAGTATCGAAGTCAGAGTCATGTGAGAGTCGTATAAACGATTCCATTGCAATACGAACATATTTTAAGATTGGAACAATAAAAAGCTATTGGAATTTTTCACAGTAAAATATTCTGTCTATGACCATTGTTTGCCCCATAGTTCCGATCGAAGATCGGGAATCCATCTTATGCAGATAACAATGAGACGCATTTTGTAGTTTGTGAGTGTAAGAGCGTCTGACAGTTTATAGTTTAATGTAAAACATTAGTATCTGATTTCTTCTACTTATATAGAAAATAAACAAGGAAGAAGATCGCTTTCGAAAATGTCTTGATCTTCGTCAAAATGATATACAGCTACGTCGTGCAAAACCAGATTTAAAAAATAATTCAGACGACAAATACCTAGCGACAACTGCCCTCCATAAAAAAGTTATTATTTAACTAATATGACATAAGCTAGCCAGTAATAATTTATATCTATTTATGTATTTTTATCTGAAGGAAATCACGCAAGCTGAACAATCGGTAATTGAAGTTTACTCAAGAAAATTTCAACAACAAGAAACATTAGAACGAAAAAGTCTAAATGATGTCTGTATCTTTTTCATATTTCAATGTAAAATGAAAATTCTGAAATCGAATTCTATTTTTTCTTGCAGTACTACGATGCAGTAAAAACTTATATAAAAAATGATTATTATCAACAAATGAAGAAACTAGATAGTATTCTTCGAAAGTGAGTAAGAATGAATAACAATTCTATTAATCATTGCTATTCTTAGAGAAAAATCTTATGCGGATGAGGAAATTCGATCAGAACTAAAACGAGAAACAAATTATATTCAACAAAATGAAACAGATCGGTATGTTGAAGAAAACCAGAAAAAAATTCGTTTAGAAAAATGTACTTATTCATCGCTATCGTCTTTTTCATTTTACTAGAGATTCTATTGCTATTTTAAAACAAAGAAGTATCAATATGAATAAAAAAGCTGGTGAATCTATCTATCAAACGGTAAATACAGTTTCTGTTTTTCTTGGAATAATTAGAGTTAAGGTTAAGATGACGTTTATTATTTGAGTTTCATTCATGCTTCTCTGTTGAGTCTTAGTTTGAGGTTGTATTTAACAGTTTTGAAAGATCGACGGAGTCCACATATCAGGTAAAGAGATCTAAATTAATTCAAAGACATCCCTCTTCTGCAATATTTAGTTGAGTAAGTAGCTAATTACATTACGTGTCGTGAATGTAATTAAAGTAGAAAATCATTATCCGTATCGCACGTAATATTCAATGATGGAAATCTTCGATATTGACCAGTTAGCATTTTAATTGAGAGAGAGAGAGAGTTCATGCAAATGAATAGTTACAGTAATTGAAAAGTTTCATTATGTTAGAAATCATTGTTTTTCTACTAGCTTCGTTGCTGAAAATGTTGTTTTCCATTTTCTTACAATTAGAGTAAAACTAGGGGTGCAACAAATCCAAGGCCTTGGAATTCGGTGCAAATAGATTTGGATTTGTTTTCGACTGAGATTTGGATTTGGATTTGGGTTTGGTCTTAAATTATCGAAATCTGATGAGAATATGCAATAGAAAGTCTCAGAAGGAAGAGAAGAGTATCAATTCTTAGAGGTTGATATAAAATTGTCTGTATTTGGTTTAGATTTGGGTTTGGATTTGGATTTGTGTCTTAGATTTGGATTTGGGATTTGGTCTGTATCATTATGATTAGGATTTGGGTAGGCTTTGGGTTTGGGATTTGGATTTGGGAGTGAGATTTGGTTTGAATGAGGCACGGCTACGAAATTTGATTGATGTTATATAGAAAACAAATCCCAAGTCCAAATCCAAATCTAAGACCCAAATCCAAATCCAAGTCCAATTCCAAACCCCAAATCCCAAACGTATCACCAATCCCGAATCCCAAATCTAAGCTGAAAAAAGTAATATAAACAATCCTGTGATCAAAATTTAGAAGAAATCTACAGCTAAGAACTCAGTTCTAACCATAACCCAAATCCAGAAACCAAAACCAAATCCAAGTCCAAATCTCAGGGATTTGGTGACAAATCCCAAATCCATTCAAGATTTGTTGCACCCCTAAGTAAAACTCGAACTAGCAGTTCGAATAGAAGCTTTGATATTTAGCTAGACTCTTCAAAAATGAAAAACAAGATTAGTTTCTTGTGATTCTCTTACTAATTATGTTTTGATTTCCGAACTATCTGAAATCTTGCCATTGGACAATAGATTATTGTCATCAGTATTTCTTAACATTTGATTGTAGCTTGATCGAAAAATTTCAAACAGAACTCTATGAGAAATTAAAGAATGTATCCAGGGCTAACCATCAGGTACGAAGATCTGACCGTATTCTGTATCTGATCTTGTAAAATTAGACAAAAAGTCATACACAAAATCGTGATCCCAGAAGTTTGACAACAAGTCTTACTCTAAAATGGTTGTCAGATTTTGTTCTTCTGTCAGATCTAATTATAAGATTATAGAAAATCTTATGCGATAGAAGATCTTAGAAGAATCTTACTGTACGAATTGATGTAAGATATCTGAGACCACGATTTTTTGTACGATTTCATCTGATCGTACAAGCCGTAATGTCTGATTTTTCGACCTGGGTAGGTGCGAGTTTCACAGATATTTCATAAGTAATTAAACGGCGTAATAGTTTTTTTTAGTGGTTTTAATGATCTTAGAAAAACTTGAATATATATGATAGAAATCAATAGATTTTAGAATCATGTTAACTACATACGTATTTTTTTGTTCAGCTTGACGGCATGTATGACGAAATAAAACAACAACTTCAAAATAATTTAACAACTAATCTGAAGCAAGTTGACGAACAAACAGACAAAGTAATCAAAAGTTTATTCGTAAAATATGTTTTCGTTGGACTAAACTGAAACAACTACTTTTCTAGGAAATAAATAAATGCCATGAAAAATATAGTAAACTATTGGATAATCTTAAGTTACAATTACAACAACAGATAAATAGTGAGGTAGATGATATAATGCATGATAATTATCGTCAAAATACGCTTATTAAATAAGAACATATGTTTCAGTATTAACAATGTTGACTATCAAACCAAATCAATCAGAACTAACTTGAAGAAGTATAAATTTATAATGGTACATGGAATTTTATTAGTCTCTGTACTTTGTCTTTTATTACCGGTGACGTTTTTTTTCTGTTCTAAAATTTAATCTTAAACTGTCCACTTACTTTCCTAGCATTGTTCGATTTGAGAACAGCATTGAATTTCTTCAATTTTAATCAGAGTTAAACTATGTGAATCTGCCAATTGTGTAATAATAATCACTTATTGTTTGTCGCATTATGGCTTTATTTTCATAGATATTCCTGTTCAGTTTCTATTTACATTTTTGACAAAAAAAGAACAATATTGATAACTCTTCGTTTTTCATTAAATAAAAACTACATTTAAATCCTGATTACTTATTTGAATGAAGCTCTATATTTTTTGTATGTTTTACAACAAGACATTTCATGTGAAACCAGTCAATTCACTTAAAGTAAATCATTAACTGATTGTCATCATCACTGCCATGCACTGAGAATGACGCACCGATTATAAGATGAGAAGAATAACTCAGCTCTGCAAAATACAGTTTGCTTTAGAAGGACTTGGTCGAAGAATGTTTTGCTTAGTCAGAGAGAATTCATCAAAGTTTTTACTCGTAGGGAACTAGTGTCGAATCCATTGTCCATGGTAGAAGATCCAATGAACTAAACTGCTTTTGTTTTTGCATAGAGTGATCTATAAACAGAGAAGTTCATATCAAGATGATCGTTCAGCGTTGGTTCGTTAGGTAGGGGTGGAGGTTGAGCTTTGATCTAGGACAGTATTTCTCATTTTTTATTTCTGAAACCCAAACAGCGATGAAGCTTCGATTAATCAAGCCTCTAGCATACATAGGCCGTGGTGATGTATTTCTCAAAAGTTAAAAAAATAAGTACGCCATGAATTCACTCGAAATAAAAATAAAAAATGAAACTCTTGAAATTCTGAACAATATGTTCAAATCATAATCAGAGATTAAATCTTCGTAAAGTCGTATAATATAAACATGCTCCATTCAAATAGATACCCATGATTCATAGACAAGCATTCCCACGAATGAAAAGATGATGACTATTGAAATCAACTCAAGCGACACATGTGAAATCCTACTGCATTTTTCTTTTTGTTTTCTTATGCATTATTGATTCTCTTTATGTATGATCTCTTGTCACACAGGAATGCCTCATTCTGTTATATTACAATAACTGTAGTAATGCTTTTTGAATCGTTTTTGACACGACGATCGATGTCAATCAATTATTTTATGAAATAACTCGTTGAAATCAATAATCATATCGTTTACAATTTGAAATCTTCCAAAATCGTATATCTTAAGGAGTGGTTGGGAAACGCATTTATGAGCATCATGAAAGATAATCTTCATTTAGAGCTACTATATGGTGATCCATAGTATCGTTTTCGATAATGGCTTATATCCAAGGAAAAGGCATTGTGTTTTTGTAAATACTATATTCTTACTGTTTACAAGTCATTATTGATAAAATGATAGAAGGTCTCAAAATCATCAATGAACACTTTCTTATAATAGATAGTTGACGCAATCTTGATGCAAGTATTTATCATCATTAATTTGATAATGGCTAAATGATTCCACGAAGCACACGTTTAAGGTGAAATTTATTTGAGTTTTGTCTCCGTTAACCTATATTTTATTTTTATGTTAATGTAACATCAAAATTGTTGACTTCTTTGTTCTATTTCACATGTCAGTCGAAAGCTCTTACTGGAATCTATTCAGTTGTATGACGTATGCAGCAATCAGCATAGTCTCTTCGTTATCATATGACAGTTTTTGATGAAAACCAGCAATGCAAGAAAAAAAAAATCTTCAGCAAAAGTGAATGACAATAAGAATGTGTTTCATTCATTTATTTTTTAAAACCAATCTTGTCGAGGAAAATAATCCGTATTCTTGTGTTCTTCTTGCTGTTTTGATGCCATAACTTGTTTATAAACTTGTAACTCATGTCGAAGTCTCTTTATTTGATCCGTATCAGTGTCTTGTCTCGTCTGATGATTTTTTTCTGTGATAAATTTTTGTCTAAGTAGATTATAGTTTCTTTTATATTCTTCTAGATGAGCATTTAATTTGGTTAAATATTGTTTCAATTTGACATTATCTTCTTCGTATTGATGCTTAAGTAAATTAACCGAACGAAGTTCTTCGGTCATTTTCTGTTTTTCATCATAGGCACGTAATGAACGTTGATGTTCAATGTTAAGAAGATTTTTGTAACGAGCGCATTCTTGACATGGTTCTGGACGTTGATGAGACATTAGTTTTTGTTGAATACTATTTCGTTTATCTTTAAGTAAATATTCCGATATTGGTGGTTGTGAAATTTCATGTGTTACAAACGTAAAACTACGTTTACGGTATGATTTTTTAGGTGATGACGAAATGAATACTGAAATTGACAAAGAAAATTATCTTGAAATAAAACCTATGAGCAACAGAATCTTACCATTATCGTCATCTGTATTATCTGATAGATTCAATTCATCTGATGAACGACTATATGAAGTTCTCTGATAAGACTTTATTTTATTTTTAACATGATCCGAAAGTTGAATATTTTGCTTTTGTTGTTGCATCTCATTTCAATGATAAAAAAGAAGTTGACTATGCTCGCGTCTTGTTCTAACGTAGTAGCCAAAGTAGAAAAAAAAAGAAATTAACAGTCACTGTAGTTTTCTTTTAGTTCGTTAAAATAAAAGAAATATTTAAACTTTCTTCTTCTTCCCTTGTTTTCTTACTTATATTTTAATCATTACATTTCCCAGATGGTACATGAAAGAGAAAAAAAGACTCATTCATCTTCAAACTTGTAATATTCAAGTAGTTGTTGAAAATCTCATCATTACGACAGCCGTCATGCCAAGCTTCATCATTGTGGAACAAGAAAATATCCAAAATTGTTGAATAAATATTTAGAAATGTATTCAAAATTTTGGCAAACGCTATGACGTCACCTAGAATAGAGATTGATGTATAAGTAACCAGATAAACTGCTAATTTATTTTTCAATCTCTCATTGGAAAAGAAAAAATTTCAAAATATCAAATTTTTCTCTCGTCAAGACTATAATCAACATATAGCACTGAATGAGCAATGGATGCTTCGGAAAAAAATTCACACTAATACCCAACTCCTATTGTGATATTTATTATTAAATTAGACTTCCGCTATTGTTATAGAAAAGTTTAATTTCTTGATTTCTGCTACAGTACTTTCACAGACACACACATATCTATAGAAAAATTAACTGTGAAAGTGTTCTGATGTTTTTTTTTCTGTTACTACTGTTCTATGTCAGAACTATCGTAAAAGCATTGAGTTTTCATGCGGTTCATTGACAACAGTATACATAGGTATCATTTTTTCAGAATAATTGCATTTAAACAATGTAAAGTGAAATACACTGGTACGATGAGTTTTATTTTATTATGATTCGTCTCCATGAAACGTGTTGACCAGAAATTCAGCTTTTCTTACTGGTATTGTCGGAATTGTAGTGTGTATGTCACTGAGACGACAATATTCTGGCAATAGTAAACTATTATCAATAATCCTATCCAGAGTATTCATTATCGATGAGGAGTGATACGATGAACATATAGTCCTGATTTCTATCCAACTAATGAATTGGATAATACAGCATCAAAACCTCTAGAGAATATTATGCGACATGTTATCATTAGTACCCGATAGAAGTCCGAAAATCAAATTTTAATGGAGAAAATTAATGTTTCTGAAAATAACCGTGTTCTTTAATGTAATCACCGCATGAATGACGTTTCAGTGAATAAAATCAAAAGCTACGTTCAATTTACGATTCGATACAAAAACAAATGAAACGTAAGTTTCAGAACCAGCAATCAATTTCAGCCGAGTACGACTCACAATGGTCTATACAATATAGATCGAGCAATATTTCAGAGGACGTTCCGTTTCTTTTTTCTTACCATCCTCATTGACTTATGAATTAGAGTCAACTCAATCTTAGTATAGAAATTTTTATATCTGTCAATCACTGGCTTCTAAGTCATTGGCTGTTCAGTCTTGAATAAATTTTCAATTTTCTGCAGTTCGTTCAAACTTCATTTACAAATTTATAAAAACTACGGTTCTTCACGTTTCTAAATAAGAAGCTCTATATGCTTGAAAATTTTCAGGTCGTCTGTGAAGACTAACAAAGGAAAACAACATTTTGTCGATTTAATTTTCAATTTCTGGTCATCATTTCAATTCTTAAAATTTCGTGATTAATGATTTCACGTACGAAATCAATTTTATTTTTTGTTCATAATCCATTGACTATTGGTTAGTATTTGTAGATAAACATATCCGCTGATTAAGAGATATTCTTATATGTTTCTACTTGGGACAAAAAAAATAATTGTCTGGAGTTACAATTGCATGTCCATTTCGATAATGACTCTGTGTGTAGTCTATGTTTAAATGAATCGATTCACAAGATCTAAAAGAGATGTTTCAACGTTCATATGTCAGTACATAATGAGAAGAAATTTGTGAACAAATTGACATGCTATTTCAATCAATAATTCAAACACGTATTAGGTGTTAATATAATAACTTAAGATATGGGATTCTTTCACGCACGATATCTTTTCCAAATAAATTAAAAGTTAGATAGTACAATCCAGTGGAGTATACTTTTTGAAATACAATGTAAATGCTACTTAGTATTAGTGAACCATACATGAATGAATCTATTTTTTTAACTTTAAAGATTTCTTCTGTTGTCTCAAGCCATTCGGATAATGCAAAAAACACCGGGCACAAATATACCACGTTCAATGTGTAAGAATCGTATAAAGATCACTGTTTCCTGAACTCGTATTACACTTTGATCGTAGGATTTATTTGGCACGTCTCATGGAATGGCATCAAGACGAAACCTTTAGTTGGATCCTGAACACACCGCTATATAGAATACCATTCGAGTGATGTTTCCAGTATATTGTTACTTGATAAGAAATTTTCTGATACAGTCACATTTAGGTACAGGGGCATTTATATATAACTTGATGCATAATTTGATTTATCAGTTTCAACATTTTCGGTAGAAAATGGGATTTCGATTTCCAACTAGAAATTTGAAAATAGAATACACACTTGAAAGCATCAATATGATGATATTATCGAATCCGATCATTGATACTACCTCATTGTAGATGTTTTTGCTTGGATCCAATATGATAGAATATTCATCGTAAAAGTTGTATCCTTAATCATAGCAAGAAGATGATCGACAGTGATCTGAACGAAATTATGTTAAATTTTAATGTGTACTTAAAATTTCGCTACGAACAGGTGACATCTATTAAACGATTGTTTTCAATATTTAATTTGTGTAAAGAAATAATTGAATCGCAAAATCCAAAATTTAAACAGAAATGACTGAAAATTATCCGTTGGTTTAGATTCCGACTTCAATCTGAACGATTGGTTCATACGTATGAATTAAAAATCACGTCATGTTTTGAGTAAATACACTCTTACAAATAACACACACAGATAAAAAAAGAACGTTTCGAACGAACGAGAAAAGAATCGCTACTATTGCTGTTTGGCCCGAAACTGAGTTTCTTTATTTCAGGTAGCTTTTAATATTCTTCTAACATTTTGTGCCTCTCATCAGAAAAATGGCTGATAGTAATTCCGACAAAAAAGTGCTTAGTTTAAATGAAATCAAAACTTTATCAGCAGATAAAAGTAAATGCATTCTAATCATCAACAATCGAGTGTACGATGTTGCAAAATTTTTTGATGAGGTTTGTTTTAAATAGAAAGTTTCCTTTTTTATATCATACTGTTATTTTTTGCAGCATCCAGGCGGCGAAGAAGTTCTAAAAGAACAAAATGGTCGTGATGCTACGAATGCATTTGAAGATGTTGGTCATAGTGCTGATGCACGTGAGCAAATGAAAAAATTTCTAATTGGTGAAATTCGTCAGGTAAATTTACTAAATATTTTCCATTCATTAAATCATTCTCCTATTCTATGATCTCTATCAAGGAGGAGAGTAAACCAACAGTTAAAGTAAGAATCGATGAAATAGTTTGATCAGAAATTATATCTTTCTCTCTTTTTTTAAATTTTATTTAGCCTCGCTATTTAGTTGATGATGCAAGTTTAAATGCTGGTGGTGCTTCGAGCAATTCTGCTGCATCGCTAATGAAATTGGTCATTCCTCTTGTCATAGTGTTTGTTGCCATTATTTACTTCCGATTTACAGGAAACTCCAATTCAGACGCAAATGCATCTTGAGAACTCATTTTGAATTTTTCTGTTTTCTTTCTTTCGTCGTAATTTATTCATTTTTTTTTCATTTGTAATTCTTACATTCAGAGAAAAAAAAACGTCTAGACAGACACTGCAGAACTATGATAGAAAGCATAATATCCTTGAAACAATCTAGATTTTATTTTATAGATTTAGTTGAGTATCTATTTTTCCGCTTTCTCTTGCGTTCTTCGGGTCTTCATTCATCCTGTTTTCTAACACGATGACCAAAGAGCAATTAGCACATATCGAATCGATGACCAATGTTGAATTACGTGCTGAACTTAAACGACGTGGTTGTTCGACTTCAGGAAATAAAAAAGATCTTATAGCTAAGTTACGTGCTGCTATACAAAAAGAACATGATGAACAAGCGTTACTGAATGATTCACAGAATGAAACATCGATTAGCCAGACATCGTTTTCGATGCATGATCAAGTAACTCAGTCAAATTAGAAGAAAAGAAAAATAAAGAAAATTTAAGATTATTTTCCTTTAGGCTACAGCTCAAAATTCACCTGCATGCAGTTTATCAGTGCCTGAAAGAGTTTGTTCATCTGTGTCACCAGGCATATCTATTTCTCAACAATCGTCTGTATCATCATTAGTAGAAGATTCACAAAGTTCATCAAAAACTAATCCTAAACTGAATGATACTTCTTTTGATCGTTCAATATTTGAGAAAGAAACACGAACACATAGTAAAAAATCTTCTATGGAGTGTTCATCAAGTGAAAGTTCGAATGCAACAGCCAAGCAACATGAGTTTAACACTGACGACAATTCTATGAACTGTACAATCAACGACAACAATTCCGAGGTGATTCCGTTTGTGAGTAAGAGTATTGAGAAGCAACAGAGAGATATAGAAAAAATAGAGGGAGAGTCATATACATCATCTGCTGGCAGTAATAGTGCCAAGTTAGAGTCTATTGTTAAAGAAAACCCGTTGTCCGACGAGCAACAGCACTTGCACCAATCGAAATCAGATCATGGACAACTGCTGAAGAGTGATGAAGAACAAAATAATACAATGTTTATCACAAATCATGAGTTGAAGTAAAATTTTGTCAAAACAAAGCTAACTAAATCTTTCGATTAATTTATTTAAATTTTAAGTAATGATAATAAGTTGATTGATCAGCCGTCAGATATCAATTTACCTAGTGGTTTAAAATCAGCGACAGCAACACATCAAGAGACTAACAAGGGTAAACACTTTATATTACAATCAAATTCATCAACTCTATTCGTTGATCATGCATGCATATTGATATAATTTAATTTATATTTATCGAATCATATTATTGTTACTAAATCAGAGTAGTGGAAAAGTTCAACGATTAAGTGTTCTTTTCTCTTCATCTTATGCCTTAGTATTAAGTCATCAGCTAAAATTCAGTCGCTGTTGTTTTACAACCACTAAATATATCGGGACCTAGTTGTTTACTTCTATTTAAATGTGATCGGAAAAGTTCTCATTGTAACTGTTTTCTTTGTCGTGACCTTGGCGTCAAGGAGTTTGATTGTTTAGTGTAAAATTGATTGGTCATTTTCATTTTGAAATATTTCATTGTAAGAAAATCTCTATTTAAATCATATCTTTTCTTTTGAAGAAGACAAACCATCTTCGACTGATAGACCACACGAAAAAGCAGCTGGTCAACAACATCAAACTAAAGGAAGTCACTCTCAAATTTCATCATTCATCAAATGTATTCATCGATTAACAAATGATAAAATCAATTTATCAATGGAAATTTTAAAAGTAAACTTGCATCAGATCTACTGTTAGAATTTATAAATACGTAGGTTCCTAGTTTAGAACTACAATTAGAAATAGTTGATTTACTTCAATATTTTTCTTCCATCAGTGTTTCTCTCGTATTATATCGTTGTCAAAGTTCAAGCCAATGCTTCGCTTCTTATATAGAGCCTTCGACAACAAATATTGAAGTGTCAAAAATAATCTTTCTGTTCAAAGAAACATATTTACTGGATTGAGTTATAACTTTTCACTTATGCCAAATACTATAAAAAAGTGTTAAAGTAGAAAATTTCAGGCTACATGCCAAGTAAAATGAAGAGTATCGTATTATTGTTGCGATTCACATCAATCTGATTCTTGAAGAGATAGTTTTCAAAATATGATTGGAAATTTTCGTAAACAACGAGCACGATGATGACAAGCGTTTCCTTCGTGCACGTACATTCATAATTTACTCTCTAAAAAATAGGTTCACTATGGAACCTAAAATGGTTCTTCCATCTGACAAATGGGTAGAACCTTTACAAGGAAACTAGTTAAGGTTTCTTAACTGCTATGAAACTTAAGAGGATTGGTAGTGCTACTATTGTTTTTCAGAGGGCATACCCCTGATTGGTCCCCTATGACGTCCCCCATCAACTGGTCCCTCCTTAATTGATTCTGAATTCGTCCCCTGATTTTTTCTCCCGGATTCGTCCCTTCTCAGTTTCGTCCCTCCCAGATTCGTCCCCACTCTAAATGATCTCCGAATATATTAATTGCCGCTCTATTTCAAAAAACATGAATTTCTAATGTAAAATTTTTGAAAGTACAGGATAATTCAGGGATCGACGATAATAATGCGCGGAGTGAACACTTCCTAGTGCAGAAAAATATAAATCGGTTTATGTGCCTGGATTCGTGACTCGAGCCAATAAGATTTCTTGAGCATATATTTTGGGGATTGTAGTTGTTTCTTCTCGTGCTCTTTTTTTTCATATTTCCGAGAGCTCGATCCATAAAAAGTTCACTTCTATCAGATAAACAAGATGAAGTGTGTGCATTTGGTTCACGAGCAATCACATTATTATCTCGAGACAAAGAAAGTGTCCTCTTAGAGTTTCGTAAACGACACCGCCATTCTACTACTGTTTTCCGCTCACGTTTGAGAGTATATTGAAAACCATTATACTTTAAAACCTTACCTGTCCCTTATGTTGAAGTAAAGCTAAGCATATTTCAATATGTTTTCAACTAACAAATGTGGATAGTGAAAATATATCGATCAGCACCGTCATATACTTATTCATCACATGTATCTTTCTTATAGGCTACCGGGTTATACCAAAAGAAAAGAATTCAATTCTCATTGTCACTAGTTGTGCATATAGTAGATAGTGCAAAGAATGAGCGTTCTAATGTTAAATAGAGTGGGGACGAATCAGGACTAACCCCTTTAGAGTGTACTGTATTATAACCGGATTTGATTGGAAGAACTGAAATGTACGAACGAGTCTTTTAATATTTTCATTTACACTATGATTTCTATGTATCAACTCTACTTGAGAGTAGTCATATAAAAAACCTTCCGTCATAAGTAAAATCAAATTTTTCTTTTCTTTGATAAGATGTTAATTCCTGATATAAGTCTATTACCTGCATCTGTTGTCAATGATGAATTCGATGCACTAGTAAATGGACAGAATATCGACAATAATAATGAGCAATGCGTCAATCAACCAATACTTGAAACGTGTATTAATACTGATTTTCTGCCTTGTGATACAATCACTATTGGAGATATAGCTGATCAAAAACAACCAACTAATCGAACTGTTGTGATGAATATAGCTGTAAGTATGATACCATATGTTTTCAAACGAACAAAACGAATTTCTTTTTTAGATGAACTCATCTTTATCATATGATGATTCTCTTTCGAGAAAAAAACCAAATTCAACACTAATACATAATCCTTTATCTGAATTCAAATCAGCAAGCGACGTCAAAGCTACTGGTAAATAACTTTGTTTAATTGACTATTATTGATAGACAAACTAAAAATGATTTCCTATTCAGGTACTGTAACAGATGAGCCAATTCGAATTCAAGATGTCAGTGTAGTAAAGGAACCATTAAGTCAAATATTGTATATTCGTGGTTTGACGCGTCCATTTAGTCTTCTACAATTGAAAGAGCTTCTTCATCGATATGGAACATTAGTCGATGGTCAATTTTGGCTTGAAAAAATAAAAAGTCAATGTTTAGTTGGTGTAAATATCATTGTTCTCATCATAATCGAATGATAACATCTTCTGAGTATTTATATGTAGTATCAAACAATACAAGAGGCACAACACGCTCGTCAAGCCCTTGATGGATGTCGATGGCCATCGACCAATCCGAAAACATTATCCATTCGCTTCGCTCAACAAAACGAAGTACTTTTCTTCTTGTTGTGTTTGTTTTCTTTCATGATAATTTTGATTTTCTTTCTCAGCTAGATTTCAGCAAAATATATGATCGACCACCCAATGAAATTTCAATTGGTAAAAGTAAAATCTAAAAAACACTTTATGCTAAGAAATATTCTGCTTGCATTTAGATTTAATGGATCGTCTTATACAAGATAAATCAAATATCATATCTTCACGTCGATCTGCTAGTCCAACTAATAAAATAAAATTGAAATCGAAAGAAACCCATTCTGATGTAAAAGAAAAAGAGATACCGAAATTACAAGAAGCGACGCAAAAAGTATCTAAGAAAAGCGAAGTGGAAAAAGAAGAAGAATCAAGTTCGTCATCTTTTTATTTAAAAAATTGGCATTAAGATAGTAAGACTTTTCTTTTCTCTTCTGTGCTTATAGCCAAAGCAAATGAATCACCAGTAAAAGGATTGGATGATTATTTTCGTAAAACAAAATCAACACCATCACTTTATTGGTTGCCATTAACAGAAGAACAAGTATGAAGTTCAGTTATTTGTAAATTATACTGAATTAAATTTTTTTAATGGATCTTTAGATTATGGAACGAGTTAATCAGAGAGAAGATCGAAAAAACCGAGAAATTGATGAAAATCTTTCAACAGTTGACACGGTATGAATATTAAAAAAAGACAATAATTTTTGTTTCCATTTGTTTTTTGAAAAAATTGACTTTCTATTCTTCTAGAAATCTCATCGGCGATCGTCAACACCGCAGAAAAAACGTAAACATAGTTCAGCATCACCAAAACGAAAAGCTCGACGACATTAAAGGAAATATGTAAATTGTCTAGTTTATGTCTTTTCATGGATGAAGCACTAAACTAGATTGAAAGAAGAAAAGTTGAAATTTCTTTAGTTAAAAATAGTTTATCTGTCTTTTTATTGTATTTTGGTTTTAACCAAATAAGAAAATAAAAGAGTTAAAATACGTTCTTGTCTTCTTTCTTTTGTAAATACTATTTCTCTGATGATTATGGTAATTGCACAGTTGAACTACTCGCATTTTGAGTTTCATCTACTGAACAAATCATTTGAAAATAAGAAAGTAGTTTCATATAAAGAAGTTCACACTGATATGGAAAATTGAATAGAACTATAGCACGTGTAAAGTATCAATTTTTGTTATTATTATCACTTGAAAATTTAAGTTTCTAACAAAGTGAATCATATTGATTCATATTTTCTAATTTCACGAGCTTGACCCGTTGGCCTTCAGCTAATACTCAGTTCTTATTTTGTTCTATTGCTCACTCCCGAATGGATGTATGAGAGTGTTGAATGCACACGTGCAGAGAAACAGATTAGTTATTGTTTCGAAGAGAATGAATGACAAGTTAATAGTATTTGTAAGAGTTTGATTTCAATCGTCAGAGAAGCGTGAGTAATACATGTTTCTTGAGGCACATTTGCAAACAGAAATACAGAAACGTGTTATTAAATATATGAGCATCTCGATAAAAATATTCGAATATTAATATCAACTTTACATGTAACAACCAGAGAATGATAAGTGAGATGAACAAGAATTCTTTTAAAATTTTAATATCGACATGAACCTATTTGAATATAATTCGTTACTTGAATTTGAAAATTCATTTTCTCCCGTCATATTCAAGTGACAGGATTCTCATTGTTTATTTACACCAGTACCTACACCTTCTCCATCTTTAATGTTCATTTGAAGATACGAGAAAATGCGTCGTACACATACTGATCTTATTCAATCACTTGTTCGACAAAATATTATTAAAAATGAACGTATAAAAGTGGCAATGTTAGCAACAGATAGGCTAGATTTTTCTACTGATCGATTATATGACGATGCACCGCAACCAAGTAAAATTTTATTGGCTAAGTGCAAGACGAAATTAGTAATCATTTGAATTAATCTTTTAGTTGGTTACAATGTGACCATATCAGCACCACACATGCATGCATACGCACTTGAAACGTTACACGATAAACTTGTTCCTGGTGCACGTGTACTTGATGTTGGATCAGGCTCAGGATATTTAACTGCTTGCATAGCTCGTCTTGTTCAACCAGGTGGGAAAGTAATTGGTATTGAACACATGTCTGGATTGGTTGAAGTATCGTTGAAGAATATATCGAAGAATGCACGTTCATTACTCGATGATGGAACACTAGAAATAGTATTAGGCGATGGTCGTCTAGGATATTCACAAGGTGGTCCGTATGATGCAATACATGTGGGTGCAGCAGCACCCACTCGACCAAATGCACTCATTGAACAATTAAAACCAGGTGGACGCTTGGTGGTTCCTGTTGGTGTTTCAAATCAGAAAATGGTGATCTATGATAAATCAGCTGATGGTCAAAAGGTCTATGAAAGCGAAACGTTAGGCGTTAGATATGTTCCATTGACAGATAAAGAAAAGCAATGGCGAAATTGATACTCTTCGATACGTTTCTGTTCGTGAATTTTTGTAAAAAGACACATAAAGTTATATAGCTACCTACTGTATACAAACATGTTATGCAAGTGATTGATTTTTAAATCTAATAAATAAAAATTTTTAAAAAAATTGTTGAAATTTATTTATTTATTTATTTTTCTGGAGTAATTTATTGTTAGAATAACGAGAAGACAGTCATTTATGTTTATTTATTTTTTCATTTATTATATTTTGAAAAGTTAATGTAACGATGCCTATCCCAAATGTAAAATTCATTAATACAGCTGTCAAAAAAAAGTTGCTCATGATTAACAATGCGACGATAAGAATGTAGCAAAGTCATCTGCAGACATCGTTAACCATCTTGTTATTAATCATCTGTACGAGAAGCACCAAAGAAATTATGATTATTTTCTCTTTTAGCCTAAGTACTTATATTATCAATTATTCAAACAGTAGTACTATACATCAATGTTACGAATGGATAGAACTATTCACAAAGTACTACTGCTCTTCTTTGTTTTGTCCCAGTAATGATTAAAAGCGAACAAAAGAAATTAATTAATGTATGATAATTAGTATTAGATATTTATTATTTGTGCAAACGGCAAAATAGAGTAGGATATAGAGGTAATGAGACATCGTGACTTCATGTGAATGGAAGCATTTTATAGAGAAACTTTCTCGATTGCTTGATTCATTGCACAATATCTATCAGTTTATTTTAGATTCAATTTTTTCTACCGATCTTGTTTTCACATTCATGTTGTGAGTATATATCGAAAGTTAATTTGACTTCTTTGCATAAACAAAGAACGGATATATTCAAAACGTTAGTCATCGTGTCAGTTTATTTTATTGGTAAAGTCTTGGTTTCCAAAACTCTTACAACAATTTTGTAATTATTTTCTAGAAACGAGTATTATTTTCTATTGTGTACATTAGCTTCAGATGAATTGAAGCCTAACATGAGTCAATTTGCTTGAGCCTTATGTAATAAGATTTGAAGTACAGGCGATGATCCGTTCTTGTCGATCATCACCTATAGTATTGCGAATCAGTCGAAATACATGATATCAAAGTTAATTGCTTAGACTGATGACCATCTTATCAAAGTTGTACTTAGAGAATCATTAAAATAAACTATCACATTACTTTCATCATATAAATATTTATTTCGAATTAAAATTCAAAATAAAATATTCACAATGAACTAAGAGAAAAAGGTAATTTTTTCTGGAGAATTCTTTGAATCGCCGTACAGCATAGTCAAAATTTGTTGATTCATTTCGTGATATTTTTTCTTGTAAGAATCGATGAATTGTGTTTGCTGAGTTTTCCATTCTTTGTAACGATTGTTAGACTAAGTCGAAATTTCTTGTTCCAGAAGTTCTAGTTATTATAGTATAAGTAGGAAAAGCATTTTGAATGTCATTGCATACGCTTGTATTATTCAAATAAAAGAATACTCATAGAGACAAAACCAAAGGACGGAAATCATCCATTATCAAATACACGCGGAATAGTGTAATGCTTTCGGAATACCTAATGCAACTTCTTAAAATCGTATGTACCAGTGTCAAATACGAGTAGCTATTTGTTTATCTGGAATTAAATTAGATAACCAAGTTATTTGTTCATTGACAATAGGAAGCAAGTTAATTTGTATTGCATGTTATATAAACACGTATGACAAACAATAAAGCTCTACAGATAAATTTTGTTTTTGTAGTAAACGAAATGTAAGATGATTATTTGATAAGATATAGTACGAAGTTTCCATTTGATGCACCTGGGAACATTTGTCAAACACCGATCTACTTAATTTTCAATGGCAAAACAGAGTTAATACGTGAATGTATTCTTCTTGTCATGTAATTTTTGCTCTTCATACAGTATGTTTGCATAATAATCAGTATCCGTTCTTGCACCCTACCGGGCATAAATAAGTTCTGAGATGTGTGACACTCTCCCATAGTTTAGATAATTTTTCATCAAATTATTACAAAAAATAAAACTTAAATAACTGTAATTGTCATCATCGATCTGAATTCTATCGACTGAGATAGGATGGAGTTACGATTCAAACAGTACTGTCACCTCTGTTTAGCTGTCAATCAATATTCGGAGTTTCTATGAAAAGCAATCGAAATGCTAGAATTCTTGTTTAATGTCTAAGTTCTTTCTTAGTTATTGTAAATGATAATTGAATTTTCTCTAGAAATATCTGAATTAATTAAGTTTGTGTTTCATAGGAAATTGCAAACAAAAACAAATTTCATAAGATTCTTGTTTTTATTCTTCTTAAGTTCAAGCTACACAATAGACAAGGAGAACTTTTTCCCAATAATTCTCAATCAAGAGTTTAGTCATCAGATGAAGGATCCCAGCTTGAACACGATATTTGATGCTATTCACAAGATGGTGAGAGTTGCTTACTCTTTTAGCAACTCTCACTATTCGTTGTCTATAGAATCGATCAAATAGCTGTGTATAGTTGTTCGTCGTTGATTTACTTTTACCATGAACGAAGACACCATAAGTTTTCACTTAGATTTATATCAAGACTCAAAGATGGCTAGCGTAGGCTTACAAATCGTTGAGTAGACTTTCAATTCTTGGTCGAAATGTGAGCGAGCAACAGGAAGCTCAAAAATTTCAATAGATTCTTTTGGGGAAAAGACTTCACTGCTTAAATTGTTCGGAAAACAAAGCACTGATCAAAATCACACTCATGACAAACAACCTTAAATGTTAATGCTGTAAGAATGCTTAATTATTCGGAGAACGTTTCACTGATTTGGTCGCTGCAATGCGTTCTTTTGTTTGGCATGGAAATGTGTTGTTATTTTGTCAATGGCCATCACTCGACTTCAATAGCAATGTTTCATTGATCTAGCCTATGCTAAACACTGTTGTTGATTATGCTCGCTAAGGAGTTGTTTTGATACAGGAGTCCAGTACTTGAGATAAGCATTCTTGAGTCGCCGTCGAACTGTGTGGTTACTCAAATTGACTTCGCTGTTCTGAAGTTCTTGTTGCACAATGTTGCCTTAATTTCTGGAAGAGGCATGTCGACCATCATTTGATCTTGTTCAGAAGCGATCATTCGAGACACTGCACATCGAGAACAGTCGAGGAGATCTTTGTTTTCTTTCCAATGAATTAGTCAGTGCACTCACTGGTCCTCAGATTATATTTCCCTATCTTGGCAATTTTATGGGAAGCTAATTGTGGACCATTCTTGTAGTTGGCGGCAAGAAAGATGATTTCATAGCACTTGTGAATGGATAAAGATATCAACAAGAGAGCCTTGGAATGATGTAAAATGAGATATTTTCACTATTTTCCTTTTCTTATTAATCCTTTTCCACACAAAACTGATTATGTAAGATTACTGGTCAATCAATAATTAATAGAATACGAGGATGCTTTGAGAAATCACATGTATTGAATCGCATAAAATTACTAGTAATTAATGCCCATTATGTATTCATGTGTCGAGAGATGTCGATAAACATTAACAGGAGCTAAGAAGCAACTTAGTTCGATTGTTTTTCATAGAAACAACGAATAGTACTGATTTACAGGTAAACAGAAGTGACAGTTCTGTTTGAATCGTAACTTCATCCTCTCTCAGTCGACAGAGTTACGATTGATGTTAACGATCACAGTTATTTTAAATTTTATCTCTTGTAATAATTGATGAAAAATGATCCAAACCATAGGAGTGCTAGCATAACAAATCTTGGGATTTCTTTATGGCCAGTAGTGTGTGCCGATGATCTCTAAAACGTTTTAAGCATCAAGTATGCATGTGTTCGTGCTTTAACTTAGATTTCCAAAAGAAAAATGTTTGTGTGAATAATGCTAAAAGCATGACGTTAGTCGATCAAGTGACTAGTTTTCAAGCACATCAATAGTTCTTATTATTATCAAGTTTTATTAAACCCTAGCAGTTTCTTCGCTGTTACTGCCAATTAACTACATTGATGCTGAAGTATGACAGTTCTCATAGTCACGATAGATACATGCTGCTAGATTTTCCGTAAAATCTTCGACGTTGAGGCTGCGTGTTTTAAAAATTTGCAGTTATATATTCTCAAAACAATTTTCTTCATTGTGCCTACATCGAAACTTCATGAAACTAAGAAAGAGGTTGTTTGTTCGCACCAAAGGTGTCTATAAAATATTGAACATTATTGTTACTTGATACATGAACTTCCGTGAATCTTTACGAATAAATATACATTGAATCAACATGAATGTTTCTATCGAAACAGGGACGAAATAAAAGTTATCTAGCAAAACAAACTTGTGAAAATATAGAAGATTGACGTTTTTTTGAATTCTAATCACTGTTATCTGTTTTGATCTAATAATAGTTTATAATTGCTCTATTTCGAATAATCCGTTAGAATAAATTAAAACAGATTTAAATCGAATGAAATCTGTCTATTATCGGATGAAATGTGATTAAAGTAGCGCTACTACAATTTATTTTTAATCCAGAGACAATCAATTTTGTTCTGACCTTTATTCTTTTTCTTCGGTAGGCGGTTTTAGAAACTAAATATTGCAGAATATTAAGTTTTTTCTCTAGAAAAATAGTTTGACATGAGTAAATTGATTTCAATAGTGAAAAATTTGTCTGTTACTCGACAACTGGGGTTTACTTTAATAAGTCTGCAGAATTTCTAAAATTTTCGAAAACAAAATTAGGAATCTGAGTAGCTTTAATTGTGCCTGTATTTTTTTCCTGTGACCGAACCTCAAATATAAAATGGCCGTGCATTGATCGTGGATGTTCAACTGAATACGACTATTTTTCAATACAGCTGAATAATATGATATTGTCAGATTGAAAGGCAAATTTTCATTGGATTCCTTAGTAAAACTGCATTTTATCCACATAAACTTTTTGGTTTGAACTAGATAGCCTTGCGATTTCGCGTATTCTTTGAAGAAAGTACAAGAAAAATAAGTTTCAATGGAATACAAGTGTTGGTCTGGTAAAAAAGCTTAATCGATTGAACATCAATTAATCAGATAGAAATTCAATAAAAGTATTGGCAGTTTAATCGAATGTCTAACAAAAATACTGAAATTTAATTAAATTTTGTGTCATACTTTTTTTCTGAATCGAGGAAAAACGTTTAGCCTTTCCCTGTGCCGGCCTTAGATTCTCACGTACAAACACTAACACATATTTCTGCATGATTTTTGTTAATTGAAAATTTAGTTAGCATGATGTATGAAAGCACGTTGTTTCTATCATGCACACACACACACACCTTCACTTTCATTGGAGTGTATCATGTCCAAACGAAAGATAATACTCATGAATAAAATATAGTAATTCAAATTTTTCATGTACATTTGCTAATGAACTTGTAGTACAAAAGTTTTGAGAACAAAAGCATATCAAAAAAATAAAAATAAGTGTAACATGCTATGATATCATTGTTCTTGAAAACAAGCACGAAATTATACTTGCTATTATATTTCAAAGAATAATTTTGAAGCTTTTGTTGTTTTTTCAATAATATCAATGAGAATAATTTCTCTTTTTTGTTAATACGTTTTTCTATGGTGAACTTTATATAAATATATTTTATTAAGAATACATTGTCATATAATATATAGTACATATTGTTCTGACTTATCTTTAGCTTTTGTAATTATTAATGTTAGCACACTATCATATTTTAACTGATGAATCCCCTGATGAAAAATTTATACTTATTAATACATGCCGAGCGTTATGCATATCTTATTCAGATCTCTTATATTCTGTCCTTGCTTGCTTAGTTAACATCGAGTTCTTGTATAAAATCATGTAAGAATATTTATCGATTGAAGTCAAGCATACTTTTACAGATACTCCGATCTCTGTCTTTTCTACTTGTTTGATAAATCGTAAACATAATGTAATTCATTGAAGGTCTAATCATACCATTGGATAATTCAACTTAATTAAATTTATTATATTCATAAAAATCACATTTTATTTTTTTCTCTCTTTCAAAAACACAAAATAAATTTGCAACGATCGATCACATGTTCAGAGTTTTTATTTTTGAGAACGCTACTATCTTGGTGCTAAAGCAATATATTCTTTTTGGATATTTTTATGTGTTTCGTCATTGAATGTCTTATTTGTTGATTTAACATCATCCAATCGTTCGATATTTTCTTGATTGCGATTGATTCTTTTTATTGTATTATTTTGAATTGGTATTGATTTTGATCGTTGTCGAATTATTCTTTGACAGCTCAAGGGTAGATGTGGAATATATGATTGAAACCATTCGCAGAAGACTCGTCTATATGGTGGTGAGGTGATTCCTAAAAGTAAGAAAAATATCATAAGTAAGAAAAAACTTCTATCAAATATATTTACCATAAAAAATAAAATTTAATGAATGATTACAATATTGCATGAGATAAATAATAGTTTTTAAACGTGGATAAGCATATTCTTCATTTACATTACGGAACAACATAGTTGTCACTAATACAACGGGACTTACAAGAATAAAATAGAGTAAGTTAAGTGTAAATAAAAGGTAAAATAAACTTTTTGCTTTATTCGGTGCTCCACTAATCGAGGTACTTCTACCCGAACGACGTGAACGAAATACACGGCGATGTTGATAATAAACACGATAGACAATGAAAAATGTTCCAATACTCATTATAGTAAATGGCACAATCGCATAAAGACATACATCAACCCATTCCCATACCTATAAAAGAAAATAGTAAATCGTTTGATATCACTTTTTCAATGCAATAAACAAGCTACTTACATTATCCCAAAAAACTTCATAGGTACTACCTTGTAGAGCAGCACATTTCTTGACACTTAGTTCTAGTTTCAATGGCAGTTTGCTTGTAGCTGCATTTGATACAAGTAAATCTCGTCTGCTTCTTAAGCACAAAAAATTAAATTGAGAATTGTCACAGATTGAAGTCATTGATTGAATATTTCGTTTAATGGGTAATTTAGCAGCTTTTTCCAATCCATACGAGATAGATGAAGTTTGTGTTTCCATGTTGAACTGGTGTGGTAATACTGTTGTAGGAATATTGCTATAATTAATCGAATCTATATCTTGTAAACGAAGAAATATTAATTCATGACAATTAAATAAAGCAGTAAAGCATAAAATCACTCCAACAACATATTCAGCAGATCGAGGCGTACAAAATTTTCTTGCAAACTTGATACAATTCGTAGCAATAGCCCTGTCAACTGACACGAAGGATAAAATCCATGATGATGAATGTTGTGACCAATATGTTATAAATATATGTAAACGACATGTTATTGGATTTAAAATTCTTAACGAAAATGTTCCACCATATTCAATCATGAGAAATAAATCGAGTAAGCCAGAATACAAAACAACTAAATCCAATAGTGAAAGAAATGCAAGATAACGAAACGTTGACGATTTACGTAATGTTTCATTTAAAAAAACAATAAACGATACAATATTTCCGAATGTACCAACGATAAGAAGGAAAATAGAACCATAATGAATTAGATGTGGATCGAAACCGGCTATAACAAGCGATGATATTTCTGTATCGTTGGTCATTGGACTATCTAAAAACGATGTTTTCTTTCTTTTATTTCTCGAAACATGATAGATAATCAGTATTCTTACTGTTTATTTACTCATGCGAAAACGATCATCGCTCATATAAACGTCGAATTCGATTATATACGGCGATTCTAAAAAAAGCTAGTTCATCGAGTTTTCCTTTTCATAATTTATCGTTGTCCGTTTCTCCCTCTCTCTCTCTCTCTCTTGCTCGTTTTCTGAACAGATTACTGCCTACAAAAATATTAGATTTTCTCGCTCGATTAAGAACATATGATGAAAAACTTTTTTTTGGATTTTATTCGTGTCACTAATTGACTTGTTGAGAGATAAGAAAAAGCACTCTGTTTTGTCTAATTTTCCTTTCAAAATGACATGGAAAAAAAGTAAACAAAGCAATTAACTATTTCCGATGAATAGTAACACAGCGAATTTTTAGCTTTTTCCTTCATATAGTGAAGTTAATTTTCCCGTTTCCTTTTCTTTTTCTTTTTCTAAATTTCCACATACAGAGAAAAATCAAAGTAACACGCAAAAGATCAAGTACATTTGTTTCGTTAAGAAAAATAAAATATGATGCTTCTAAAATTCATCTGTACACATAAGACTGAAATGCTTCTATGTGTACATAAACATGTCGTCTATTTAGATGCATACAAAAATAAAAAAAAGAAACACACATCATCTGCTTATTGTAATAATAGCAATATGTTTTGATTTATCTAAACTTAAACATCATTCCATTCTCAACTGTTAATTATGAAATGGTTGTTTTTGACAACGGCTGTGATAAATGCGATCAATAGAATTTAGTGCAACCGATCGTAAACATTTTTTACGCTCAGTCATAATATTTTCTTTGTGACCAGTTTTTGAATTCTTGATTGGAAATCTTCTGAACGGTTTTTTTTATTCAATTGGTTTTAATACTCCTTAAGTGTCTAGATAGATTTCTTCAGAACACTATCCTAATTTAAACACGATTGAAGATATTAATGAATAGTCACAAAGTCTAGATAAAGATCTATCTAATGAATAATCCCCCTATTCGATCGATATAATATGACCGATTTTTATGTAGCATCAAATTATTAATAGGCTTAGTTCAAGTTGATCAACTACGAATAAACGAGAAACAAAACGGATTCTTGATTTTCTCTAGGGAAACATGTATGTTAGACCGTGGTCTACATCAAATAACTACAGTTATAATAATTTTATAAGATTCTTCAGCTGAAATATGTTCTTCTTGCTTACTATGATCCTTATATTCTTACCTACTATGAGAAGAAACCAAAATTTAATTAAATACCCTTCATTTACATGATTCAATTTTGATTCACACGATCCTAGGAAAAACTCGATTTTCTATCTTGATGTACTGTCGAGCACGACAAGAGATGAAGAAAGCATACGAAGAGAGTTTCTTAAAAAGCGAGAAGAGAGAAACAGGAACTTTTCTCTTTCTATTTTGTCTTCTCTTTTTTTTCTTTTTCTACAAATATAGTACTTCGTCTTACCATTGACATAATAGATTTGACAATAGTTACAGGCGCAAACAGAAAAACAATAATTGCTGGAAGAAACCTCATAGTTCGTGGTATTAGAAGACAAGTAACAAAATTAATTAGGCACAAGCGAAAAAAACTGCCATAAAGAGTACACATGATTAGTGATAAACATGAAACGTTTTTGGTCAAGGCAGCATGTAGTATTGTGCAAGTTCTATGAGCATCGAGTATATTAGAATTGAATTGAAAGAAATCGTGCAATTCCTACAAACGAAGATTCTTTTTTAAAATTTTTTTCTAGATATTCTAGAGTATCGAAGATAATCGTGAAAAACATGATTAGTATCCGTATGGATAGAGGTCTTCGTCTCGCTTGTTGCTAATCTTATTAAAAGACAAACCTCAAAAGCAATTACATTACATTATACATCATTCTGTTCGTATTCATCGATCAACTGTTGATGTCAAATGTTCGAATCAATGGGACTGGTTATCATTCGTCGATAAAACAATATGATAAAAGTCTAACAAGAATAGCGGAACAAATGATCAACAGTCAATAGAGAAGATTGAGAACACGACTTTGATCATGTGATACACAGCTAGAGAAAGATGCTCAACTCTATTTAGATCATCATTAAAAGATACATCGTATTTAATTTCAAGAAAAGTTCATTCAACATCTGCAGGAAGATGGATAAAAGTGCATTATAATTACATTTTTCTTAGATATCCGTATACGTATCCGTTTGTTTTTTTTCCCACTAGGAAGTCATCTCTCATTATTATAATTTAGCCAATTCAGAAGGTAAAAACAAGTATTAAAAACTAAATTCAGACAACATTCACATTTTATTAACTTTTGAGATATTTTCCATGAGATTTACAATTTTTAATAGAATAACTGAGCTATTCATGAAGATATTTTAGTTCTTAAGTAAGAAGCGTAGTAACTACAGTATTTTTTAATGTGACCGTTGCTAATCAATCACATAAGGATGAAATAGAACTAATGATAAATATTCAAATGATGAGTACAGCTTTATCGTACAGAATAAGAAAGTCGATGGTCTTATACATGCGTATATATATTGCCTTTTTCGTCGTCTATTATCATGTCAAGATAGAGAATCCTTCGCAACAATCAGAACTTATCTATTGAGATAACAAACAAACAAACAATATATAAGTAAATCCCATCCAGGCTGTATCAAAAGTTTCTGTACAGTAGCTATTCATCAAAAAATTTATTAAGTTATCATCAGTTGAAATACATTCCATAAAACTAGAGAAACTTAATTCAATTAGTTTGTTGCTCGACAAATATCACTTGTATGTCAACTTAATCATTATTTGTATGTTCTATAGACAAACCACAATGATTTTAGTCCGAAGTGCTTGTAAACAACATACATAATACTAATTGATCGTATTGTTGAATAGGAATAAAATCAAAAGGATTTGGATACAATATTTTCTTAGCCGATTTATATTGAAATATTATCTAGCATTGTTTGTTCATTTCAATTGTTAAATACATAACATCGATGATTATGTGCATCATAGCCTATGTGGATATATTTTATCCTTGGATATTTATCAATTAATATTCAATTATGCATACAGAAATTGAGTTCTCGTGGGAAAGAGAAGCGAGCGTTTTCTAAAATTATCATAAATATGAGCACGATAGAACATCGGACGACTCAATTTTGTTGATGTAGATTATATGGATCTTAGCATGTCTGGTTGTATATATTTTAATATTGTATAAGGTTTTTCGGAGTTGCTTAACTTTACGGCAATAAAGTCAAATTGTCCAATTTTCTATTGAGTGTCAGATATAAATAGTTCAAAGAGTTCGATAGGATGTCTTGAAAAATTAGAGCACATCTGTTATCTGAACTACAGATAATGATGTCGTACATGAAAATTTGTCCATACAAGCTATTTTTTCATTTTGTTGACATTTATAAATACGAATAAGGACATGATGTGTTTCGAATTAAAAATATTCTACGCTAAAAATGTTACACTGAATCTTTTACGTAAAATCTTTGAGCCAAGATACTAAGAATCAATCTTTTGTTTTTTAGAGATTTATACTCGATTAATTTTGTTTATATCTTTAGATCTACTGATTCTAATAGAAAAATTTCTCAGTTAAAAATATCTCTTCTTCATATTTCTCAGAGTTATTATAATTGAGATGAATATATTTTTCTAGGTGCTAGTTCATCTGTGTACATCAATGGATTCAAAATTATCACAATTCAGGCAGAAGAAAGATCATTGAAAGACTTTACATTTTCAATAGATAGTATGCTTTTATGTACTTCTATTTTATGATATAATTGGAAGATAGAATTCGAAAATAGATATATTCTTTGTGTTCTTAAATGAAAGTGCAACATGTACTTAAAAACCTATCATAAATTGATGAGAAAAGTAAAGTCGTGTTAATCGTTAAAGAAAACATCAGGTTTTCGATGTTAACTTAGATCACTTGATTGTGCATCGAATCTAAAATAGTCTTGAAACAAAAGCAATATTTCTGTTAATATGATAAAATACTTTAGTGTAAAATAGAAATCGGATACTTCAACATTTATGATCATTAATCATTGATCTATGCTATTGAGTTTCTCCCATATGATTCTAATCTATTAATCTTGTATTACTACATAATGACTTTTATTTTATGATATGGACTATAAATTGAATGTTTATCTATACAAAAAAAAATAAATGTATATCAATTCTATTCTAGATAGAGTATGTGTCTGTTTTTGTTCGATTGACTTGTTGTAAAATTTCATTGAGCAGTAAAGAATGACGATCGTCTGGAATGAAGCAACTGTCCTGATCTTTGTGATAGATGGATTGGTTTTGAAAAAATAAAATTTTGATGAAGAATATCTTTTTCATCGTAATCATTCGATTCGTGAACTAGATCTAAACCTTGACGTAGAAGTATTTCAAGAATTTCAATCAAATTCATATTAGGTAATTCAATACAACCATAAGATTTTCCTTCAAGATATTGACTAGAACAATCACCTGGTGTTGACGATATGGTTTGTGAACTACTAAACGTACTCATCATTCTAGGTCGAATTTGAATAGCTGGTAATTTCAATGTCGATTGTAAATGAGCAGATGTTGAATTTTCTTGACTTTTTAAATCACTGGTTGCTGATACATTCTTACTCTTCTCGTGAGACTTGTCATGTTCCTTATCATTCGTTGGAACATCTGTTTTATGCGAACTTGAATAAATTGCATTCTCATGCACAATTATAGTTGATTTATAACGTTCAAACAGATGACACAAAAATTTCAATTCACCGAAAATAAGTATTTTAGATTGAATTGAAAACAAGGAACTCGAATTACCTTCACGTTTCAAATAAATCGTGTCTGTATATCGACATTGTTGTAAAGGTAAATCCGTTTCATTAATAGACACCAACGATCGACGAGCAACATTAAGTACACATTCAAGGTCACAACTACCTATACTTGCAGAAGACATGTATATCTACAGTAAAATAGAATAGAGAGAAAAAAGTCAACTAATTCTAAACATAAACAAAAAACTAAAATAATGTTCTTTTGTATTTTCTTTCTCTGTTGTGGTTGAATATATAATTTATTTTTCTGAAGAATAAGATGCACGTGTATCAATCAATGGTAAGCCACGAATATTATCTTGAATATCTTTATTACGTAATAATATAAACTCTTGTAATTTAGTTGTTGCTGCAAAATTCGTTGAATTAGCCACAATAGAGAAATAATGTTTGTGTAAAATTTCTAACACCTCAATCAAAGACATTGTTGGTAATTCAATGGTGGCATAGAGTTTGCCCGATAAACGATCATGATTTTTAACTATTTCAGGATCATAATGATGAATTTTAATGTGCGATGTATACTTTTGAAATATATCTGTGAGAACATGATAATCGCCTATGATTATTGTAAGAAGTAGTGAATGAAAATTTTTCAAATGAAAATCTATAGAACAAACCATGAAATACACATCGCGCGTCTTCTTTTAGTATATCATTTGATTTTTCAACTTTTAAAATGATTATATCCGTATAGCGATGGGTATCTTGAGGTGTTTGAATTCCTGCGTTAGATAATCCACGACGACGAACTTGAAGAACTGATTCAAGGTCAATTTCAGTTGTTGACATAGTTCGTTGTTGATTATTCTCTGATGAAAACGACTATATAAAAAAGATGAGTTTCATTTTTTAATACATAGATCATACCGATGAACGTATAGTCGGCAACGTATCTCGCCGTTCATTTGCAGATGTTGCTCCAGAACCTCTTCGTGCTTTTGCTGCCTCTTCAGACATTTTTTTTATTGAATGTATCTGTATTCCGCTTTTTCTTCTCTCTTGTATTTCTTATCTTTTATGATTTAATCGTTTTCGAAAATCGTAAAAAGCAATTTTCTCTTTTGTCGTTTCTTTTTTTCTTTTACCTGAGTGCAAAATGTCTGTGATATTTACCAAAAAGATACTCGATTTGAATTACTGAATAAAGAATGTTACCCGTTAAATTTCGTTTTTTTTATGCCTATCCTTTTCTTCTTTTTCAAACGCACAAAATCAAGTAAAGAGTCATATGAAAAATATCGATAGCGATATTTGACCAAAACGAGAGAATAAATTTAACCTTATCGTCAAACCAAGCAGAACCAACATCCCATTGTTGTGTAACGAATTTCGATGCATCGAAGCTTTTTTCTCTTTTTCGTAACATGTAACGCTCTCTCTGTTTTATATGCTTGAATAAATTAGTCTTTAATTGATTCTAGAAATGATCGAGAGAGAAAGGCAACGCATGGGAAGATGCATTTCGACTTATTTTCGTAGTCAAGGTCTAATATGAATGAGTTATATTTCGTATGATAGATAGATCAATAATTCTTTGTGTTATTTTAATGTTTATTTCAAGACTTTATTCGATTATGCTTGTTAATGCTGTCTATCGTTTAAGCTTAGAATAGAATCGATGAATTATCGGTAGTATTACAATTAATATTCAGGAAATTCACTGGAAAGAAAATCAACTCACTTATACAAGTATTCAGAGTTACTCTAACACTCATATGTCTATTCAAAGTAACTTTTCAAATCTATTACAAAACATCTTCATTTTCAAATTCTAACATTTGCCTCGAGAGATATCTGTATAGATTAGATTTGTTCTTTTATTATTATTATTATTATTATTATGTTTTTCATACGTACCTGACGGTCAAGTCATTTCTTATTCAATAGAAATTTTCAACGAGTTTTTTTTATACAGTTGAAGAAAGTAGATATATATATCTTCGAATAAAACATTTCTTAGTTCACTATTTCTGAGACGTTTTTTTCAACTCGAATAATATCTTTTCCCACTTTCAAAACAAAAATCAATTTAGAATCGACAGAAAACAAAGTCAATCAATTTGTCATTAATTGAAAACTTTTTTGTAACTTACTTCATTCGATCTGATTCCTACTGGATGACACTCTCAATGATATGTGACAATGTTCAATTAATTAAAAAATCATCACCGAAGTAGAAAATGGTTCTCTTGATAAAAAGAACGTTCTGCATACCATGAGACTTTGAACTAGTCTAGTGATAAATATTGAATCAGAAGGAATGTCACAGAAAAACAAAGAAAGATGCAAAAGTCACTTCAATTTATTATGCTAATTGTAAATAGAATACTTGTTTAAAGTGAATTATATAAGACTCTCCAAGAAACTGTAACGTATTGGTTAAAAATTCGAAGCAGTATCTTTTTCGTATACTACATCAAAACGATTATTACGTAGTTCATTTTTTCTGGAACATGTAAAGTGTTTCGTTTCCTAGCATTGAAAAACATCCACGCATTATGATGTTAGCTATGTAAATATATATGAAGTTTTTGATCGATTCAAGAGCTCGCTGATAAACCGAGAAAAAATTAGTATGTAAGATCTCATATATGAGTATTTGAAGCGAATTATCTATAGTATCGTATTAATTCAGAATGGTATGTTAAATGAATGATTTTATTTGAAACAGGTACTTCGAACAAAGGACTACTCAAATTATATTGAATTACTTCAAATCTTTATTCATTTTTTGCTAGATGTCAGCTAATATAGTCGACTGTTACTGATAACTAAGTATCTATTTCGTATGCAGTGCAGAAAATAAGTGTTAATGAATAGGATGAAACTAAAATATTCAAACTGTAGAATTAGAACGATTAGAAACTGACCAATGATCTTTTATTTGATAGAAATTTCTCAATTAACTATGACCTTAACAATGAGCAAGAACTGGCATGCGTTCTATAGCGTGGTTATCCTTTTCAAATAGATTTACGAAGAGTCATTTAATTAACGTCACGTACCATATGTTTTTCGAGTGCATCTGTTAGCTCATGAATGATTCTACAGATCCCTGGTAGAGAAAATGTAAAGTTGGTTAAAAGGAAGAACAACTTTATTTAATGAAATTTCTCGCATATGAGCTCCACGCCAAGATACAAGTATTATTATCTGAATCGAATTGTCTTTTCCCTTATGCATTTATTTCCTAGCTCGAGATAACCTTAGGGTAGATTCTCGTTTCGTCGAAAATGGAAAACCGACGGTTCTCGTTGCTTCGAAAAGTTAAATTGTAATGAACGAGCATAATCAAAGAGATCAGCTCGATATCTATGGTTGGCTTGAACTACTTTCTTAAAAAGAAACTAATTGATTCCCTATCATCACGTAATTTAGCAACTGGTATACTAACTCCACGAAAAACGTTATTTGTAAATCGTAATGCACGATTACATAATTTAGAAGAACGTTACAAACAACAAACATTAACATAAAATGAATATCTTGAAAAAATGATGCGGTTAATTGGAATAAAAAATATGTTTTTCTTTTCTATGTTAGTTTTTTCTCTTATTAATTTCATATTTATGCATCGAAATCTACTCTATAATAAATTTTTTTTGACAAATGTACCTACCAGTAAATAGGTGCTATTCCTTATTGATATGACGAAAATATCTTATCAAATGATATAATTTTTTCTTCGTTGATTAGTTAGAATATATTTTTTCGACGAAACAGGAACTAACCAAACTAAGAAAGTACATAATGTTGACGTTTGTATGTACTACCAACGATTGTGTGCTTGCTTACACAAGTACAAGTAAGACACATAAAATACAAGACTTGCTCGCGGGTATTACGATAGATGTTGATAAATTATACATGCATTATGTTACTCTACTAAATAAATATACGAAAGCAACCTGCTAGTTTAAAGTACCATCCTTATAAAAAAGAATTGGGATGATCTAACGGGTTATTGAACAGTTTTAAACAGTATTTTTGCTCTATTTTTTGCAGGTGTGAAAGTATTTCAGAAGAGTCAAAATTTATGGGTTAGAAACAGAATTTAGTACTCTTTCCGAATATAGATTCCGAAATGTTGTATCTGTTGTTGCACAGGAGAGATGAGGAAATTTTTAAAAAGTTTGAAAGATTTTTTTAACTTTCTAATGACATAGACTTTTGCAAAATCAACCTTTTGATCAAACCGCTTTGTTAAACAGAGAATATTCCATGAGAAAATGCTGTTAATTTCACTTATGTGAAAGCGACATCATAATGCGGCATCCAATTTTGTAAAATGTTGGCTTCAAAAATCAATTTTTCAGCACATTCAAATGGTTCCAGGCCAACCTCCTGCAAAAACTGATAAAAAATCTTTGAAATAATGCTCGGGGAGAGCACACAAACCTGTTTCTAACCCATATCTGTTCACTCTTCTGAAATATTTTCTGATAGGTGAAAAACGAGCAAAAATATTGTCCGAGAAAATTTTTCTATAGTTCGTTAGAGTGACCAACAATCTGAGCTCGTGCAAATGACATTCAAATATTTGTGCTTAGATAGTCTCGGTGAATTTTTATCATTTAAAACACAAGTTCTCACAATATTGATGAGAATTAAAAGTCATGAGTTGGCAAAAGTATGATTCATACCTAGTGTCAACTACACTTTTTATCAGCATGATTCATTATTCATCAATGAATAAAAGATTTGAATTCGATCGAATAATAAACTTCTTGTTGTTGAATGTTTATGGCAACACAATGCATTTCAACACGTAATAAATCATCAAATTTATCGAATAACTTCTAATTGCCATGAGTCAAAGAAGGAAATCTGTGAATTATTTCATTGTACCGAAAATAGATCAATCATGAATTATTAAATGAACTGATTTCTAGTTTTATGGTATCAGGAATAGTAATCTGACTTCGCTCCTTCAATGTAATAGAGAAACAACACAGAAAATTTCAGTGGATTTCATTCGGAAAGTAAAAACGCAGAGTGAGACACCCGATCTATCATCGGCTAAAAGATAACTATGCTGGCACAACACTTCGTTTTGTGTAGAAGGAAATTTTTAATTTTTTAGCTACACAATTATCTGCCAGCTCTCTGTTAATTCTCATAATACCATGGCTTGATTGTCGCATGGACTCATTTTGGAGACTCGCAAAACTACGTTGAGATAACAAAAAGAAATAAATTTTACCGGAGAAGTGCTCGTCATTGTTTGACTCAACTTGATAAATTACAATTCTATTGCCGCTATTTCACTTTGTCAGTTTGGTCAACCGACTCGATATGAATTACTAAGAATTTCAAGCAACCGTCGATCAGAAGAGAATCATCTTTTTATCGAGTACCTCTTTGGAAAATCTGTATTTAACACTTGTAAAGTTCTCTATCGAAAAGTAGCCTGATCAATCAGTTGTTGTGATTGTTCAAATTTCGAAATAATGCTATGTTTCTGGGTAAGGTCTTTTGAATTATGAAATATACAGGTCTCTATCACGTATCCATCAAAAGTAATTTTTAAAGAAATGTCTAGTATAATATGTATTTTTCAAAGAAAATTGGCACAACATAATACATAACGAGATATCCTATTGAGAAGGTTAATATATAACTATAATATCATGGACATAGTGTGCGTAAAATTTGAAATAATGATCATCTTTTGAATTAGGTTAATATCGATGATATTTCACGATAATTAAAATAATAAGTTAGATCTGCTTCAATGATCATCATCAAAGAAATGCTGTCTAGCAACACAATCTATCGATCGGTGGTTATTTAACCTTTCAATCTAAATCAATGGAGAGAGTTCTATCAAACTATAGACAAATGAAACTAACAAAATACAGTAACAGTGAAAGAATATTAAAATATCAGCGAATCTCGCAATGTCTAATGAATTTTTTAGTCAAGATCAATTCTAAGGAAGCACTGTCCAAATTTTTACTTTAGCACTTGTAATTATACCAATTGACTAGAGACAGGAAACACGTTTTGGCGTCAGATTTTTTTAAAAGTTGTAAACCATTTTAGTAAAAATTTCTTTATATAGTAAATTAAATTTATATTACATCGATAAACGTCAATAGACATAGCAAGAATTCAACAAAAATCAACTATGTTTGAACAGTTTGTGAGTTTATCAATGTTTCTCCTACTTCCGTGTTGTCTTGAATATCAACAGTAACGATAGGTGAACAAGAGGCTCGAAAATTCATATTCATAGGATATTCTACATTTTCAAGTTTCCCTGTCAATATTTGATTTTCTTAATTTTAAATAGTTAAAATTAAAATGGACGAGTCAACTAGCTCCATCCAGAGATCCGAAAATCGCCGAGTTTACTCGCCTCGCCTCGCCTCGCACCGCCACGAGGGGAGGCGAGTCGGTATTTTCTAAACCGCGGCGAGCACGAGTTGACTTTGTAAATCGCCGAGTCGACTCGCCTATACTTAGAATGTTATTTTTGATGAATAAATGGCAAATCTTTAAGGATATCTTTCGATTTTATGCAACTCTTTCTAAGCGTTTCAATTTGTAGTGAAGTTTATCAGATCGGTACAATAACTTAGTGTGCAGGGTGCCACAACGATCAGCTAAAAAAAGAAAGCTGTATTTCTCTACTGAGTGATGAACAAATCATCTGATATTTTTCGTAATGGTCGAGGATACTTCCAAGCTTCTATTCAAGTGGTAGCCGCTTATTAACACACTTGAAAGCTATCATCATCTACTTGAACACGGAGTTTGACCTTTTCCAACACACTTCTATCAGTCGTCAACCACAAAACATAGAAATGTATCCCAAAGTTTATTCGCAAATTCCAATTTTTAGAGATTGTTATACTGATCATTTTAGTTGAAAAATTGTTCTATTTTTATCAAGAACTAACGGTATCTGAGTCATAGTACTAGAAAATGTCGTTTGCTTTGACCAACACTATTTGCTGTTCTCCAGTATTTTGACTCGGGGAACACCTTTTCTTGATGAACATGGAACATCTGTTAACCAAAATGATCAGCAAATAAGACCTCTAAAAATATGATTCTTCAGTAAGTTCTCGAATAGCGTTGCTAATTTGTTCACTGTCCANTTAGAGGATTTTGCGAAGTTAGTTAAAATAGAGAAAACTCAAGGATTCAAATAAAGTATTACACAATTTTGAAAATCTAAGAACAGGGGAATTCGCGTCCAATTATAGAAACCCCAAATTTATAGTTTATCTTTCGCATATAAGTGTGAATTTTTATCTTTTAAATTAGTGATAATAAGTCTAATTGATGTTATCAAACCTTTTACTGATGAATAAAAACTTTGAAGTATCTCTACCATTAGAAAAAAAAATAGCTCCTATGATCGTAATCCTGTGCACCTATGCAGTTTTCGTTTTGCTAGTTGACTTTTAGCATACTCTGGATACACGTATATTTAATTATTCAGTCTAGTCCAAGTATTCCACTGATGCAGTTCTCAGAGCATTGTTTATACGCTCAGTAAAAAAATGAACGATCTTTATTTATTTGATTATCATTAATATGTTTGTTCTTTTCACTTGTTTAAATGTATAAAATGTTCTTTATTTGATTGTATAAAATAAAAAGATAGTGATTGTTATGGGTGGTTGAAAAAATACCTAAAAATAACTATTTTATTATAAACTCTAGGCGAGGCCAGGCGAGGCAATAATGAGCAACTCGCCAGCATGACGAGGCGGTGACGAGTCGTTTTTTTGATTGACTCGCGGATCTCTGGCTCCATCTCAGTTGACTTCTAAGTGCAATAATCGTGATTAGAAGTTTTCTTTTCTTTAACGTCATTGAATTGAATCTTACTTAAAATCAACAAGTTCAGTCTATACATATTCTCGACACAATTTATCTAATAAATTAAGCAGATTAATCTGAAGATTAACTAATTGAATATAAAATTGAGTTCATTTGTTTCTTCTTAGGCGAAAAATATTTTCATTAAAAACAGAACTCGTACATCATTCATTCATTCAGTCATGAATTGAAGTTAGTCATAATATATGTAACCATTGGCAACGTGCCTCTATACGTACATTTGCTAATATAATATTTCCATCCAGTTATACTCGTCAAAAATGACGCATAGACAAATAGAAAGAAAAAAAAACGCGATAATATCGTATTATCGGCATCATGTCATGTTACAACAATAAAGAATTAGACATCGAAAACACGAATTGTAACATTTTGAGTTATTCTGCATCTTTAAACATCAGTTGACGACTTTAAACTGATTTTGAATGCTACACAATGTCATATTCTAAAACATCGAAAACTGTATGACTCTATATTTTGATCTACGATAAAAACAAAACTCTAAACGTCAATTATCATTGTTTTAGCTATCAACATCGACAATCTCCATAGCATCATCCTCATCACGACACACAGAAATATCATCATCTGCTAAAGATGTAAAGACTAAAATCAAAGGATTCTTCAATCGATCAGGAGACATTAATTTAGCTCAAGTTGTTATCTGTAAACGTTTCGCAAAAATTCCAAAGCTTTTTCTTGCAGTAAGAGAATATAAAAGCAACGATATTTATTATAAAAAAATTTCTTCGTTCAAATTTAGAAACGTCGACATATGCGAGAAATAGCTTTGGAAAATACAGATAATACATATACAGATGAGAGTGCTGGTTCGGAAGCATTGTCAACACCAGAAACACACATATTCGATCATGAGCCCGTAACATTTGATGAATACACACAAAAAGTCAGTATCTACATTAAAATTCATTTGGAAAAAGTTTATGCTCATTGTCTTTTTCTTTCTAGTTAGAAGAAGCGTTGATGTTACTAAGAACAATGAAACGAGATGAATACGAAAATCAAACAACTCTAAAAATTCTTCGTTTTCTTGAAAATTTAATACATCAACCGAAAGAATGGATTTCAGGAGCAAAATTAAAACTAACAGAAATGAGATTTCCAGGTTAGATTTCTAATGTCAAATTTTATTTTGCTTTATATACATCGTCATGAATCGTTGTTGTTATTTTTTGTGTAGAAATGGCAATGACTCTAATGAATAGCTATAAAGAAAAAGGTTACTTAGTACGACGTACAGTTTTTGTTCATACTATATTACTTTATAATGCGATGATTAATTTTACTGATTATGAATTTGACAAAGAAGGACTTCTTCGACGAGTACGAATAATATAGGTAAACTGATTCGTGTATCCATTCATTTAATTTGTTCTAGCAATCTGCTGATGCTGGTCTCATAGAATTTGCTTGTGAGATTCTCAACGATCCCTCGTATCGTGAATCGTTAAGAAAATGCTACATTATTGACAGTCCAGAAGAAACAATGCAAAGCGATGATTTCAATAACTATCAAGTTTGTTTTCATTTTTATATTCATCTACTCGTAATTTATTTATTTATTTCTCTTTCATTTAGAAAATTTTGTACATTTGTGATTCTGCTCTTACTATTCTTTATAATTTAGCAAATTTACCTGAACTTAAAATTCATTTTCGAGAATGCAAAGCAATGCCTGTATGTATTGAATTTATTAAGATAATATAAACAGAAACGAAACTGCACTATGATTAAGTAATCATATGTAACGTTTGTCCGGTGATAAGAGAACAAGTGTTCGTCAGTTAGGTGTTTTTTGTTTGAAAACCAGTGTTATGGTTCAATCGGTTTTCATTAGAAAATTTTTCCATTCTGCGAAACATTCTTTGCATGATAAACGGATTTGAAAGCTAATCAAACTACGCAATAAATAGAACAAAAGTAATTGATTCATTTCAGACTACTGATACTGACAGTGCAAACATTTTTGTTTTTTTTTCTTAATATTTTCGTTTCGTCAAAGATAACATAACTCAGCTGTATATATGATACACTCGTATCTACAGACTAATATTTCATTTAAATTCGTACTTAATTCAGAATGTTGATTTTTTCGAATATACACAAAAATGTGTTTCGTCATTTCACTATGTGAATTTAGAAAAAAACAGTAAAAGTTCTCCTGATGAATTAACCCTTATTGAAACTATGGAAGGATAAGTATCGTTCGTAGAATATATGACAAGTGAAACACGAGAATAAAAAGATACACGCTCACTGATTTTCTTCGATTCTCTGATGTAAAATAAGTTTTGGGTTAGGATATTTTATGATCTTTACATTGAAATATTAGTGTAAAACATATGTATGAGTATATACACTTGTCTAATAATTGTACTCAATATTATTTTTGCCTTGAATATCATACCAATGAGTTCAAACTATAAATATGTGCTACCTATTTTCTCGAGAGACTCAATAAAATTAAAATCAACGTCTATTTCAAGACTTTTAATTCAATTATAGAATTTCTCATCTTAGGAGGATCGAATTGTATTTCAAAATCGCCCTAATTCATTTTAGTTTCAACGAATAATTGCATGTTCATTTAGGACTTGAGCAATTCTTCGGATAATTCTAAAATTTTATTCAAACAAACAGTAAACTAACTGCTCATTGAGAAACGGTGTCCGTACAGCGAAAAGCATTTCCGCGAATGACATTTCTGGCGAAAAACAAAAGCGAAAATAATTTCCAGCGAAAAACCTTCCAGCGGAGTTTTCTTCTTGGTGAGCTGCATCTACCATGAATAAAGTTTCTTCTATTTAAATTTTCTTCTTCACTATTGGAAAACAAATCACACACTCAGCTTTTCGCTAATTTATTTCTTCACTGATATGTCCTTCGGCCGATTTTTTTGTTCGCTTAATAGTGTTTTGGCTCAAAATTCCTTTGCTCAATTTTCTTTTCGCTGTTTTCATTCGCTAAAAAGTCTTTCGCCGATTATCAATCTCCCCTTTATTGAACTCTATACACTTGTTTTGACTGTACAAAACACACTTATGAACGTTATAGATTTTATTTTTTGAAAATAGATAGTTGCTGATTATACAAAATTACCTACAGATACGATCCAAATTCAATTTTCTGAAACTAATGAGAATAATGACTATATCATTATTATAAAAGAACTACAAGATATAGCTAATGCAATACGTCTTACATCATGTCTATTGTTACCATTAATAATGAATGAAGATGAAGATAATATTTTAGCAGCAAATACATCTGGTGAAGAAAAACTCCAAAGTTGACTGTTCAATTTTACTAATACAAATATTCTTTCAAATTTAGATGTTCTTCCATTATTATCGGGCATGATTCAAATGTATGATAGAAATGATCAACGATATTATGGATTTTCATTTAGTGAACTTGTCGATGGTCTATCGAAATTGATGGTACGTGGTCGTACACATAGATTTATCGATCAAAATCTTGTAAATCGTCTTCTAACTATTCTGGAAAATTCTGCACAAAACAATGATTTACTTGAATGCGTATCAAATGCAATATTAAATGCTTCGTTCGATGAAAAAGTTCAACGATTTCTTGATTCAGATCATGCTATACGTATAATAAGGTCTGCACAACATAACACTCAAAGTCAACTCGTTCAAAAGAACTGTGAAGCTATTCTTTGGACTCTTAATCGTATTCCACATAAACATTGTTCAACAATTAGTACGTCATGTAAATTACAAGGTCATGTTATGATCTCATACAATCGATCGGTAATACCAATGTGTTTAAAAATTCGAGATCGTCTCAAAGTAGATATATATATTCTTCATTTGGAATTCTATATTTAATTACTTTTCAATTATTTAGGCTTTACATTATAGCGTATGGCTTGATGTTGATAATCTAAACGGGGGTGTTTTAGAATCTATGGCTCAAGCTGTTGAAGATTCATCCATTGTATTGATTTGTATGAATGAACAGTATAAGCAAAGTTATTATTGTCGACTGGGTTAGTTTGACTTTGTTAATAACTCGTAGAAAACTAAAATTTTCCTATTTGTCTTCATTCAATCTGAATAATGATGTGTACTTTAGAAGAAAAAAAAACATTATTACACAAAAGTCTGACGAGATATTAAATTAGCTCTCATATCATCTCATCCCAATTCATAATTAGCAAGACTGAAAAACAAAGTTTTCCGTAGTCAGATGAGCAACTGAGTATGGTAATTCACTTGCAGTTGAAATTACACCATTTTCACTTTTCTCTATGGATCATTAGTTAGAATTGATCATTTATTTTTTACTATTTGAAATTCAACAGTGAAACTCTATTAAACAGGAATAGGGTAACAACGAACGATGCGAGATTCTATAACTAATAACTCTATTTCGTCAAAGCATGCATAGAATCTTTGTTGCGCTTGCTAGTCTTACAGATACGCAATGGTAAAATAAAACTATTCAACGATGAAGCATCTATTTTTATCTTATTTAGTGCATCAATAGATCACATCTTGTATTGTCGTCTTCTTTAAGATTCTTTCTACAGAATCGGTACAGAAATAGGAGGTTTGAAAAATAAACTGCTATTCAACACCACCTAATAATTAGTTTATTATACGGCAAACTAACTACTTAATAATGTTAATTGCAAATATGTTGATAAGAAACCACCGTAACATCTTCTAATGCTAGAATCGCTGTAGGCTAGTGAGATGTTTGTCGCAGTTTTTTGAAAGTTCTGTTGATCACTATAGCATAGTGAACCAACAAAAGTAAGCCTGTTCTAGTTTTAAATCGGTGTTTTTTGTCAAATGGATAAGAACAATCTTGATTCCTTATATATGAGCAATTTGGTCTAAAAATTCCTATGATTACTTTGTGTTACCTACAGCTCACATTTAAAAAAAACAAAACAGTTTCAGATTGGGAACAGTTTTATGAGTTGCGTAAATTGATTTAGGCTACACCAATGCTTGCAAAGTGCTCCTGACTCTACACACAGTTGCTTCTCGGAAAATTCAAGAATGATTTGTGTACCATGAATTTTCCTATTTGTACTCGAAATCAACATAGTCCATCATCTAAAGACCAATGAGCTTTGCATGAAAAACAATCAAACATTTGAAAGCGTTCTTTTACAAATCTCGATGTATTGAATGCGTCAAAGAATATTTTCGACGAAGATCATAGAGTGCCCGTATTAGATACAAAACTGAAGTGCACAGAAAAATCTTTTACTGAATGATATAATAAAGTCAATTGTTTTAATTTTAGAAGCAGGTATGTTTTAAACAGTGTTATTATCAAAACTTAATATTTACATTTGCGAATAAGAATATGCTACGGAACTGAGAAAACCATGTATTCCATGTTTAATGCAGCCACGATTTCGACCTTACGGATGGGTAGATAGTAGAGATGTTCAATATTAAATTTCTTAGTTTGGTCTCAATTTTTGTTGCTTAGCTTGGAATTATCAAAGGAGCAAAGATTCACGTTGATTTTGCAACATTGCCGTAAGTGAAACGTTCATGTACCTTCGAATTATTGAAGATATATTTCATTTAGGTTTGAAGAAGCATTCGCCTTATTAATTCGTGAAATAGAAACATTACGACGCGATATTGGAACCAAGAATAATCAGAAGACTAAACAAGATAAAATAGGTCAACCTTTCTATCATCAACATTCTATTGATTTTACTTCTATTGATAACCATCATATTGATAACTGTATGTGTTTTATATCTATTCAAAAACGAAGTATTCATTTTGTCTATTTTAAAAATTTACATCATCAGCATTGAATGATCAATCCCAACGTAGAGAAGAAACGAATGCTGTTCTAGATTGGGATGTTGATGCGATTAAACAATGGTTAGAACATATTGGATTATCACAGTATGTCTGTTCTATAAATTTACAAGACAAAAATTAATAATTTTCTTCTTCATATTTAGTTTAGAAGATGCCTTAATTAATTTTGACGGAAAACTACTTCACAGATTACATAAAATGAAACAGTCGGCTGCTGATTCATATTATAAGTTTATTGATAAGCATTTCGATCGCACTCAACTGGCAAAGATGAGTGACACACTCAAATTTGATTATGAACTTGAATGTCTTTTTCAATAGGATCGAAACGAATGATCTATTTTTTTACTAGATTCAATATTTTTCTTTCATTCACCTATGCAATGTATTTTTTTCTGATAAACACAATGTTCATGTCTCATAGTCATGTGAATCATACCCAATAAACAAGTAAAAATTTGACATTGAATAAATACAAGAGAATTAAACAAAAAGGAAAGATGCTTCATTTGTCTGAAGTAATATAGAAAAAAGTCAAGATTTTTATATATATATTGCTAGAAAGAATTTTTCGATCTAATGCCCATTGTCTACTTCATATTTGCATTCCCATGAAAAATGTGATTTGAACAATAGATAGTATTTATAAATCTGAAAAAAGTCAACATTATTAAAAACGAGGGAAACGTCTACCCCAATTTACTTATTACGATTCTCTAAATCAAACTTATTCGCATTTTATATTTCAAACTGAGTAATAGAATATACGTTGAAGTAAATCTGAACAAATCATAGCACAGCCATGATTTTTATTGATATCGATGTTCATGAAATGTCAAGATAGTGAGCTCTTTCTATTGCTAAACTATGTTGCCTATTGTTTAAAAAGAGGCTTCACTGGCTAGTGACATCCTCACTTTATGATAACAGGTCTATAAGATACTGTGCACAGTTCAATGAACATCATTGTTAACATTGATTACAATGCTCAGAACAGAGTTCCCTAAAAACTGTAAAAGAGTAAAGTTTTCGAATTTTTTACAGAACGCTCATATTTGTCATAATCGAGAAAGTTCAGTTATGAATGGCAAGAATTTCAACTGCTGAATTGCCTCAGTTTTAGGTGATATAATGCGTGCTGTCAAATATATATCCAGAGTCTTGAAGACAAATACCACATCAGATGAATGTACTTTCCAGACATCAGAATCAGTTTGATTGAATCATAGAATCTGTATGTATCCGTTTACGATCAATTACGCTATAGTAACAGGATTATACTTCTTTGTAAAAGAACACAGATAATATAACCACATCTGAAAGGCGTTTTACCATTTGAATACGACTTCGTATATTGTCTATAATTTCGCAGATGTTAAGTCACCCGGATTTGATTAAACGAGTGTCGATCACGATGAATATACAGTCCAAGGCAGAAAATGACGATGAGAGATGGGTGATATAATTAGCTTCTAAGCTAAATCGGATCTACTTCGTATTACTCACAATATGCTGTAATAGTTAAAATGTGGAAGTGATTCATATGAACTACTTGTATCTTCTATGCAAGATTCTGCATCATTGAGACTACAGATGACGAGGCATGTGTCAATTTTCTTCTTCTTAGTATCAACACTAATTTTTATAGAATTCCTAATAAAAGGAAATATCTAAATATTTAATCACATTATTGAACTTCACAAACGTACCATTTATCGGTGTGTTCAAATAGCTGGGTATGGCCGTTGATTGAAATCATTTTGTTTTCTATTCAATAATTGCTCTGCGTTTCCCCATGGCAGTTTTATTAGAAATAACTTCTGGGTATTTCTAATATGAAATGAAATACAAAGAGAGTGTTCGAATCTTCCATTTAATGTAACTAGAAGAAGAAATTATCACACTATTAAGAATCCATGGAGAAGTTACGGGAGATTTCTAGCGATTCACACTACTTAGAATTAGATTTATGCTTTACATATTTCCAATCTGAAAATGATAGTGAAATCGATTTTTTTATTTTGCTGATATGAAAGTATGAAAATGCGATGTCAGCAACCGCACGTCTCTGCGATCACTCACATAAATGACATCAAGTTGTCAGCTACGATTTCAGCAAATGTCGCTCAAGTAGTAGGGGCAACTGTGTACGAAACGAACCACATTGGTTACATTGCCCCGTTGGATGGAAATGAGACAAAACATCTTTCGAAATCAATTGTATAAGATATTCTCTGCTTCGTCGTATATCTTTTTACTCTACTTTAAATGTCATCATGAGAGAAAATTTGCTTCGGTAACCCAATACTACTCAATAGCAATAAAATTATGAACAGATAGATTCTAACACAGAATATCGTTATGTATTCTTCTGTATACATAATATATCTCAATAGTAAATCTATAGCCGTATTCGATTATACTCGATCAAATTAGCATTCACTCTTAGAAATATGCTCATGATTTGATCGACGTCTTTATTCTCAATTGATCATAGTCAAATAAAAAATACTTCTTTATCAAGTTCATTAGTTATAAGAGACACTAAGTAGTACAACAAAAATATACTGAGACATTAAGATTCTTTTATTTAAAACCTCAGCAACACATAAAACATCGATAGCAGTAGAATTCAACAGATGATATCAATCCACTCGAGCAAGTGTACGATTTTCAACAGATGTAGTTTTCAAAAAAAAAATATTATTGATAGATTTCAAATGTTAGTCGACACAATGTTCATTTCTACATTCAACAATCGTTCTATTTTCGAAATCAGAGTATGTTCAAACAGTTTCATTTTAAAATTTGTTTGTGTTTGAAGCATGGTGGTACAGGTTGTGTGTTCCCTGTTGCAGTTCCATCTACATTAGAACATGCGTAGTAATTGTCTCCCCACGGGTGAGAACCAGGATTGTTGACGAGCACGTTCTCGAATAATATATTTTGCATAGGATTAGATGAGTTTCCAATTATAACACCAGGGCTTAGTTGAGGATTATTGATCGTGATATTTCGTAAGATGATGTTCTTCCAAGTAATACCAGATGGTATAGGACAAGAAAATTCCGGTATGAAAGGCCATAAGAGAGAACATGCATCCTTGAATGCAGCTTGTTGAGGTCCGATCCAGATTGCCCATTGAGAAGCATTATAAATTTGGATATTTTCGTAGAGAACATCAGTGATTTCGCCTGTATCTCCTTCGTCTCCTGGACGAGATTTCAAATAAATTCCTTTGAAACTGTTGTACATAGTAGAATTACGAAATGTAATATTACGAACACATGAATGAGCTCCGGAAGGACCGACAGAACCAATCGAGAGACCCACACCTGAAGCGTTAATACGTTCAAATAGCATATTTTCACTACACGCTGAATGAATACTGCCCGAGTCCGATTGTTTCACCGCGATACAATCATCGTCATTCCAAATATTGCAATCATGAATCCATATATTCTTACCTGAGACATCAAAGCCGTCTGTATTAAACGCAGTTAATTCATATAAATCATGCCAATGAATATTTGGATCTCTGTGCGTATCTATATCTGTATAGCGAATTTCCAAATTGGCAACTTCTTCGCCATAAAACGTCCATTTTGGAGGATTTTTCAGTAGTATATTTTCAATCAAGAGATTCGTAGAGTTAAATATCCATAGTAATTGTGGTCGATTTCCACGAATGACAATATACTGAATCACACCCCACCAGAAATGACCAGAACCATCGATAGTTCCTTTGTTTGGCGAGGCTAGCGAACTTGTAAAAGTTACATGATCGAATTGTTCAAAATAGAAGCAATTGAGAACTTGGTTTGTGTGAGGATCTCGTGGCCATTCGAATACATTGTCAGAGAATTTAAGAATGCCATCAATCTGAATAGTAACATAGGAGAGGCCACGAGCATAAATACCGCCCGTCAACCAAAACGTTCGATTTGCTGGTATAAGAAGAACGTCACCACTTTTCAAAGATCCAATAGTTTGATTGAGTAACAATGTATTCGCCCAACAAGTAGACAAAGAACTGTTTTCTGCAATACCTCCAATCGCTTCGAAATTAATCACCTGGTCATCAGTTAGCGCGAAGTAATCACTCCAATCTTTTGAAGCTCCATATAAATGAGTATTTCCAATGCAAATGATGATGGCAAATGTAAGAAAACCACTGGCACGAGCAAGAGAGATGAAAAACATGATTTTATTCGAGAGTAGTAAATGAAAGAAATGTTGTAAAAAGTCAGTAGTCCACACCTTATATTCGTATAATCACTAACGAAAAAGATAAGCATTTGCACCCTCTTATCTTGTTGATTGCATGCGAATAGAAGTATTAGGAAAAAAAGATAAAAACACAGCGGTTTGTCATCAAAGCATCGAGCACGTCTAATAAATCATACTCATGAGAACCGAATACGTAGACTTGTAAAACAACGTTACCTAATGATGACACTGTTGTCTTCATTGGATTATATGATTTCGATTGGTTTAGGTAAAGATGGATGAGCTATGAAAAATAATTCTTTTCATGAAATGTTCTACAATACTACTCGAAACTCTTTTATACTAATGCAGTGTAAACTATTATATAACTCGTAAAACAATAAGAAGCTACAAGTACGGACTTCATCTGTAGGTTTAAAGTAGGGGTCATGATTAAAAACTGATGTAATAACATATTCATCATATTGTAACCAAAGACAAATAAATCATAGAAGAAAGCGAATTAGTAAAAAGTTTTCCAAAGTCGATGATTGATCTCTTTTGTATGATAGATGAGAAGAAGATCAAAAGATGTCGAAAGTCTCATTCAAAGAAGGATTTGTTAGGAAATTCAGTAACATAAACAGCGAAATGATATGTTTTCAAATATTCGCTCTTCAATAGAACTCTTGACAAGATGGTCAAATGATTGGCACCATTATTGTCAACGTCAGCATGGTACTTGATGAAACCGAAACCGAACTTCTCTCTTATCCGAAAACAGTTGACTTCAAATATTAAAATTTCAACCAACTTTACTCATCCGTTTTCTTTTCCTATGATGATAATTACTACGATTAGAGTACTTGACGGATATGTTTCATGAATGTGAATTTATGTGCAAGACTTGATACGCCATCACATTCTTTACGATATTGATATTTTATGCAACACTACTGTATTAAAATGAATAAAGAAATTAATTCTATGAGGAGAATAATTTATTGTGTGTGATCTACTACTGAAAAATAACTCATCATGAGTCTTGATCATGATTCTTAATATTTAACATTGCTAGAGAATAATTAATATCTCTATTGCTTTACAATATCAACCAATTGAAACAGATATAAATTTCGAATTACTCGACTATTTTATTCTCGTTTCATATCTTATTGAACAACAGTGTGATACTCAACGCTCAGTTTTACTATATACGTCATTTGGATAAATATTCATGGATGACGTCATTTCGTTCACACGTCTCACTGACATCATTCTAGAAATAATAGAATTCCAAGAGACACTCATAATGTACAAAGCATTCCTCGAGTAGCAAATGTGCTCGAATGATTCAGTTTTTTGTGCTCTCTTCGATACTTAGTGTCTGAAAGATTAATCAACCGGTTGAAATTTATTCGAAAGACAGTTCCTTTTCTTTTCTTTCTTTTCTTCTTGATACGTGTCTTGTTCGTTTATGCACATGGCTACTAAAGTTACGAGGCGAAAGAAGAGAAATTCATTCAACCATACCAAGTACTGATTTATATCATTTGTGTTTGTATTCCAGATCGTTCTGTGCTTTTTTCGCTCGTGAGTTGCTCTACAATAAAAAGGTAAGGTAATCGTTTGCACGCTTTTTTTTTGTTGATATAAAGCATTCAAAAACCAAACGTTAGCGTCTCAAGCGAAATATCTAGTTTCTCTTTCTATAGAGTATCAGGGACTAGTCGTAAGATTATTAGTCATGACACACTTGACGTGAAGCTAGTGAAATTATAGATATTTTTCGATCAGATACTATAAGCTTTTTCATATACTCTTCATACTTTGATCGAAAAAACTAAACTCAGAGAACTTGTTAGTGAAATACGTTTAAATTTCAGAAATGTTTATGCTTCACTTTTGAAAGTTCGATAAATCCCAGAACATCATATCATAAGTTCTTATTAAACATAGTTCCTATCATCCCATCAAATATTACTCACCAGGATTGTACAATTTGTGGCAATAAAATCACGTGACGTCATCATTGGTATAGTTTTTACTAGAAATTCTCTACAACACCGTGTTGATATTACTGACAGATTTCGATGTTTAAATGAATACTCGACAGATTATTGACAACGTAATTAGTTCTATTCATTCTTCAAAACGATCATTATTTCACAATGTTTAAGAGATAATATCGTCTTGTTTGTTTTGGAAACATCAAGAGAATTGTGACCATTGAAATATGTTATCTTGTTTTCAATGGTGTTAAAAATTAAAAGTTTATTCAAGTTTCTCAGCCTTTCTTTGTCTTTGAAAACATAACTAACATATAGAATCCTCAATGCAAACGTTCATAAAAGATAATAAAACAAAATTCAGTAAGATATTTAGCTATTCCAAATGTTGAGGATGAATGTACTTCAACATTACTTTGACTTCTTTATTTCAATATGTATGCATTGGTAATGTGATTCACAGAAGAAGTCCAACTGAACTTCTTTGGAATAAGAATAACTCTGATTATGTTTGCATATAAAAGAGCTTGGAAACTAAAATCGGTGCATGCTTGAAATCCATCGTATAACAAAGTGTGTCTTAGGATAGATGTAATTCATTCAGTTTTCAACTGACTTTTATCTGTTTCCCTGTTGTTTTGTTCCTTCTCAGAAATATTCGGAAAAAAACCCAGTGTAATAACTGTCCTTGCTCAGTATTCTATCTTTCTCTTAGTTTTTGTTTCACTAATCGATCTTGCCAGCAAGTTAAAACCAAGTGGTTGTTTTAGCCTTTCAACGAAAGTTCTTCCATTTACGGTTATTTTCGAGAGAATTGTTGTTAAAGTGTCATACGATATTTTCTCTTAATGGGCAGATCTCGAAATGAAATACTCAGTTATGATTTACTTGACTCAAAAAAAAAGACATTCTGATTCTTGATGAAATGTGACATCACAGATTCTATTCAGCACTTAACGTAGAAGATAACGAGATTCGTTAACTTCATGAGATGTTACAACAAGGTTTAGAATGCTTATGTAAGCGACGTCTACAGCTGCCCACGGATAAAATTCCCTCATCGATAGAAGGATTTCGTTTCCTTGATCATAGATCGTCGTTTTATTTTCAGTTGCAAATACTGAGATTCATCCAGATTTGGATGACTATATTCATTCAAGCTGGCATAGTCGAGATTTATCTGTAAGCCGAGTCAAACAACTGATGGTAATTATAAATTAGTTAGTACAATCATTCCTGATTCCGCTTTGTTTAAAAACAATAAATTCAATACCCGATAATAATTTTTCAACAGCAATGCATTATCATGATCCTCTAGTATTACCAAGAGGTATAAGTTCGATCACATTTATCATGTATGCGAACTCACCAAATGAGGGATATTTTGTTTTCATCGTTGCTTTTAATCAATAACCAACTGATGAAAACTTTTTAGGCTAAGTTTATTTTATGGAAGTAATAGTAGAATACGAACGTATAAACAAAATCAAGAATTTGATACACCTGAACCCATCCTTTGTATAGTTCTCAATTATTATAATTTGATCAATCCGACATAATTCACTTCTCTAAATACGGAAATAAATAAAATTCTATAATTAGTAACAAACATTCCTTGCTTTTCTTGTTTATATAGATCAGAATGAGTGAACATTAATTTATACCACTGAAGAAAATTCTTCCGGAAAAAAATTCAATAACTGAAATATTCAATGCTTCCAAAACGAAATTTTAGTTTCTTCAGTAGAAGATTGAGAAGTTCTTTATTAATTAGCATTCAACTGATAACAGAACAGTTAATTTATGCAAACTTTAAGAGAAGCATTTTAAAGAATACTTGACTTGATTTTGATCAAATTACTCCTGTGAATTTTTATCTAGTGATATACATATATGTCATTACTCATATCTAATGAGTGTGTAAAATGGAAATGAATCTAAGAAAAACTTTCACTTCCTGTCGAAAAACAGCTTCATTCATAGATTTAATTTTTTTAGCGTTAATAAACGCTTTTGAGCGACATCGTTTACTTTCCTTCGAGCATACTGCAACAAAATCATTTACTCATTCACTTTAAAGTTCACTGAAGACGGTGGAAAGTAGTACAAAACTTGTTATTTTTCTAAGTTGTTCTACTATATTTACTGGTAACTGAAATAGATCATCATCGAACTACTTAGAATTTTTAAAATAATCCATAGTAGTTGGAGAAGTTTATGTCGAAGTTAATTACTAGATCATATCATACTACAAATTATAACCTAGTCGTTCTATTCGATGGATTTTGAAGCAAAGATGTATTATAGTATTTGATCTTTTATCGAGTTATTTATATAGCTTAGAGTTAGAAAACATCAACAAATTCTTAGATCGTCACTTTCTTTAGGTTGCCTCCGATAAACGGCGACGTTGCCTCTCATTCATGAACCATCGATTTACTATTGCATGGAGAAAATGGAAGGGACCAAAATTATGCATATTGTGCATTGCAATGATAGCATACACTTTACTGCTTAAAATAAGAACATCAATCAATAGAGTGTCCACCTCGAATTCTGACCCTGAAAATACTACGCCTCATCTGTACTCACCACTTTCTCCCGAGCTCCACTTTTGCTCTGCTAATCCATTTTTAATCAATTTGGATATGAATAGTCTCATGGATTTAGAAAGTCAATGGCTGAATTGGAATAAAAATCAATTTTCGATTGCACACGATGCGCTGATTGCTTATGTACTGTCATCCAGAAAGAACCAAGGTAGAATTGTGGAATTGGCGTATCCCGTTGCATTACCGCTGCCTTGTCCATCTCGAAACGGTCTACGACGTTATGGCCGTAACGATGACTCTGGCAAGATATTGTGTGGCATAGAGAATCTCAAACATGTCAATCAATGTGTTGTCTATAGTTTGGGTTCCAACAATCAGTTTGATTTTGAAAAAGATATTTCTGTTCTAACATCGTGTGATATTCATACATACGACTGCACGAGTTCTCCCCCCATCGAGCTCATCGACCGTTTATCGTTTCATAAGTTTTGTATTGGAGGACAACCACAGCTGCAAAACTATATCTATCCAGTCGTTCGAGACGAAATCCATGATGATATTAACAATTCTCCATTCGCTTTCAAACGATTTCAAGATATACTACGAGAGAACAATCATACGCAGGTGCATCTTTTGAAAATGGATATTGAAGCCGGCGAGTATGCAGTTTTTGCAGACATATTCAAACAAGCCAATCAAGCTCTTTTACCCTATCAAATATCTTTCGAATCTCATTGGTGGGATGCGGATGTTTTTCATGCAGTTATGCATCAGCAGATGTTTTCTCTATTGTGGAAGTATGGTTACAGATTCTTACAACATGAAATTAACCCGAGGTATCCAACATGTGTCGAATGGACATTACTGCGTGTTTTTTGTTGAACATATTCATAGCAAATAGTTTTATTTGCTATGACTCCAGACTTGTGAAAGAATATGCCATTCAGAATCTTGATCAATGCATTTTTTGTCACTGATATGTTTTCAAAGGCAATATCAAGTGCATAGATTTTTAGTGTCTATCGGAAACTATATAAAAGTTATTTAATGAGTTCGACAATTATCTAATCAATACGTCATTTATAACGATTATACCGTTATTCTGTAAACATAAATCGTGTTTATATAGCATAAAATAATTATTTATTCAAATCATGGGTAATTGTCGAAGAATTCGCTTCATCAGCAATAGCTTTTGCGAATTTTCATGTTGAAGTTGATATTTCACGAAAGTTTCTTGTTCATTTTGCTTTTTGTTTTGATTAAGATATCCAATGATCTAATAAAAACTTGGGTAAGAATCATAACCGATGTTATTGTTGTGTAATGCTAATATGTTGGCACAAATTTAGCAAGATTCGAATAGTCCCAATCGATCTTTACTCATCTAAATGAAAGATTTCATTATAGATGAGACTAGTGTTTGTTTTCAAACCGACGAGAAACATACTGCTCGTAAAGTTATTATTCTTCATTTCTTATGTAACCATTCTGTCAGGGGTATTGATGTGAACGAAGTTGCATTCTGGAATCGACTTATGGACTTGAGTTAGTCGAAGAGCCATAACTACATACAAAAATTTGATTCAAACTACTTTGCTATGTGTAAGCAATTCACCATCATTTTTTATTTTGAATCATAAGGACGAAAATATTCAATATCAGAATATTTTTGTATATTGATCATTCTAATTTCGTGGGTTTTGAATCTAGATCTAATTTCTTTACGAATACGATCTTTCTTGCATTTTATATTGTATTGTGGAGTTGTTTTTCGTCATTTTAAAATGTGCACGTAGCGCTCAATGTTGGAGTACATTCATCTTGGTTAATTTTTTAGATAATCTATTGCTCTGATTCAAAATATTATGAGTTCGGATTGTGTATGAGTTTGTGCTTAAATCGATTGCCAAGAATTATGAGAACCATATTAATCTTTTGTTCACATACATGCGAATAAAGAATCGTTTGAGATTTATGATTCCATGAAATCACAAATTAAGTTTTTATTCACACCTAGAATAGCAACGGAATCTGTGATTATTTCTACATAACTGGAGATGGGTATGCACCATTGCCAGTTAACTGGGTATCCAGTCGGACTGGTTTCAACTCATTATCCAGACTAAATAATATAATGTATTAACATAATGAAGTTGCTAACTATTGATTGAGTCATAGATCATTTTCATAGATGCCTAATTGAACTGGCACCTAGTTAATTAAATATTCGTGCATACACTCCTGACTCTGTATACCTTAAAATTACTTACAAAGGGTACCCCTATTTGTTTGATGAGGAATTGACTGATGCAAACAAGCAGTCCGACTGGGTCATTTCTTCAGTCTTCAGTTCTTAACTGGCACTGATACACACCTAGCTGGAGATGATTAAGACTATTAGCCCTGAGTGTTATGCATAATCAAAATAAAATTGCCTGACCCCTGCTATTAGTTCAAACCATGATTCGAGTTTACATTACTATATTTTGACGAAGACTAAAAAGAAATCATTGATTAAGAATGATTCCCTTAGAAAATACATCAGTAGTGTATCTGCTTATTACATAAAATGAAAAATGAAATGAGCAGAGATTGAAAATACTTTTTATAAAAATCAGTAGATAATCGTTTCAACATCGAAATAACTCGCTGAATAGGGTTTAAAAACTTTTAGTCAGCACCACTATCGCCGATTGTACCACTATGTTCAAAATGAAACGAAGGATTATCTCTTCCAATAAATATCTCAGTGATGTCTTTTTATTTAAGAGAGCCAATCTCTTCGTTGTACGGAATCTGTTTTTAAGCATTTGATTTAAGAACTTTTATAGGTTTACACGGAGAATTTTTATCTTGTAAAATCCATCAGCTTTTTAATGTCAGGAAATCAAGTTGCACACAAATGACGAAATTAACAAATGGTTGGTATTATTATTATCTTTCGTCAATTGATTTTAATATTAATGTCATGCCTTTACATCTCAGGTTCGATTCGATTGACAAATTGTATCGTTATTGGTATCGAAACTGTGTTTGATATTCTTTTTCTGCGAATTCAAATTTTCTTTTGACCTAACTGAGAAAGAGTTGAGTTTAATACAACAGAGATGGAAACAGACTTCTCGGTATCTGCATAGAGCGTTATGGGTGACAAGGCAGGTAGATCTTGGAGTATTTTCATCTTGTTGAGCTATATTCTTCAGTACAGTGCACATCTGTAATGATCATTTTATACCACAGATTCGAAATAGTTTTTTAAACTTGATCAGAATCGTTCTAAAGAGTTGTATGTTCATGGAGAAACAGCATTTTCATTGACTGTATATTGTTCAAAAATATTTCAAATACCATATGATAGTGACATCATGTTTATCCGTCTAGAATGCAAGAACAGTCACAATAGCCAATGCGCATTTATGTCACTTAAATTTTTTTTTGTTCTACGACCAGACAGTGTTTTACTCATCTGTTCTTTCTTTTTTATGGAGAGTAAATTAAGTTGTGTCCCGTTTTTAGTATTTTTTCATATTCAAGTGGCAATTTACTTGCTAGCGACGAATCATACGCTAAAATACCATCGTGTCATGCATATATTTGTTTTTCTTCTTCGATAAGAAAAAACCGAAAGGGTAGAGCAAGCCTTTCTGTATGCTGTACTCTATACTAGGACCATGCAACGTTCATTGCTGATAAAACTAAACCGAAAAGTTTTTATTGACAATAACCTCTTCGTTATTATGTCGAGTAACTACTTTCGTTACTGTCCTTCGATCGTTATTGTTTCATTCAGATCATCGTAGACACGCACAAATCATCAGTTTGACAGACCGATACTATGTAGTCATTTAATTATTTTTAAAATTATCTTATCATCCTATGGTATCAACTGTTTAACTATTAGAAATTGAGAACTTCATATGACATCACATTTCTAGACAAATCGCCTTGTACTTCACTATCATTATTTTTGAAATTTAGGTGTCTTCTGATAATTATCAACTTTTTATTGTGATTTTTAATGACATCAAAGTTCAATCTACTATAGGAACAATCTGATTTTTAGAGTGAAAATGACTATGGATCATAAGAATTAGAGAGATGGCGTAGAGTGTTCACGAGACAATCACCATAAAATCTTGATTTCTCACCAAAATAAAATCCATATATATGTTACAAAAAAAGATGGAGGTAGTAAACATCGATTTTAATCATCGAGAAAAAAAGACATTTTTGTTTTCTTTTTCTTCTCAACACTTTTACCTTGACAAAGCGAACGACCAATCGAACATACGGTCGCCATCATTGTATACAAGGATGGAGAGAACGAAACAGCGAGCAAGAAGGAAAAAAAGAACACATATGCTAAACGACCTGACACTACCGTTCTCTTCACTATACTGAACTCACTGTATAACAAAATTTATGAAAAGTTCAATGTGACAAGGTTTATCGTTATTTTTTTCAGATGTTACTATAAACAGTTATAATATAATGATACAAGAGTAATAAGAACTATACCAAACCAATGACTCTATTAAATTTTGCATATACTCTTTTTTTACTTTCTTTTGTACACTCAAGTGAGTTCAATGCGTTTTAGTTTTAAAGTATTTTCTGCAGCGAAAATGAATTTATTTTTAGTTCCCATGCCTCCAACAATAATAACTGAGCCCGATCCTGAAGTTATATTTGATCCACGCGTCAATATTGAACTGCCATGCATAGGAAAAGGTAATCCAGCTCCAATATATACGTGGACAAAGGATGGCCGTTTTTATGAGCCAAGTGCACAAAATAATCGTGTTGCTATGGGTAGTGATTCAGGCACATTAATTTTTACTCAAGCACAAACCATTGATCAAGGATGGTATCAATGTAATGCAACAAACATGTGGGGTAAAAAAGAAACAAGAAAAATGACTGAGTTTGATTGATACAGTATATTGCTTGTGATTTATCTTTAGGTACTGCTGTATCACGGAAAGTTCGTGTACGTCTTGCTGAACTGGGTGCTTTTCCAATTTACGATAAACCACAGATTATTCAAGTACGTCGAGGGGATTCATTAAAAATTCCATGTAAACCACCGACAGGTGTACCTGATCCTGAAACCTATTGGACAGACAATACAAATACAGGCGATCAATTTGGTTTTCTCGTATCGAATCCTCGAATTCAGCAAGACTATTATGGTTTGTAAAATTGCTTATGCAACATTTTCTCTATTTTGTTGATAGTAATTTTTTTTAATCTTCTTTTTTTTCGTAGGAAATCTTTATTTTTTAAATGTATTAGACGAAGATGAACAAAAACAATTCATTTGTAATGTGTTTTCGCGTAAACTGAATGTTATTCGTCGTGGTGCATTAACACAAATTCAAGTTATTAAATCAGATTCAAATAATCGTCGTCCAATGAAACTATGGACATCAGAAGCAAATAAAGTGTTTTTAAAAGGTTATAAATTAACATTGAAATGTATTTTCGGTGGCTTACCAACACCTGATGTTATATGGAGAAAAATTAATGGCACAATTCCTGAGAGACGCGCAACTGTTAACATGGAAAAGCAAGAATTGATTATCAGTGATCTTCAATTCGAAGATGCCGGGCTATATGAATGTCGAGGACATAATGGTATGTACTGATAATAGTTTGTTCTGCTTTTTAATTTGACTTTTTCTTACTTGCTCAATTTAATTTTAGAATTGGGCAACGATTTATTTAGTATTAATGTTCGTATCGAAGCGGATCCATATTGGCTAGTAAAACCAAAAGATGTTCATCTAACAGAAGGTGAAACAGTCGATTTTATCTGTGATGCTGAATCGAAACCACCACCAAATAATATTCAATGGTTTATTAATGGCGTACCATTACAAGATCCAAGTGTTCGCCGTAATCCACGAAGACGTGTTGTTAAAAATCGCATGATAATACAAAATGTAACGAAATTAGACACTGCAGTCTATCAGTGTAACGTGACAAACATCCATGGTTACGTATTTGGAAACTTTTTTGTCAATGTTATTTGTAAGTTATTGAAATTAACGAATTACTGATTATTTAAAAGAGAATTGGTTTTATAGCACAAGTTTTATAAATAAACGAGATAAATGAAAGTTGGAAAATTTTCTTGTATAAGAATTTTCGGCTACATTGAATTTAAGGCGATCCGAAGAACTTAAACAAATACTCAGGAATTTTTATTTCACCAAAGAATTTCTTGAAAAACTTCACACATGTTTCTCGATAACACGTGACAACATTTAGTTCGTATTCAATCGAATTCTAAATCAATGAAATTAAAGGTGAATAGGTCGAAAGTAGAAACAAGAGAGATGTAGTAGTAAATACGTAAAGAGATCCTTGCAACAAGTACCCAGACTATCCCACGATGCAAAAACAGCATAGTGTATCTGCTCGACTCAATATTAGGCGAATAAAAGATTGATTTATGAAAAGATTGCATGGAAAACTATTTAAGTAGTTTTTATTACTTTCGATCGATATAGACATGAGTCGAACTTTTAAGCAATTGCATGAAATGTGCGTTCAAATGTTCTCTCTTGCGATTACTGAGTCAAGTTTCATTACAAAATGTTTTTCAAACAAACATAATAACAGCTATTAAAATAATGAAATAGATTTAAGTTAAACACTGTTCCTAGACTTAAAAAAGACATGATATAGATTTGTAAAAGTATGGCATCATTTTCAAATATTATTCAAAATGTCGATTATTCGTCCATAGTAAAAACATTTGCAGTATTTTGATCTACAGAGGCAGACACTTTTCGACATCGAGCAAAGAGTATTCATGACAAAAATGTCAAAAGAATAAATAGCACTGTACAGTATTATCATTGACCTTATTAAAATATAGTAACATGGTACCTGTGATTGAGATAAGGAAAATGATATGGCAGTTATCTAATAATATGGGAGCTTTCTTTTTGTTGTGAGAAAAATTAAGAATGTTTTTAATGTTTGATTGATTGACCTCTAGAATAGATTGCTGTAGTCAATAGTCGTAATGCGAAGAGAAGAATTCTCAATAATTAACCTATGACTATGAATTAAATCTATTTCTTCATTCAAGATTGAACAATCGATTTATCGGCTATCATTAAATAACATGCGTTTTAATTGTTTTGTGATAGTTGTTTTTTTGAAGTTACTTTTGAGACATTCTATGCCATGTAAATTAATTCAGTACAGTTTGAAAAATTTCTTAATTGCAATAAAAACAAATATATAATTAATTCTTCGATTCTTTCACTGTAGTTCTATTCCGTTGCATAGAAAAGATGAATGTATAAATAGAAAATGATAATTTAAAATTACTATTGTGGAGAAGTGACAATTACAGGTTATTGGATTTTTTTTAAAAGTTAAACGCAATATCTAACACATAGAATAGTTGGACTTATGCTCAATGGAAGCTTGTCTCATGGCGCCAGTCATTGAGTGTAATATAAAAATTTCTTTTTCAATTATCATCGCTGATTGAATGAAAATGATGTCTACAACTAGATTATATAGTCAGTAGCAACACATCAAATGCTCAAACTAGACAAAATGATGCTTTTTTATGTTAAAGCTCTAGGTTTTCATGTACACATGCTTCGTCTTATGATAGAATAGAGAATAATATAAACTTACTTTTGAATGCAAATTATTAAATTAGAACATAATGCTAACAACTCGATCGGAAAATCTCAGAGAATCAAACGAAATCAGTCTTTTACTACTACTCCTTATAATTGATTTTGTACTAGTGGATAAATGATAATAAACTTCACTCTGAGTTGTTGATCCATGAAATTGAATTTTATTCGTAAATATCATTATGTAGAATAAAATTCATTAATGTTTGAAAGATGTTTTTTTCTTATTTTTATTTTGTAGCTGAAAAGCCAGATATTCAACGTGGTCCAGATCCATTATATCGAGCTGTTGAAGGGGATAGTGTTCTTTTGCCATGCGAAACATTTGGTGCTCCGATGCCAAAAGTTTATTGGAGTAAACGGGATCAAATAATAACTGGTGGAAGGTAAGTTATTGATATTCTTGTTTTCTGCCTTATTTTTCAAGATATCTTTCAATGCGTGTACACATATCTCACCTAGCCTTTAAATCGGTATGAAAATAGACAAATCTTTGCTTTGATATGTGTTCATAACAGCATGAGTGTATGAGAAAAAAACTATTGTCTATCATATTTTTACCGCATGTTTGCTTCGTTTATATTTTAAACTTAAATTCTTAACGAAATACACTCATTTGTTTAATGAAAATATTTAGGTATACGATAGCCGAGAATGGAAGTTTAACTATACGCGAAGCATCAGCATCTGATAGCGGTGTTTACGTATGTAATGCAACAAATAAATTTGGTTCGGATATACGTAGTGGAACGTTAAATGTTAAACGAAAAACTCGTATACAAACACGTCCAGGAAATCAAGAAGTACGTCGTGGTTATTACGCTATATTTCGTTGTACAGCTGTTGCCGATACATCCTTAACATATGATATTGACTGGTACAAGGATGGACGTTTACTAGCTTATACAGGTTGAGAGAACTTCGTCGTTTCCTAGCATTCGTTCAAATCTTGTTTGTTTCTTTTTCTTCAGGCCGTTTTATAAAAGATATTGCTGATCAAAATACATTGAAGATTGTTGATGTGCAATTTGATGATGGTGGTTCATATGTTTGTCGTGCTAGTACTGAGCTTGACTTTGATGATGCTAGTGCGACATTAGTGGTACAAGATCGACCAAATCGACCAAAAATAACAAAAGTTAATTGTAGTGGCTCAACACAAAATGCACATGGACAACCATCTGCAAACGTTCGATGGGAAGCAACAGGTATACAAAGTGATTACTTTTTGTCCTATAGAAGTTTCAAAGATAAAGTCTTATTCAGGTGATAATAATGCACGAATACTCTATTATGAATTGCAATATAATACATCATTTCAACAAAATGATTGGATATCTGTACCCATTGAACTACGACGAGAAAACTACACGGAAATTAAAACACAAGATGGTTCGATTAAATTAGAACCGAACCCTATAAGTAATAAATTTGAAGAAATAACACACTAAAATAGAAGATGAATTTATTTTAGCTTATCGAACAAGACATATTCCATCGAATCAATATGATTTAGATGTAACGCTGTCATGTTGGACTAACTATACATTTCGTGTTCTTGCTTATAATCGTATTGGTGCTAGTGATCCAAGCGCAATATCAGAATCTATGTGTACGACATCAACATGTCGACCAAGATCAAATCCAGTTGGTCTCAAAGCATATACAACACAATTCACACCATTACTTATTGAATGGGATGTAAGAAAATGAAAATTGTCTTCCATTTGGTTCATTCGTTTCAATGCGCTTGTTCTTCTTTATTGATTTAGAGTATGCCACCAATAAAATGGAATGCACCGAAGTTTTGGTATGAAGTGGGTTGGCGTCCATTTGCACCTGGTTTTAATCCAGAACCATTTATGACTCAGCGTATATATCCACCGCAAAATCGATTTGCTATACCGAATCCAGTTATTAACATGCGATATCAGTACTATGTAAAGGCAGTCAATCAACAACCAGGAGGTATATTTGAATTTTCTATCAGTATTGAATTTAGATGAAATGATTGAAAATCTTCTTTTTTCTCTATTCGTTTTATTGAATCTAAGCAAAAAAAATAAAAGTTCAATAACGTTGAACAATGATTACTGTAAATATCAAGTATCAAAGAATTTTTAATATTTCTGAATTCTTTTGTTGAATATAAATTAAAAAGATATACCGTGACACACTTAGATGTACAACCATCCACAGTATATTTCATTTTAAACAGATCAACTACTTTTTTTCATGTAGATATTTATAAAAGATCGACTACAAAAATATGTAAAACAAAACAGCGTACTTCAATGACATAAAACGTGTGCTATTGAGTTTTCGATTGAAAATATTTTAGCCAATCTAAATTGTAAATTAACTTTTTATAGTTGTATTTAAATTGCAAAACAATCGATATATATATTTATATATATATGGTTAATGATAAGAAGTTACGCGATATTCCGAAGCACGATAACTGCCGATGGCGATTGCAAATTGACTCAAACTATTTTTTTGTCATTGAGTCTGTACTCTTCTTGTTGAGAATTTCTTTCTCCCATTCACTCTAGCTTTTACATCTCTAGTCGATTGAATGTAAGAATTTCAAAACTAACTAAATCGATTCTTTTTCTTTTTAGAAATCAACGGTGCTGATGCAAATGAACCACCGATGTATCAAACTGCATTTGCTGGTGATTCGGGTAATTATGAAAATTCTTCTTTTACTTCTACTTTGTCGTCATCGAGACGATCTGTAAAATCGTCAAAAAAATCTACAACTATACGAACCATGCTATTACAACGTAAACATCATAATAATACTCATTGTAATCAAGGAGAACATTCTTGTCCAACAATTAGCCTTACTTTACCTTAAAATAAATAATGAAATTTAACAAAACATATTTTTCTGTTCAAATTATTTCATGCATGTGCTTGTTTGTGTATTATAGCACCAACATACATTCCGCGTCAATTTAGCTTACTCCAAGTATTAGATGCTACGACAGTACAATTTGCATGGCAACCTCCATTGACTATGGATGAAGTTAATATTCGAGGCTTTATCAAAGCTTATCAAGTTGTTTTATCCTTTGTTTCATTTTGCATGTCATGCATGTGTTTTTATGTGCGTACATAGATTGAAATGTTTCGAATTGATGATCCTGATAATTCTCTACGTATTGCACCGAATATTTCACCAAATCAAACTTGGATAACCCTGTTTAATGCTCCTGCCAATGGAGAGATTGGTGCTCGAATTCGTATTGAAACCGAGCGTTACTTAGGTCCAACGAGTCCTGTGGTATAACTTACATGTTAAAATAAAAACACTGTTCGAAAATACTACTTTTTGCACTAGATCCTATTTCAAACATTACAAGGTCGTCCGGGTCCCGTTACCAATTTACGTGGCGTACCATATGCTGGCAATGGAATTTATCTCTTTTGGGATCCACCAGATGAGCCAAATGGTTTTGTAATTGGTTATCAAATTGATTACAAAACTATTGAAAGGTATTGATTAATGTTAATGCATTAGTTATTTGATGAAAGTGTTACATTTCTCGTATGTTCGACTTTTAAAAATAAACATAGGTCAGAAGTACTATGAGTATAGAGACGATTAATAGTGACAATCTGATATTTTCAATCTTACCTTCATAATTTTTAATAAAGAGAACTTCTAGAGCTGAATCATTTTTCATCGTGTACTTATGGTCGAGCGATTTCATTTCATCAAAGTTCATCAATTGTGCGTAGATTTATGGCTATGTTCTTTTATGGTCATTGAGACAGCGAAAAACAATTTTACTCGCATTTGAGTAATGAAAGTTCATGTATATGTAAGTCAATCGAACTGATATTGATACACAAAAAAGTGTCCCCTAAATAAGTTTTATTCAGCTGAAACCAAAAGTATGCATTGGATTCTATTTACTTCTTAAAAGGTCAAGAACTACCAAAAGTACTTGGTAGCAGCAAACAAAAACTTTAGTCGCCAATCTTTTTCTGAATAGAAAGCTTTTAGCTCAACTAGGCATTCTTGATCAAGATGATCATTGCATCTGAGTGACTTTGTACCAAAGAATTCAAATTTTTCAACTAAAACTACTAATGGATACACGTCACGTGTAGATTCGTGTTATGATAGTTTTCGCTAAACTTTCAATCCGAAACATAGATTCTCAACAAGTATAATGTCTTCTCTGCAATTTGAAATTTGGATTAAAATATGACTCTTTTTCTAATTTCCCGGTGAATAGTTTTGAATGGATCGATAATCTTATAAAATATACATCATTCTATACCAAAAGTTCATGAGCATTCGTTTACTTTAAATTCTGCCTGTTGTCATGTGAAGGGTGCCTCGTTGACTTTTTATGAGTAGTCAAGATATGAATGCATTCAATTTCTTTTGTAAATGGTTACAAATCAATAATTAAAGATATATATATATATATTTGATTTTTTTAGTATTGTTGCTCAGCCAGGTCTTGATCAACCACCAGAAAAAATTGAAGACCCTAATCAACGAACTTTTCTTATTGGTGGACTTAAGCCCTTTACAAAATATCGTGTTCAAGTACGAGCACGAACCAGAGCTGGTCTTTCGGCAAGTCCAGCTATGATTGAACTAACGACAAATTATAGTCTTGGTAAATATCTACCGATGCAACTCATGTAGTTACAACATGAATAGAACAATCATTGTTTTTCTTTCATTTTTAGTACCATCAAAACCAAAATTTTTTGTTACCTATCGTGCAACAACATTCTTTAACATTTCGTTCGACCCAACAACCATGGCTATTCCTGGTAGTCGTTATTATGTACAATATAAAGAAGACGAAAGAGGTCTGTATGAGTCATGAATCTTAGAATTGATTAAGCGACCGATGCTTTTTCTAGATGGTGAATCTATATTTAAAAGAACATACGTTGTATCCAATGATCGTACTATAGCTGTTTGGTCACTTGAACCAGGTAAATCATATATAACGATTTTAGTCGCTGGCGATGGTATACGTTCTGAAACGAAGAGTGACCCACAAACTATACGAACACTTGGCCAAGGTATATTGTAGAATGGTTTTCATAAAGTTATTCTCTACCACTTTTATATTTTAGATCATGGGCCACGATCTACTGATGCGTCTTGGTTTATCGGCCTTATTATCTCATTAATTATTCTAATTATTGTTTTTATCGTTGTCTGTGTACTCATGGGCAAGAAAGGCGGAACATATGATGGTAGATCTTGAAATTTCTATTGCACCGATTGAACAGTTATTTTATTGTAGCATTCAATCGAGATAAATTACATGGCGATCATGATACCAAATTTATTGATTACAATCAAGCGTATGTGTCCAATTCACTTCATTCTTTTTCATCCTATCGAAAAAAGAAAATCTGCCCTTGTTTATTTGTAGGCCAAGCGATGCATCAATCAAGTATAGTGTAGCATCTTTACATGATTCAACCGCAGATCCTGATGGCGAAAAACGACGTACCTATTTAGTTAAATATGGTGATGGTGAAGATGATGGTAGCGATGGTCAAATCGAGGATCAGAAGAAATTTTCTACTGCTGTATAGATACATCAATTAAATACTCTTTAGTTGTCTTTTCCTTATCCACTGTAAATTAATCGTATTTTCATTTTTGAAAGACGAGTATTTTTTTTAATTTTGCATCAATGAATCTCGCTAAATTTATATGCAAAAATGCAGAGTACAGCTCGAACTAGAGAGTTAGTTCTAGCATGTTCTTTGTTTATTTGATAGATAATTAAGAATTTTTTTTTCGAGACGGTTATCTTTGTTGTACGACACTTACTTTTGTCTTCTTCTTTTTATTCATTGTGAACGCTCGTTTTCTTTTCTGTTTTGTTTTTTTTCTACATGATATATAGGTTTCTTTTGTCAATACATTCCATTTACAAGCAAATATATTGTCATTCAACTATCTCAGATGTTGAACGTCTAATTTCTTTTTTTCTAATGATCAATATATTTGTGATTAAACCTAATATTAACTATGCGTAAGATACGAAACTTTTCCTTTTAAAGAATATAATAAAATAGAATGAATTAGAATCCTAATTATAACAACTATCAATCATCGTTGTAAACGCATGAATCATTAAACAATAATAAATAAAGTTGAAGGCATAGTTTTAAGAACGTATAACTTTTATATATTAGTTGCACCTGTGTATTTGTACAATAGCCATATTTATTATACAATTAACTTGATGAATATTACTGCAAACCTGACAATTATTTCGAAAGTAACAAGAGAAAAATGTAATCGGACGTCTCATCAACATAACTAAAGAGCTTCTTTATCATGATGAATAGTTGTGGTTCTGAATAGATTATTTTGATCGAGAGCGCTCTATCTCTCTGTCATTCAATATTATAAGCTTCGCACGTAGATTGTCTAACTACAGACTGGTCATGAACATCATGGTATTGAAGGAATGATGGGAACCTTAGTAATTCCATGATTGATGAAACATATAGCTGTAAGACGTATAGAAGTTGAATTCATTTTATCAAAAGAATGCATTTCAATCATGTCTGCTTTCAGAGTAGTTTCGATATAAAATTAAATTTCAGAGAGAGAGAAACAGGTCTCAGATAGGGATGCACCGGTGAGAAAACGGTGAAGCCGGTAAGAATACGAAAAACCTACGGTGAAGGCCGGTGCATTAGCTTGGCTGGATTATGTTAACAGAGTCGTCTGAATCAAATAAGAAACCGGTCTTCACCGTAGGTTCTTCATCAGCTTACCGGCTTTCACCGATCTTAACGAAATGCTTGAAAGTGCATCCCTAGTCTCAGATATATAGTTCAACGTATGAGTTAATCAGAACGAATGAATTCTATTGATTTCTAATAAACTTCCTTGGATCAGCGCTTCCTTTTCATGCATTCTTTTGTGACTATTTTTCTAAGATAATAAATTAAAAAAATTATTTTATGTTTTATTTTCTTCCGCACACAAAGATCATGTAGACATACGATATTTATCAGTGTTCAAGACTGCAGTTCTAGAACTGCTCTCATTAGAGAGTTATGCAATTGATACGGAATTCTCTTCGATTTAACTGCAAGTCTGGCTAATATCGACTTTTGTGTGTGAAACGTAAGATTGACTTCAAAAGTAAGCTTTTAGTAGCTAGAGCTCGAATATTAATTTTTTTTCGATACTATATTATTTGAAGAATACAATGAAGAAGTTATCGTCATGTTTACCATTCGTATTTCTATTCTAGGGAACTTTTGCATCAAATTTTTGTCTGATGTGCATGCGAACAAGGGTATATAACAGAATATAGCAAGTCAACACAAGCTGCTATGAAGGGAAATTGCAGAAATTGCGCAAGAACATTTCTCATTAACTTCGTCTTCAACTTTTAAGCCGAATAGACAATTTTTCGAGTGTAACACCTTGATTGTGATTCGTCAATAGACTTGCAATGAATTTCCTGTCTCCATGCTCGGACGAATCAGATTTGTGTTGACTAGAGATTGGATTTCTAATTATCCAATAATTGATCTATCTTTCAACTCCGTCATTGTTTATTCGAAAGTATTCTTTTTGACTCATCTACTTCACTAGTACTTATTTTTGGTAAATAAAATCATTTTTTTAGATAAAATACGTGTATCGGCTTAATCATACACATCATGGAATACATCACTGATAATACTGAAGCAACCACGACTGCTGGCAAAATGTAGGTTAAATTAGTAGAAATTTTCATAATAATTCACATATTGTGTAAGTCGATGACTTTTCTCGTACACTTTTATAATAAAGTCAGCATATTTATTTGACAATCAATATTATTATAGGTTCTTCTCAATAAACAGTTTTCGAATTGAAATAATATGTTGCTTAGAACTAGAATCGACTTTGGCGATGACCATTGAGATTAATTAATTGAAATCAGAAAAGTCGATAAAACTACTTATCGAATTTAATAAGGCACAAACGAGTGAGATAGCTAGCCAGACAAAAAAAGAATACTCTTACCTACGTCTTACAATAAAATAAAAATACTTCTATCAAAAGATAAAGCGATGATGAATTCAAAGTTCCAAAAGATTATCTAATGTACTGATCGAGTCGGTTCATAGAAAATTCGTCTGATGAATGTCAAGACTTGTTCATGAAAGATATTTTCGATTATCAAAATGTTTCGAAAATTTTAGTTAGATTGCCAGTATTTTAGAATTGCATGAATTTCAATCAAACAATTTGCTCGAATTACAGAAAAGACGACTGTATTATTTCTGATGATAAGTCATGTGTTCTATGAAAGATGTGTGGTTCGATTAGGAGTTTAGTCATGATTAATTGAGCAATACAAATAGTGAATTGAAGTAGACTAGAGGAAAACTTTTTAAGAGTTGTTTTAATAAGTCAATAGTCGTTGATGAATATGATTCGAAAATTGGCAGTCGTCACAATTTGAAGAAGAAACAGTTAATAATACTCAGAAGAATTAATACTCAAATCTAGGCAAAGCGAAGACATTTTAAGCTAGTGTTTTATATGATGTAAAACTTACTGCGAACAACTAGCTATATTATTGACGTAGTTTAAACTCGATCTGTGTTAGTATTATATGTGGGTCAACCGTTTTCGAATTGATTCCAGTGAAATTTCAGTTTATGGACCATTCTTTTTTCTACAAAGAAAATCAATTATCATCCGTTAGTCGCATCTATCTCGTAAAAAAAGAGAAAACATGTATTTTCATCTTCAATTTTCCGTCTATATCATCGTTCGGCAGACATTGTACTCCTCATGCACCGTTGGTTCAAGTTAATTAAGAAAAATTTTTCTATGATCGTGTCTAGAAATTTGAGGAAAAACATAACAAATTCGATGTTTTCGGAATCCACGACAAGTTCCGTATGCAGATCTACACTGCAGTTATAATTAAGATTCGTGGCTTTACTCGAGCTTTGCGAAATTACTGGTCTCTCACAGACGATTAAATTACTCAATAATACTTGACTGTTGTTCATGATGTTGATCTTTAGTTTTTCATCTTGATTTTCTTTAGTTTATGTTGTCAATGTGGTGTTCTTATTGATCCGAATGCACTTAATATGTGCAATGGATGTATGCAATCACAAGTTGATATAACAGAACTAATTCCGAAACAAGGTCAATTACAAATGTGTAATAAATGTATTCGGTACGATTATATGTCAAATAATATCTTTCGGAGTCACATGTTTGTTTGTTTTTTAACAGTTATCTTCAACCACCGAATACATGGATCAGTGCACAATTAGAATCTCGAGAATTATTAACCGTATGTTTAAAACGTATTAAAGGATTGAATAAAGAAGTAGGTAATGTGATTTTTAAAGTTTCTCTTAATTAAACGAACATTTAGGTAAGATTAATTGATGCTGGTTTCATATGGACTGAACCACATTCCAAACGAATAAAGGTTAAATTGACTGTTCAGAAAGAGATTGCTCAAGGTGCTGTACTTCAACAAACATTTATTGTTGAATTTACAATATTCAATCAAATATGTGATGATTGTCAACGTGTTGAAGCTAAAGATTATTGGAAAGCACTGGTTCAAGTTCGACAAAGAGTTAGGTTTTATTTTTTCTTATTTTGGTTTTATATGTATTTGAATGCAACAAAAAAATACATTCTATTTAGACTTCGCATAAGAAAACATTCTTCTATCTCGAACAACTTTTACTTAAAAACAATGCTCATTCAGATGCATCAAATATAAAACAAGTTAATGGTGGTTTAGATTTCTACTTTGCCGAACAAAATAGTGCCAGAAAATTAGTAGACTTTCTTATGTGTGTTGTGCCATGCAGGTGGAGTGCTTAGTGTTTATTTATATTGATTGATCTGCTTTTCTATTTAATAAATTTTCATATTAGATTTGAAACATCGAAACGTCTCATTTCACATGATATACACAGTAATATTTACAACTATAAATATACAACAGCTATTGAAATTGTGCCTGTCTGTAAAGTAAGGAAAAGAAGAAGAAAAAACCTTCGATATTAATGTCGAAGACATTTTATGTATACGTACATGTTAGGACGATATTGTTTGTTTATCAAAAAAACAATCGAAACAACTGGGTAATATTGGTCCAATATGTATTTGTTCACGTGTAACACAAAATATTTATTTAATTGATCCAAAAACACTGAAAGGTACAATTGCATATACAGCAGATAAATTTGATTCGAATATTTTCTGTTAGTTGCACCGATTTCATCGAATGATTACTGGCGATCACCATTCACTTCTCTCTGTGATTCAAAGCATCTGGTTGAATATATCGTTTGCGATGTTAATACTCTTGATGCCAATTCTAAACCTCATGTTTATGGAAAAGAATCACAGAAGGTTTGACTTTTGAATTATGTATTGAATTGAAACAAGACATCCCAGATTATTAATCGAGATTAATCATGATTTAGTTTTGATCAGTTTAAAATTTTTTCTATCACTTGTAGCATGCACTCGCTGAAGTATTCGTTATTAAATCAGCAGAAATCGGTGTTGTCGACAAACAATATTCAACCATTAGTCATCTTGGCCATATTTTACACCCCGGAGATACTGTTATGGGGTAAGAAATTTATTTTCCAATGATAATTGATGTAGTTTCAAATAGTTTTTTTTCCAAAATTTAGATTTGATTTACAGAACAGTAATGTTAGTGATTCAAGTTTGAATCAATATGATATGGACAAACTAGCCGATGTGGTTAGTTTATTAATTATGACTTTTCTATTTCTTACTTTAAGAAAAAAAAACTTATCCTTATAGATTCTTGTCAAGAAGGTTTATGCTGATAAGAGTGTTCGTAATCGACGACGTCAATGGAAATTAAAACATTTGGATGTTGAAGATGCAGGAAGTGTCAACAGTACCATTGAACGGTATGCTGAAATACACGAATGATTGTTCTTTATTATTATTGTTTTTCTTTCTTATCAGAGATTACACTGAATTTCTCGAAGACCTTGAAGAAGATCCTGTTTTGCGACAAAATGTCAATGTTTACAGAGGTAACAAAATCAGCATTTTTCCGCGTAAACTAAACAACGGAATAATATATTGCTTTTTCGATTTCTTTAGACGAAGCGAAATTTCAACAAGCATCAAATACCATCGATGATTCAGCAGAATATGATATACCGCATATAGATCTTAATGAAATGCTAGCTGAAATGACTATGGAGGATTCCGATAAAATGGATTCATAAAAGAATAAAAGAAAAGAAAACGTCTCGTTTTTGTTTTAGATATTCGTTTATTTAATTTTTCTTTTGATGTATATTCAATGACAACAACAAATAAAGTTGACCTGTATTTAGCAACGAGTCTTGAAGAATTAAATAAACGTGCCGAAGACAATCCGCATATTCAAAAAGCTAAATTATCAAGTTGTACACAGATAACTCATGTCATTGAAACAACATGGGCTGAAGCAAAAAAAGCTGAGATAAACAAAGATGAAGAACGTGCCTACATTCTCTATATGAGATTATTTGCATGTTTCACAGCTTTAAAACAAGCGAAAGATATTGCTAACAACAAAGTAAATTAAATTGTAAAATTTTGAGAAAAAAATATTTTACGTTTTTTTATAATATAGAGTACGGTGCAATATTATCAAAAAGGTGCTTTGATTTGGCTGGAAAAAGCAGATCAATTATCAGAAAGTCTTAAAGCAAGGTAAAACAACAATGATCAGTCTTAGTTGTCTATGAAATACAGTTCAATCGAGCGTTGACGTATGAAAGTTCGAGTATTAGTTTGGTACTGTTCAGCGATATAATAATATATGCTTACTTTCTCCTTCACAAATTATATAACAAAAGTTGGACTGTACTTCTCATTTGAATTAGTATATGATGACAAGAATTGTGAGTACTAAAATAGTTAGTCTCTGTGTAGTGAAACATGTCAATCCTTTTTTTGTTCATCAACAATTGTGTCTGTTAAGTCCTAGAATAGTTGGATAGGGTTCATCCTTCAAAAAATGCACCTATAACTTATCACCCACAATTAGGAAAATTCAGAAAGTACTACATCTTCTCCATGACTAGTCTGACAATTTATTTTAGAAGCTTTGTTTTTAATAGGTAAAAGAGGTGATTGTTGGCTTGTATTCGATTGGAAAGAAGAAGTAATAACATCTGCATGAAATATTTCGATAATAAATTCATGAATAGAGGAGTGGGAATAGTCACAACTGATAGAATACTTTCAAAGTAATCTTTCGGTAAAAAATTCGAATATGTAAAGCTTTTTCGCTATTGTATATTGATTCTGTATATATTCTTTTAACACTTGTTATTTTCTAGGTATGAAGAAAAGAATACGATCAAACTTGAAGAAGAAAAGAAAAAGCAAGCAGAAATAGACGAAGAAAAATCTCGTAAGAATTTTCTATGATTTGTCAATTTCAATACATTCTTACATTCATAGTTGAAAAATCAATAAATCCAAAATTACTTTATAAATATTTAAATGAACGTAAAAAAAATATTTTATTAATTGACATGCGTTTAAAAGCTGACTATGATCAATCTCATATGAAAACATCTTCGTGTATCAATATTCCAGGTGATCTCATGAATGGGAAAGGGTATGAAGAATATCCAGACGTGTATATATATAAATTTGAAAAGCTACATTGATTCGAATTCAGATGGACATCATGGGGTGTAGAATCAACAGTAACAGATGAAAATACTCGTGCAAAATTTAAGCAACGTGCAAACTTCGATTATATTGTATTGTTTGACGATGATAGCTATGAAAATAAACTCAAATCTGGAAATTGTTTAATAGGCTTGAAACAAGCTATATTTTCAGTAAGAATTATATATATATGTATATTCTTCTTCGATTCTATCTGTATATGAGATACTCTTTTAGTATGATCAAGATGTGAAACTTAAACGTGAACCATTGATTCTTGACGGTGGATATGAAGATTGGATGATATTTTATCCCGGCGAGAGTACAGCTCCATTGATATCAAGAAAACCTTTAGGAGAACTTCGATCATTTGGTAAGACTAGTTATTCTGAAGTTTATTATATTATCATGTTTTGTGTTTCAGAGGTATCCTATCCTGATGATGTATATATATCTGAAGAAGTATCAAGTGAATCAGTCAATGCCGTTCAACCGGAAGTAGTAGTATCCATTCCAGAAGTCATTGTTCCACAATTTGATCGAACACGAAAACCAACCAATAATCAAAAGCCTGAATCACCTGTTATAGAAAAACAAGAATTGCCCATTGAACGAGTTAGAATTCGATGTTTAATCAGTGGTTACAATTATTTGTCTTCTCTTATCATAGGTGCAAGAAATAGCGCCAGTGCCACCACCGCCAGTGCTAGTAACACATGAACAGCCAGAAATTCCAGATCGAACAATGAAACCAATACCACCACCAGCAGAGTAAGCTTCATTTGTAGTTTTTGTAAGCATAGCTCTTCGAAAGTGAACAATCACTAAATAGCACACAGATCAATGAAAGACAATGTATCCTTCATGTGATTGAAGTTGCCAAAAGTCTGCACCAAAAATTATACATAAAAGAGAACTGTGATCGTTTTAAAGTGATTCACATGAGATATGAGTACTAATCGACATAATGTAACTGACAATCTCTCGAATAGAGTGTTCGATTGACTGACTTTGTTTTTCATATATTTTATCGAAAGCGATAGCCGAATGTTCTCCATTGGCGGTGAATATTGAAAAGTTTTCAATCTTTTTATGTTGAAGAAAAATAATACGGGATAACTCGTTTTACTCAGAACTTCAGTTTTTAGAGATAATCGGTTTTTTTCTCGACTGATAATTTGAAACTTCGAGTATGACGAGAACTCGGCCAGCAGAGTTCAAACTTCCGAAAAAGTAAATTTCCTTCCCCACAAGAAATTTCTCCCCTCCTACAGTACCCTTGCACACAACTATTACAGTGAAAACCAGGAAATTACGGTAAATACGGAAATTTCTATACACTATATTCTGAACATTTCTATACAACCTATAGGAAGAATAAGCCCCTTCCCTAAGAAACGACAGGAATTTTGGAAATTACTAGGAAATTTCGGAAATTACGGAAATTTCTATACACTATATTCTGAACACTTCTATAGAACCTATAGGAAGAACAAGCCCCTACCCTGAGAAACAAGAGGAATTTTACAAATGACTAGGAAATTTCGGAAATTACCAGGAAATTATGGTAAGTGCATATTGGAGTTTGGTGGGTGAGGGCAATGCTCGGCCCGCTTCGGATCCTACCTTTTCACACCTGCTTTCAACCAGGACGGGGTGCTCTGGATATTTCCTCGGTTTATTCCCCAAAAGTGCTCTTTTATGAGTTTGTATCTTAGGTATTCCTTGTGTTTTCTGATAAAAGTTTTATGCCGAAAAACATTTTCGCAGTAAACGTTGGTGAAGAATGATGGATGCTGACTGCGAATATAGCAATTTAATTTAAAAGAAGTAGCTGCGTTACAAAATAGCTGATATTTAATTATTCGATGGAAATCCGTATTTACACCGTTTCGGAACCCGGGATGTTAGCTCTAAGTACTACGAAAGCTGTCGTTGCATAATCTTGAATGGTGTGCGTTGTTTCTTTATAGCCTTGTCAGCAGAGAAAAGCTAAAAAAGGAACTGATATTCAGGGCCCAAAGGTGTGCTTTTACTCATTTGAGGTTTTCGTGAAGTAAGGGTTATCGCAGGGTGTAAATTGAAGTAGTGTGGTAACTTTCTGAACTCTACCCATGTGTTTCATTACGATGAAACTGCGATCGCACTGTGACCCGTAATTACGGAAAATTGCGACGTAGTTATGCGTAATTACGATAAAAAATCGCAGTTACGCGTAATTACGGCGAAAAACTCACAGTTACGCAAAAGTGCGTCCCAGTTAATTGCAGTTATGGGTCACAGTTGCGTTGTAATACATACGGGAGATCACTTAGATTAAGTTATCATTTTATTTGTATTTTTATTGAGAGCTGAAAAATTTTTTCCGTGGAAAAAATAAAAAACATAAAACTACAAAATTAAAATTGTAACAAAAAAATTTTAAATTTCAAAAATTAACGAAAATAAATATCTAGAAAATCAAAATATTAAAAGCTGAAAATTTTCAAAATTTACGAAATTACAAGTTAAAAAAAATTATGAATTTCTAAAATCATGGAAATAAATATCTAGAAAAATCAGAAAAAACAACATCTAAAAACATTTTTAAAAAATTTAATAAATAATTGAAAAAAATTTCTTTAAAAAATGTTAAATAATTTAAGAAAAAGTTTCAAAACCTGAACAACTCAGAAAATTTAAATCGAAAACAATTTAAAAAAAGATTAAATACGTATTCTACTATTTAAAGTAAAATAACTTATGAACGAAAATGTGACGAGCACTGCTATTTATACTTATTTTCTGTGGCTAAGTATTAGTGCTCGACTGTGACCAATTATAAATAAGGACGAATCATTTATAATTAGTCAGTTACGTTTACAACGGATCGTACGATGCGATCACTCCGACGCAGCTACGTTGGTCTCCGTCGCAATAAGCGTAGTTTCTCATAGAGACCTTCACTGCGATGAATGCGGCGGAGTTCCGCATAATTACGGCGTAAAATTGGCTCAGCGCGTAACTGCGGCGCAGTTGCAATAAAAGAGGCAACATGGGTAGTGTACAGAAACTTCAGTTATTACCGTAATTTCCTGGTAATTTCCGAAATTTCCTAGTCATTTGTAAAATTCCTCTTGTTTGTCAGGGTAGGGGCTTGTTCTTCCTATAGGTTATTTAGAAATGTTCAGAATATAGTGTACAGAAACTTCCGTAATTTTTTTTGGTAATTTCCTAGTAATTTCTAAAATTCCTCTTGTTTGTCAGGGTAGGAGCTTGTTCTGTGTAGTTGCTAAGTAGAAATTCACAATATATCAGTTGGTTTAAATGAATGAAATTTCGGAATTCTCATTATGTTGAGAATAGAAGGCTGTGTAAGGTTATGGTAGTATTCCGGAAATTTCTCAGGGAATGGAAATTTACTTTTCCGGAAGTTTTAATATACCTTAACTCGGCTAGGGTAACTTTCAAAAAACCAAGAACAATGTGAATTTTATAAACAATTTATAGAAAAACATCAAGTCTAGAAAAATGCTAAAAATATTAAATGAGAATTTCAAACTACGAACTTATCGATGGTCTCTGATCTCTATTAACAAAGACTTGCTCATGGATCGATAGACAAAGATATTTTGCTGCGCAAGATTTCTTTTATGCTCAATCGATAAGTTATTAATCTTCCTCTAACCTGTTATTTACTTCTCATTTTAGACCTTCATCGCTAATAAATCAAGAATTGCCAATCACTCCAGTTGTACATGATGTTCCATTACATCCTCAACCGGTGGTACCAATAATAGCAAATTTTAATACTATGCGTGATATTCCAAAACCAATCGATATGAATGAAAATAAAAATGACCCAAATCAAGAAAATATACTGCCAAAGGATGCTCTGAAATTTTCCGTGCCCAATCGTGAAACACTTTCTATCTATCGTCCTTTTACCCGAGCGGTGCCTATTGAAAATACCAATGAACAATATAAAAAAAAATACGATCCTGTTACTGGTCGGTATGTTAAACGATCAGATTGAAAAAATGCTTTCGATTTTTTTATTCGTTTCGAATATTTCTTCTTTACTTTTTCTTAGGAAAATGATTCTCGACACGAAGAACAATCAATATGTAACAGATATTCCAGAAAATGATACAAATAAGACTCCTCATCAAATAACACCAACAATCAATCGTGAAACAAAGCCAATACTAACAGAACAAGTTCGTCATCAAATCGCATATGATTATCGTGCGATGGTTGATAATTTGCAAATCAATCGTCGTACTGGTTTAAAAAATCTTGGAAATTCATGCTATATGAATTCAATAATTCAATCTTTAAGCTTCAATTCTATTTTAACAAATTATTTTTTAAAAGGTGATTTTATGAAAGATATAAATGCAAAAAATAAATTCGGGTCAGGTGGACTAGTTGTTAAAGAATGGTTTAAATTAATGTACTTGTTATGGTGTCAGCAATATTCATATATTGCACCCCAACCTTTCAAGTATACTGTTGGAAGACTTCAACATGCGTATTTGGGTACACAACAGCAAGATGCACATGAATTTCTTGTATTTTTACTTGATTCATTACATGAAGATCTTAATCAAGTATGAAAATCAACAAAGAAACTTAAAAGATTTCTTTTTTTTTATAAATATTTATTAATTAGGCCACACGTCCACGCGTTGAAGAACTTAAATCCGAAAATTATAAAGGTGATCGACCATTTTCTGAAGCAAGCAAACAGGCATTTCTTTCACACAATAAATCAATAATAATTGATCTTTTCTATGGTTTATTTAAATCAACAACATTATGTTTGTCATGTACATACAATTCTATTCGTTTTGAAGCATTTACAATAATTAGTGTACCTATTCCACCTGTTCGACAATGTTCATTGGATGATTGCTTAGATTTATTTCGAGAATTTGAACATTTAACTGGCGAAGAACGTTACGAATGTTCGAATTGTAAACGTTTATCAGCCAAGAAACGTCGTTTAGATATATGGGAACTACCAAAAATATTTATTGTACATTTTAAACGGTAATCACAAAATTCATATTCAGAGATTCGCGCAATGTGTTTGACATGATGTATAATATGTATTACGTATCATTGATTTTCTCATAGTAGCAAAGAAAAAAATGAGAGAGATGAAACCTCTGATTTTTCGAGTTGCTCGGACAATGAACAGAATCTGACCATTATATATACACATATGTTGAATTAACTGTGATGAAAATACTATTCCATAGGTAGATATAGATAATTAATAGAAAAAAAATTCGAAATCTCGGACAACAGATGAATTATTCTATCATACGGCTACCATTCACAAAACATCAGCAAAAGTAGGTTTCGAATGTTGACATAAAACTTAAGTGAGTGAAAGTTCTCAATGAGAATACGCAATAATTAAAATTCCGGATATTTAGATTGCATCTATTATAACTTAGGACTATGTTCGCGTCGCTCATCACTAGCAAATAATACTAATGTTAAGAAAACTTTTTCAATCGATTTTTCTCATCAAAACACATCATGTGTCAATACTAATGTTTACATTTAAAAATCAAATTTTCCAAATGAATTATCAATGTACTAACTCTATTGTAGTCAACGTATATGTTTCATAGTAAGAATAGTTTATTTGTCAGATAATTGGTCAATGAATAGTAATAAAAAAAATGTATTATTTTGTTTTCAAGTATGTATGTCATCGATCTTATAGAAGTTCGTAAGCATTACTTTTAATCCGAAAAAAATTTTATTATTTCCGAACATAGAGTCTGACAGCACTCAAAAACTTTTAGTTTAGATGGTGCATATCGACCTATTATACAGGAGTGAAATATCAAGTTCGGGAAAGTAGACAATCGATATTGTTGACAGTAGTAGAATCTCATCCCCTGACGCTTTTAGATTAAATTAAAGGTGATATTCTTTGGTATCAAGTAACGTAAGCATCGAAAGTTTTTACAGCAATGCCTCGAGTTTAGCTCAGCTCTTATTACAAGTATAACGTCAATGAGCACATTGGCAAGATGCTGTTTACTTATGACAATTCATTTTTGATAAATCCAAAATCTTCAAATTTCTGTAAAATTCTTTTTTGGAGTAGAAAATTGAACGAGTCATTCATATCATTTACTAAGGTTACCCAGAGTCTAGTTACGATAGATGTGTCGAGTAAAATGAAGTCATATTTTCATCATCTTTGAATAAAGACTAACATAGAAATGTAAATCTGTTTTCATTTATGTACTTCGATCATTAGGTATGAGTTTTGTATTTGTCTCCCATTATAATTCTTATTTGCGTGTAACCTTTTGCTTGTTGTTTCTAGTTTTCGCCTGCAACAGTCACATTATATAAAAAATGAAACCTTGATTCGATATCCAACATCAAATGTTGATTTTTCTCCTTGGTGTCAAATTCGGTCATCATCGAAATATTCTCTTGTATCTGTTGTGAATCATTTTGGCTCGATGAACAGTGGCCATTATACATCCTATTGTAATGATGGTAAACAATGGTATTATTGTGATGATCAATCAATACGAGCAGCTGATATACGTGAACTCACAAATAATGTTCATGCTTATCTTCTTTTCTATTCTTCAATACCACAACAGCAATTGCGCTTGCCCTTAATTTCAAATTAGTATTCTTATTTTCAATCTATCTAATTCGATGTTTATTTCTTTTGTTTGATGTTGTTTTTTAAAACAAAAAGAGACAGAGAGCAACAAGTGTCATATGATTCTTTTCTTTTTTCGTTCGTTATAAACTATTTTAGATAATTTTCAATATTGAAGATATGACTGCTGTAGTAGAAGAGATGCCTGTTACACTTCCTAAGGAGGTTCGTCCATCAACTTTTGAAAAGAAAATAAATAATGATTTGGAATTTATAGGAAGATTCGGGTCGCATCGTTCAGCAAAGTTATGTTCTTGCATCTCAATATGAATCACTTGATACTGATGATTTATACACAAAATATAAAGTTTGATGGTTACAAAATCATCTGTGACATTTTTTTATTAAAATTACTTTTTTCATTTTATTGAAGAAACTTCAGCGACAACTTGAATTCTTAGAAGTTCAAGAAGAATATGTTAAAACTGAATTGAAAAACTTGAAGAAGGAAATGTTACATGCACAAGAAGAAATAAAACGTATTCAAAGTGTACCACTTGTTATAGGACAATTCCTTGAAGCTGTTGATCAAAATACTGGCATTGTTGGATCGACAACAGGTAATAAATCGTTTCGATTTTGATTCAACTTATCCTAGATCGAAAGAATAAAAGATAGAATCGAGTTCGTACAAAATGATAGTCTTCTAACGATTTAACTATTTTCTCGTCATATCAAATTGATAAAACTTGAAGAGTACTCTTAATTATGAATGTTTCAAAGAATTTTGTCATGTATTCATATTACTGTGCAAATTCATTTTCTCATTCAAAATAAGCAAAAATATAGTCTCCGATGAGAATTAATCACCGTGTAAAGAGAGAAAAAACTTCTGTCGAAAGTTTATTTCAGAATGGCAAATGATTGAATATGTTCACACTGAACATATTCATGCGCTACGTTGACGACAGAGGACTCGAATGATCGATTGAACAAAACAAAACCATTCACTTCATGTTCATATCTTGCACAAAAAGATCCATGAACGAACAACTTTGGTATAGCTTTGTTTCATTGCCGTAAATTTTGAAATAATTTCCATCTCGAAAAACGATTTATTACCACCTACTAATTTGTTGATATAGATCAAAAATTGATTAATTTTAAAGCATTTTATTTCTAATAAATGTATTTAGCAGGTTTAGTGTACTTCGGTCAAAAGCATTTCACTTTGTTTTCTAAGTTTTTCTCATTTCATACGTGTATAAAAGACTTGTTGGAACATTGTTTAGTTTAATTATTATTTGAATTATTTATTTTCAGGTTCAAACTACTATGTACGGATTTTATCGACTATTGATCGAGAACTTCTAAAAGCTGGTGCTAGCGTAGCGTTGCATAAACATTCTAATGCACTTGTTGATATTCTTCCACCAGAATCAGATAGTAGTATTTCCATGTTACAGGCTGGTAAGATACAAAAATTTGTTTGAAATTCATTTTTAGAATATTACTCTTCACACTTTTTTCAGACGAAAAACCAGACGTTGATTATGCGGATATCGGTGGATTAGATTTACAAAAGCAAGAAATTCGAGAAGCCGTTGAATTACCATTAACACATTATGGTTAGTTGTTCTGATATTATGAAAATTTCTTTTTTTGCTAATCTTATTTTCATATTTTTATAGAATTATATAAATTAATTGGTATCGATCCACCACGAGGCGTACTCATGTATGGTCCTCCGGGTTAGTAATTTACTGAAATATTTGCTTGTGGTCAATTTTTCTCTTTATAGGCTGTGGAAAGACAATGCTTGCTAAAGCTGTTGCTCGACATACAACTGGTACGTAAAATCTATTCTTATATTCACATTTACAATTTATGAATTCGATTGTATTTTGCCGTTTTTTAAGCTTCGTTTATTCGTGTAGTCGGTTCAGAATTTGTCCAAAAATATCTTGGCGAAGGTCCACGAATGGTACGAGATGTATTTCGTCTTGCTAAGGGTATGAGAGCATCTAATCTATGTTTACGTCTCCATTTTGTATCTGATTAGAAAATTCTCCGGCTATTATTTTTATTGATGAAATTGATGCCATTGCTACAAAACGTTTCGATGCTCAAACAGGAGGTATGATCCTAAGTTTTAAGTCGTTCGTCTATCATCTACGTAACTCTATTGTTGAATATTTATCATTTGTGCAGCCGATCGTGAAGTACAACGTATTCTACTTGAATTACTAAATCAAATGGACGGTTTCGATCAAAGCATTAATGTCAAAGTAAACTACGCATAGAAAAATAAAGGAAGATCCGATTCTACTAGTTCTGTCTTATTCAATAAGGTCATAATGGCAACAAACCGTGCTGATACATTGGATCCAGCTCTTCTTCGTCCTGGTCGTCTAGATCGTAAAATTGAATTTCCTTTACCAGATCGACGACAGAAACGTTTAGTTTTTTCAACCGTAACTGGTAAAATGAATTTAAGTGATGAAGTCGACCTAGAAGATTATGTTGCACGACCTGATCGCATATCTGGTGCTGATATTAATTCAATTTGTCAAGAAGTACATGATATTTGAATTTCATATGGAATCTTCTAATTTTTTGTTTGTTCCATTTTTTCCGCATAGGCTGGTATGCAAGCTGTACGGGAGAATCGTTACATCGTACTGGGCAAAGATTTCGAAAAAGCATATAAAAATGTTGTCAAGAAAAATGAACAAGATTTTGAATTTTATAAATAATCAAACTGAAGAAATATGCCAGATTGTCGTATTATGATGTTGATTATAGGATACATTCTCTTTTCTTTTCTTATTTCAATGACTAAATATATTCTCGCAGAGATATGTTCAATGGTCACATTTGTCTGGATTCTTTTTTTTTAAAGCGAAATTCGTATTCTAGATTTTTGTTTTTGTGCCTACTCCTATAAAGATTCGGCATCCAAACTGTATTGAAAACAACCACAGCTAATACTATGAAACGAATCAGTGCACTAGAAAGACTTAGCATACCAGCAACTATCAACAGCAATCATAAAAATAATCGCCAATCTATTTATCAGCGTCTAGGTGCACCAACGACTGGTATTATAACAGATGCTCGACAAATACTAACAAATCGTAATAAACCAGTATTCGATGCTCGACAATTACTAAGTCGACAATCATCAAAAACTTCTAATAATACACTAATTATAGAAAACGATATCGTAGAAATTGAAGAAGAATCCGATGATGATAATCAACAAATAGACATTCATGCTGCTCAAGTAAGATGAGACCTAAAGTTCATTGAAGGAAAATTTCTCGTGTCTTTAGTTGATATGTAGAACTACAAATCCTTCATTCAAAAGCAATAAAAATAGCTTTGTTACATTCCCAACTTCCAATTCAACAGAAACAATGTCTTTTACTAAGGTAAAAACTTATTTTCATCTTTATTCTTTCATAAAACTACTAGCGTTTTCCTTATTTTCGAAGACAATTACAAATACAGCATTCCATCATAACGATGAAGATCATCAATTGCAAAATTCTGCTACTCAATCATCTTCATACGATAAGAAAAATTCTATTAGTTCTGTTAATGATCAGTATCGTAATAAAAGACGGCAAGTATCATCCCCAACTTCATCACCACCAAGGATTCGACGTTTGCACGATGCTTCTATTCAAACTACACCATCGTCATCCTCACTTCGATCACCAACTCGAATCAATAATTGTCGACGGCCTTCCGGTGAACAAGATGATTATTATGAACCTCCGACGAAACGTAATTCTTCAAGAAATCAAACACTAGACAAAAAGCAACATGTTCTAAATACAGTATCGCACGATTCTATAAAAAGAACAGCAACAAAATCAACAAGTAGTACACGAGTAAACGATGATAAACTATGTACTATTTGTATTATAAATTTCATTTGTCATCATACCCTCTAGACAAAACAAAACTCATCAATACAATCGAAATCTGATACTTGTGCAGTTTTAGTAACAAATCTGCAAGCATCAGTTACAGAAGACGATGCCATGGTAGAAGATTTTCCATTCGTAGAAATTTACTTATTTGTTTTAATTTAGGAATTATTTAGTGAAATCGGTCGTATTGATGAAATAAAAACATTAAGTCGAGGTTGTATTCAAATTGTTTACATGAATCAAGAACATGCCGAAGAAGCAGTCACTAAATATCACAATCGATTATTAGATGGACAACTCATGTACGTGAGTCTTCAACAACCATCTTCTCATTCAACACAATCATCGACAAATTCTACTTCATCATCACGATATTCCAAATCAACAGCATCCAACAACAAAGAGTATATTGAAAAAAAGAATAAAACGACTTCATTGTAATTTGATGTTCTTATTACTAGATTACTTCTATTGAATAATGATAATGAATCTTCACAGTCGATTTCAAATAAAATTACTATTGATCCAGTATTTATGCGTCAAGCTCTATTCAATCCTTCAAATAATACGGCAAGACCTGTACAATTTCAAGTTAAGCTCTAACATGAAAAACTCTATTTCTTCTCAATGAACTATTTATAAATATGTTTTCTTCTAATTTAATTTACTGATTATTCTTTAGTATAAACATAAGTTGATGTAAAAACACTAAAATAACACTTGTATTTATATCAAACTACATCATAACTTAACCTGTAGCTATTAGTATCTAAGAACGCTAAGAAAATTTATTCATGCTCATTTCAGTGATACCCAAAACGTTTTACATTATATCGTACGTCGTGTATAATTAAATATTTGGCCTTCTTTTTCGAACAAAATCAGTAGAAGATTATAGAAGACGATAGAAATCATACTCAGTCGTAAAAGTTTAGTTTATTAATTTAAAAGTATGTCAAGGTTTCGTCTCTTGAAAAATTTTATTTTTTTTTAACCATATAAATACTTTTTTCGAAAAATTCTGACGAATCTCTATGGAACCTATCCCTACCAAATCTATAGGAGAGTTGTATCAGGCGTAGTACGTCATTGTAGTTCAACATTAACGTCACTCACTAAAACTACTAATCAAATTCTAATTCGTATGTAAAAGAATCATTTTTGATTTTTGTGTGTTAAAGTGAATCAAGTGAATAAATACAAAAACAATAATTCATACAGAGCTTTTTATTCAATCATTCATATCAAGCAGCAATGCTTTTGTTTTTAAAGAAGATATTGCTCAAAACTTTTCAAGTTTCAAATTTAGAAAATTCTTTTTAATGATGTGAAATTCATGAAATCGGAGCAGTTTTGCATTCTTCTAAAGTGTCAGAGAAACCGAAAGAAATTCGTACAAGTGAATATGATATTTTATTTTTGGACGTTTTGAAAACTATAAGAATTCTATGAATTGGAATTATGGAAAAAATGTTTTTTTGAATATTACACTTCGATTACTCAAGCACTTGTAAATCTTTTCACAGGATTTGCATTCTATGGATTGAATACTATTGTTGCAAGAATGAATCTTCAATTCAGCTATCAGAGTCGAGTAATACCAAGTGAGTATGCATTAAATTCAATGCGTAACATCTTATAGTTTGTATAAGTTGAACGGATCATATTTATGAATAAATATGCACTCGCATTCGAAATTCTATCAATATTAATGTGTATTGGAATTAGAATAAGTATCTGTGATCTTAACATCAGTCATGATATATATTTATGCAAAATATCAAAAGATCTATTTTCATCTTTGTATATGATTATTTAAGCATAAAAATTGATCGAAATAGGTCAGTTTATTATGAGCAAAAAAATTTTCAAGTGCATCTATCCTTATCGAATCAAATCAAATGAACGATGATTCCAGTAAAATATTTATTCATTTAGTTCGATTATGTCTATGAAATATTTTAATTTAGATTTCCATATGATGAAGATCGAGCATTTAAACTTGTATCATATGAATCAGTATCATTCATTCGATGCCAAGTGGTACCTCCATCTGAATTCGTTGTCGTTGCTGTTGCTGTAACGTTTTCATAATTCGATGTTCCTAAATTTGGCCATGTAGAACTTGTAGCACCTAAATCACAACTAGGAATTCCAACTACACCGCTTGAACTAGCAGTACGTGTACGTTGATATGTCGAAGGAATATCATGATCTTCAATACCACTTGATCGAATCGTTGACGATGTTGTTGTATGTGTAGTTGTCGATGTTGCACTACCATGTTGGCTAGTAACGATTGATGTTGACTTTCTTGTGAGTTCATCAAGTAATCGAGCATAAATTTTTATTTCATCCTCAATACTAAATCGTAATTCGGATGCCATTTTTTCAAATCGTCCACGTAATTCATCAAATTCATTTTTAAGTTTTTCGACGAGCGCTTTTTCGTGAAATTGCTTATCACGAATTCTTCGTTCGATTTCATGTAATTTTCCTTCTTCATCACGTAACACACGACGTTTATCTGATAGTAGTTTTGTTAATTCATTTACACGAGCTTGTTCTTTATCATATTCCTACAAAGAATAATATACATATATATATATATATATTTAATGAATTAGACAAATGAGAATATTGCTTTATCTTCTTTTACATACTTCCATGCTCGAACGTAATTTTGTTTCTTCCATTAGTAAACGATTTTTTTCCGATTCTTCTTGTGAACCATCATTAAAACCAGGTTGCTGTTTAAGTTGATTTTCAACCATGCGTAATTGTCCTTCAATTTGATATTCAAGTTCATCTTGAAATTTCTTTGTTTGCTTTGAATAGTCTCGTTTAATATCTCGAATAGCATTTGTTAGTTCCTCTCTATAAAACGATACCGAATCATCTTTTGATTGTTCTAACAAACGTTTCCATTCATTGATTTCTTCTTCATTTAATGCATTTATTAAATTAATACGTTCACGTAGTGATTGTATATCATCTAATAATGTTTGTTTATCAACTACAATGCGAAGCCAATCTTGTAAACGTTCACGAAATTTTTTCACTTCTTTTAATAAATCATCACGATTGGTGGACACTTCTTCTTCACTTGTACGTTCTCGTTGTAGTATACGATTTAATTCTTCTTGTAATTTATCAATAAGATTACGTAAGTTTTCTTGTTTCCGTTTGTACAGACCTTGAATGTTTCCATAGAGAGCAGCTGCACGATTGAGTATTGCTGATTCTTGTTCAGCAGCACGTGAACATACTTCATCGGTGGCACGTTTAGATGCTCGATTGTTAATATGATTGATTATTTGTCGTAATTCATTTTCATCACGTGGCAAAATTCCCCATTTAGAAAATTCATCTTTTAATTGTGCTTGTAATTGTTCGTTGATACGTTTTAATTCTTCAATATTACTGAGAAAATGTGAAAATCGATCATTTAAATAGCGAAGTTCTTCCTTTTCTTTAACATCACGATCACGTTCACGCTGAACAAGTTCCATGGCTTTACCAACATCATCATGGGTACCTGTCGCCGAACGACTTTTTGTACCAACATCAAATTCAAACTTCAGTACACGCTTCTCCATGATTATTTATTTCGATGAAAGAATAACATGTAAAACCTCAGATGTCTACATCTAATATAGATTCGAATGTATACGATTTTCTTTTTTCTTTTACCACTAATGACAATTTAATGAACCATCAATGCTAGTGGTTTCAATCAGACATAGAAAACAAAGAAAGAAAAAGAAACCGCATTTGATAGTTTCAGAATAGCATGATTATTTTCAAGTTAGATGTATATGAATGTATATATTTTTTAGAATCAAAGTCTAACGATTAATATGACAAATAAAAAGAGAATGAAAGTCATTTGGGTTATGGGCATCCATAATTTATTCAATTTGTCGTAGATCACTCGAACTTGTAGCTGTCGTCTTTGATGTTGATGTTGGGAAAAATTTCACCGATTTCGGTCGCGATGTATGTTCATCTTCAATTTCTTCTAAGATCTATTCATATTTAGATTTAAATTTCATTATAGTAAAAGATTATTGCTAAAAGAAGAAAATGATCATACTTGATTAAAATCACTTGAGTTTTGTAAAGCACGTTTAGCGAAATATTTTTCTCGTCGAATTTTAATGGAAAGTGATGCAGGTATATTATCAATTACAGCGTCCGTTAAACGGCATAAAACAAAAACAACATGCTAGTTAAGAACATGAAAGTCACATTCAGAATTAAGATAATAATTAGTCACGTAATTATTTACTTCAAATAAAATGACAAAAAATAATCGAAGAGCAAGTAACTTCCAAAAAAAGACTGTCAAAGTACCATCAGGATTTCGAAAATCACGGTACCTAATTACAAATCAATATCGACAAATGCTTAATGAATTATTCAAACTAAATACATGCATTGTATTGATGTTGTATTCGGTGGTGCTTGAGCTAATGTGAAATTTGTGTACCCAATTAAATTTCCATTGACTGTATATTGATAAAGAATTTTCGGTAAAAATTCTGATGTAAAAGCAATGAGAAAAGCCTAGAAGAAATAACGAAAGTTTTCTTCTGTTACGTTAAACACTACTGAATAAACGATGATTACATTGGCTACTATAGCTAAATACGCAAGAATTTGAAGTATATTAAACCAAATACCGATGTTCGATGAACGAAAAGCTATTGGACGTCTATGTATCATGAAAATGTTTTCATAATTTCGAGAAGATCACAAATGAAAGTGCAAAAAACAAAAATGAACAACCAACCTTGTTTCACAAACAAGTTTATTTGCATCAAGACGAATTTCAATCCAATTATTTAGCAATGCAAATAATGGAGCTATCGGAAAAGCGGCCACAAATATTGTTATAAAACCAAATTGTAAAACTAAACTTCAAATTCATGAATCGAGTGATTATTATGAATTTGTTTACCCATTTCAAGATATTCTTCAAATAAGCCACCAAATTCACTGTGTCGAAAATCATCTTCCCATCGGGTAGTACACTTACTCTTTGGTATTGATATTTGCCATCGTTGGTATAGAGCAAGAATTTTTCTATGCATATATATATATATATATATATATTTATACGTAGAAGAGGAAACTCACGGCCACATAATTTCTTGCACATTTGTAATTGTTTGTTTACCTAGAAAATCTAAGTTTCCTCTTATTAAAATAGTGCAAAATTGACTCTTACCTATCATGATTATTCCTAACTGTATTGCTAATTCCATTAAACAACCTCCTTGACCACACTAGCAACAGAAAACTACTTTAGTACATACGCAGAATTGTGATATATCAACAACAATGAAGTGTTGTTCTGCAAGTCATCGTGTCTATCTAGTGATAAATCATCTTTCACAATGTTGTCGTATGATACTTGATCGAACAAGAATAGCATCAAAAATGATGAAAACGATATGCTCTAATTTTTCGTTCTTAAGTAGAATCTAGTGAAAATTTGAATTAAAAGCTACGAGCATTTATTCGCTAAGTTTTAACTATGTTTCATACAAAAAACATACAAATATAAAATTTCTCTCCATTACAAGTTTATGGTCATGATAAAGTCATACAAATTATAAATTTACTAAATTCTTTGTTATCAAAAGATCTTATTTTCTACAAAACTCGAACTTCATCATATCTGGCATTAGAGAAAACATTGCATAACAACACAAGCTGTTAAAATAAAGAAGTATTGATTTGAAGAACAGCATTGATACTACTACAACTAAGATTCTAAAATCAGCGCACAAGACGACGTAGAATATTGATAGAATTATACTAAAAATTTTTTCTAGATATTTAGAAATTATTTCTATTCTTTTAAACTTTATCTAATGTCATTACACAATTCGTATCATACTGAAAAAAATGAGTTTTCAATGAATCGGCTAGAGAAACTCAGAACTATGTTAATGTGGTAAAACTTTGAACAGTTGATTTTCTTTATGACTCAAACTAAAGAAGACGAAAAATGCAATCTTATAATGTTAATCAAGTTATTTTTTCTTCATTGAAAAAGAAAAATATTGCAGCAAAATGATTTTTAAATTGTTACATTGCTCCCTATAGCCCAGTAAAAACAAAATAGATCAAATTCAATCAGAAATTCAGATAAGGACTAAACAAAATTTTCAATTGTTTAAAAATGTTCTCTTTTAATGAATAGAAATTCTTACACGTCTAAATTAAATCAGCAATACACATAGAGATTAGTATAATTCATTGTAGTATTGAAGTGTAAAGAAGATTCTTCTTACAGTCACAGTCTCAAATAAGACACTTTTCTCATTGACATCCATCATTATGAATCTTGTTTTGTTGAAACAGAATCTTCATTTGTGAGAAAAACCAAGAAAAAGAAAAGTTAAATTTCTAGATTAGAATTAATAAGAACTATCGATCACTTTTCGACTTTCATGTAGAAATAATTTGAAAATGTATTATCCTAGTCAAACATCAATACAAATAATTCGAAATGTATGTAATCTTCATTCATAATAGAGATAATAATAAGCTATACAATCCGATTTATTTTCATAGACTGAAAAATACTCAGCTAAACAAAAGATCGACGTAGACTCTTTCTAGTTTCTTCGTATGAGAACTAAGCAAATGTTTTTCATAAGTATGTCATATAGTTCAGTTGAGGTTCAGCTGTAAGAAAAGCTCTTTCGATTATTAAATATATCCAGAATTCCCTTACTAATTAGGAAGTATGTCGATAATAATCGAGAAGGAGCTCTATTGAGATAGATGAAATATCTTTCAATTCAATATAAATGTCATACTTCTTCTTGTCGTAAATTTAAGATTTTAATATAATGTCCAGGATATCCGACTGCTCTAAAGAGTATTTCTTTTATTGAAATTTCAATGAAAATGATGCGACACTTACTTTCCTTTGACAAAAGCAATGTAAAAAATCGATGAATAAATATTGATAAATTGAAAAATAAATACTTTTATTGTAAAATTTTTATCAAAATCATTTTGTGTTCGATGCATTTCTAGAAAAGAAAAATGTCTATGAAAATCAATTTCGTTTTCCGATTATTAGATCATCGAACCCCATTGTGTTAATTTATAAGCAATGATTTCATACAATCGACCTAATACCATGATAACAATTAAATTGATAACAGCTCCACTAATCGATGCAACACTAAGTGCATATTGTCTGAAAATAAAAATAATCGAAATAGGTTCACATATTGTTTTTTCATTTGTACCGTAAATTTTGACTTTTAAATAATGGAATGCTAATAATTATTCGATAGATAATTATAGCTATTATGAATATGAGAACTATGCAAATCTTAAACAGATCAAAATGAATAATCTCATGTAGTGATTATCTTTCTTTACCATGAAACTAAGAATGGTCACACCATACAAAATACGAACTCGACGAGTACCAGCTGGAAAATATGGCCCAGGAATCCCTGTGACAGGATTCTTTTCTATGGTTGATGTACGTATTACGAATTCAGGTCGAGGTCGATTCTTATTCAATGTATAAATAAATAAATAAATAAATTTTTTAATGAATCAACAACATTACTTCTTCTTCTTCGAATTCCATCAAATCCCATCGATGCGTTATTGCCGCATTTTTCTGTATCCAACGTTTGAGAAAAGCAACCGCTAGAATAATTTGGAAAACGAATTCTAATAATCAATTCTGATGTTATCCTTTTCTTGTCTTGTCTTACCCCAGAAAGACATGAATATTGCATAAAACACAGTTCCAGGATGATCGAAAAATACACCAAGACGTGCGTATGAACATATGTCTGAAAGTTGCCAATACGGACACTGAAATGACATGCATGATAGGTTACTTTCACTGCAATAGCTATGTATAGAATGAATGGTTTGAATGTTTGGCAAAATTTTTAACAAGATTTGATCGACATCCATGAAATTTTTAACAGCTCATTAATTACTTGATATTGAAAAGAGAAATAAGTTTAAACAAAAGTACTTATTATTGAAGCGGGGCAAAAATACGATTCTAGATAATTATATCATTTGATCAATAAATTTCGAATGTAGTACATACTATTTCGAGACTTCTTAGTTTGAAAGAAAACATGTAAAGTCCATGGATATCTGATGGTGTCCTGTCAAAAATGACTCGAGTATTCTTTTTTTTAAGAAGACATAATGTAATATGTACATTTATATGTTAATATCGTCGACTAACAGAGATATGCAATATTTCACTGGAGTGTAGCAATCATGTGAAATTCATAATCTGACATAGTTTCATCGACTCTGATCACAATATAGTCTTCTCAAAACGAAACATGATAATCTTATCGGTTCAATAAATTGAAAATGTTGTTGTCCTATCCGAAATAATAAGCGAACTCCTAAAGATTTTAATATTGTATGACGAGATCAAAAGAAATCTATTTCATCAGATCTGTGTTTTATTTTAAAAACGAGTTTGCGATTAGAAACCAAATCATTACCACTTGGGTGTCTTCAATGTAAAAATATAAAAATATACATAAATCAAGTTTCGATCACGGTCATCCGAATTTTGAACAAACTTTGTGCATGAAGTTAATATTCAAGTTCTTTGTCGATTGTAGATTTATCGCATCCTTACATATTAGAAACAGATAATAAATATCAATTATTATCTATGTAACATGTGTGTTAGTTATGTGAAAATATATTCACATAATAATTATAAAGTCAAGAAGTATATATGTAGTTTGTGTCAATAGTCATAGCCTGAAATTTTCAATGTTTAACATGGAAACTGTTTATTTTTATACAGTTATCTTTCTACCTGAAGACAATTTATGAACAATCAAAGATTTCCAACAGAAACGTATGATTTAACATCTGTGATACTTCGAAACTTTCACGATGAATATCATTCTTTTTAATTTATTTTTATTTTTCAATACTATTTATTCTATATATAGAATCGATTAAAAAATAGTTCACAGTGCAGAAAATCTTGTCGCTTTAGTCAACATCAATCGATAATTTTGAATGATTTTTTCCTAAGATTTTATCTAGACACTGTAGGAACATATATTTAGATAAAATCATTCATCTACTACATGATTTCTAGAGAAGTAATCTTAAAATCTTGCTTACTTCATCGCATATTGGACACATCGTTATATTCTGTCCGATCGTACAAACGTCAAGTGCAGGTTGATTTTTAGACAGATAAACGAAACCAAAAAGAAAGACTAATACACCAATTAATGATGCCGGTAAAAGCCAAGCTGTATAAAGTCCTAAATAAATGATTCGATTGTCAAGTAATAATGAATGACAAAAAAAAACAGAAGAACACAAGACTTAATAAACAAAGTCGATCCTTACCGAGCCAAGCAAAGTATAGACTGATTTCTTCTCCAAAATATTCTCGAATTAAATCTAATGGTTGATATTTATAAAACACTCTATAACGTGCCCATATATCATATAAAACTCTTCGTGGATTATTTTCTTCGAGTGGAGTACGTGATTCCGTTTTATCAAATCTATAATCACCTTCATGTAATGGATAAGCAGCTTGAAAAACTCTTTCACGTATTAAACGATCAATACCAATTTCACCTTTTTCGGTTCGCCCGTATGGTGTTGTTTGTAAAATTTCATTTACAGCAAAACTTCGTTGTGTATTTGTAAAATGAACAGGAAAATGATTATCGCCCATAAAACGATCTTGTTTTGAAATTTCAAATACCGATGTAAATAACTCATAATATTTTTTTGGTGCCTCAGATAGAAATGGATTATGTGAAAGACGTAAAAAATGTGGTAACCGATCCAAAAATGTTACTTTACTAGTATAACTATTGATTGCCTACAATGGCATAGAAAAAAGAAGTGAGACTCTCTTTTTTTTGGTGTAATAAATAGTTTCGGATGAAATTATTTACTCGAATTGGTGCACGGAAATTCAAATCTTCAGCATATTTAACAAGTAACGGCCATGGTATATGAATTTTAATGAAATGAACAAAACTTCGATCACTTTCAACAACATCCTATCGAAAACAAAATGACTTTTCCGTTTGAAAAATAAATTCATGATATAAACATACTGTTTCCATTAGTAGACCCATTTTAAATAAATTAGTAAGAAACCGCTTTTTAAACAAGTGACGTCGATCTTTTTGCTTTTTTAATTCAACAGCTATTTGATCATTTTCATCAGAATTTCCCGTGACTGGCATTGGAACAAGTAATTGTTCCACAGTACTCGGCTGTTTATCTTCATAGACAAGAATAAAATCTTGAAGGAGCATGAAACAAAAAATTTCTTTTCGAAAATCAAGCATTACTAAAAAGAAATAAATTAATCATTTTACCAATTTTTGTTTTGCCATCTTTGAAACAGTTATAGCAATCATCAAATAATTGTACGTAAATAGCTTCACTCATCTAAATATATTCGTATATTGATTCGTCTTTTTTTTCTTTTCAGGGTAGAAAATAAAAACAATAATTACTTGCATATCAGGATCATCATGTTTTTCTGCTAATTCGTTAACAGCTGCTACGGTTTCTTCACTTTCATTCAAGGGGCCGTACATAACGTCAGATTCTCTCAGATCGATCATCTTTTTATAGACTAATGTGTACTGAATACGATCGTTAATTTCATGAAAGAACAATTTATGTTTGGTTTTTTTTGTCTACTCAAATGCATCAGCTGGTACTTACAATTTTTTTTATCGATGATGACAACATGTGACTTTCGTCTTTTTCTATTGCAATGAATACTATCGAATATGATAATAGTTTAACATTAATTACAAAAATAACTTATCTTCTTCGATAACACATGCATGATCACTAGCAAAGATTTCTATGAATGTTCGTTGTTGTATTTTCAATTGATTATCACAAAAAAATTTGCATCATTCTAGGATTCGTCATATTGAGATGAATCCGATCATCCATAAATTTGGTAATTTTAACTGCTTCAAGCAGCCAAAGTCAACGTCTACTGTAAAAAGTCAACTTTTTATTGTAGATTTTGTATTATTTTTGACTCTTAAAACGTTCTTTATATTTTAACTTTTAAAAATACAATTAAATAGTTTGTTGACCTTCTTGTAAGTTTCATTGTTACGAATACATATGTTACATACCATTCTTCATTTATCTTAATACTCTAACGTTAGGGTTCGATTGCTGTGAAGCTTCGAAAAGTGTCAATAGAAACTTTTCTAGAAATCTTACAAAATCTTACATCTGAAAATGAAGAGTTTCAAATCGAAATTCGATCTCAAATCATAATCAACAATCTGAAAATTTTCAACAGAACCAAACAGCTGTTTACCACAGAAGTTCACTGTAATCAAGTATACTTGGAAACTCAATACCACGAAAAAGAGATACTTGTTGAAGCTAAAAATCTCAAGATTATTCAGTTTAGGTCTATATACAGATGTTCATGTTGAACTTCTGATTTTCAAATGATTATGCATTGAGAAAATTATTTCTCTAATATAAGTACGAGCAGTGTTCGATGATAATATTCAATTAAATAGTAATTCAATTCCACAAAGTCTCATATTTCTACTAACGATCTTCCTCGTTTAATTTCACTGTTAGAAAAAAAAATTTTCTTTACAAGTTGTCAAATATAATTACTTGAATGAAAAGCCGAAGGAAAAACTATAGGTAAAAACACCACGAAACAGACAGATAAAAATAGAAAACAAAAGAAAACAAATCTTTAATGTGATATTTTAACGTGAGCTTTACTAACATCAGGACAATAATACATTTTATGTGCATCATATGATGCCTTATGTTTAAATGATATTTGACATGACGAACAATATTTATCACTCGTTGTAATTTTCGTTATATATTTTAGTATATCATCTGTTGTTGGCCGTGATGAACAATAACTCGTCATATGTTGTTGTAATGTATCAATTTTGTTGAATTCAATATGACAAAAGGGACAAGACAATTTTTTATGAATTAAATTAGTATTCATTGATTTCATAAGAAGTTTTTGAATGAGATTCATGGAATTCAATGATTGATCATTTTTATCTATTGGGCATGTAATTGATTTTATTTGTGGATTTTGCCATTGATCATCATCATTATCATCACTATCATCACCATCATCATCAGTACATTTCATATTTGTATGGATCAATCTCATATGTCGAATCAAGTTCCATTTCGAACTAAATTTTGATTGACATTCGAGACATTCGAATGTTTGCTCATTTGTATGTACATATAGAATATGATTTAAAAGTATTTCTTCATTATCAAACATTGCTGAACATATTGTACATTTCAATAATGTGCGATTTGTTCGAATTGGAGTGGATAAACTATTGTTGGTCGATTTTATAATAATATCGTCATCGGTACAAGATTCATTATTTGATATATGATATTTAAAATGCATATGCAGTCCGCGAATAGTATTTCCTTGATATTTGCATAAACGACAGATGAAAACAAATGAACGATCCATGACATTTAATGACTTAAGTAAGGAAGATTTTGACATATCATACGACGATATCGGAGGTGATGGCGATCTGCTGTTTAAAATAAGAAAAATATTTGTACCAGAAATCGATTTAGTATTTTTTTTAAGAAGAATAATATGATGAAAATGTTTTACTCTTATTAGTGTTCCGAAACGAATCGTACCTGAGCATTGGAGCTATGAATAAGTCTGAGAAATAACAGGAATAGTATATCTGCTCGATTATTTAGCTTACATGTACTGATGTAGACGATTACTTTGAATCTATGAGAGAGTATCTTAACATTGATTCCTGATTTTGTGACGAATATTTTTGAGACACTCATGAGAAAAATTTTTAAAGGATATTTTATGACAAGAACATTTTGTGAAGGTTACTGATAGTTTTCTGATCTTGACATACGATTGAAAGATTTGAGAGAAATATCAAATAACTGACTTTTATTGTGAAAATTATCTTTATGGTTCTGTGGAACTCTTCAAAGTTTCCATGATATTGTTTCGAAGAAGAAAATATAGTTACGAGTACAGATCTGTTCCTCGTAATAAGCCTTTTAGAGTGTTTCCATGAACACAAGATACACAAATGAGTTAAACGCCATATTAAAATTTGTCTTTTACATCGAAAACATAAGTGCAACTTTTGACAGTGTCGCGTCAATTGGAAACATCTATATAGATTAATCTAAAAACAAATTTGCAACATACATACGGAGTACTAGTGAGAATAGTATAGCCTTGTTCCGCGTCAATAAATCTCAAATAGTACATTGAAGTAAAGAATAGCTTCTTAAAGAACACAAGATGCAAGATTCTATCGTTTAGTGTTGTTGGTTTCAGTCATCGAATATAGTTATATCGTTAGATAAGGCAATGTTTCTCGTACATAGTATAGTTTTGCTTAGATGGTCAATTCACTTGACGATCCTTTTAATGTTACGAACTAACTAACGATAACAAACAACAAGACCTTTGATATGTCCTAGTATTATTACATGGATATGATACTTTTTCACAATAGTACTTTGACTGCAAGTTTCAATTCTAAATTCGATCTTCTCTCATATTTGACTTCTTTTACAACGTTAGTATCCGAAAATGTATCAAGCTCTTTCAATATAAAAACCGTTGCTTCGATTATCTCAAGTATGAGATAAGATCATTTTGTGTTTCTTACCGATTATTTTCGATGATATCTTTGGATAGATTATTAAGATCATTAGTGTTTTGTTTTCGATATTCAAGACAGTAGTTATCCTGATGTGCATGTAAAGTTTTCATTGAACGAAAACATATCGAACAATATTCACAGCGAAATATTTGCTGTTGTTGCACAACTCTTTTCTTTTTTTCAGTAGATAAGTCTAATGGTATATTGGATGGTGCGCTTGATCTTTCAGATTCATCATTAGTTTTCTTTGGTTTACTTAAATCTAATGGTTTATTCTCTTGATTTGGAGTATCGTTTTGTGAAGATATAACTGGTATAGGTACATATATGAATTGTCCTATTTGAACTGGACGATCGAATGGTATAGACTTATGTTGTAATTTACAAGAAGGTGATTTTGTTTGACAATAATATAATTTATGTTGAATATAGTTATCTGCTTTAGAAAATAAAATATCACACTTCTCACAATAGGTATCATTTGATAATAAAGATAAGCGCTTCGTGGACGTTGATGATGCATCAATCATATCAGTAGATTTGCGTTTTATGCTTTTTATTCCAGTCGCCATAGCTGAATCTATAAAGTATAGACAAGCATTTTATTTTATGGCAATGAATGGCCTTTATACTATGGAAGATTAGATATACTTTTATCTATAAAATTTATTTACCTGTTGAATGACTTTTTGTTGTTTCGCGTTTCGTACAATAATGTTGACGATGTGCATCTAACGTATCTCGATTACTAAATCGAACATTGCACGTAGTACATATAAAAATAAGAGCTAAAAAAGAAAAAAGAAACGTTATTTCAATAAATTGAACTTAAGAATAATAGATTCAGCATTAAATCTTACGATAATGCTTTTTAGTTTTCGATTCAATTTTCATATTGATTTCTATCGGTTCATTTTTAATTTTCATATCTTTATTCATAGTTAATTTTGGAAGAATAATTTTATTTGAACAAAGACTCGTGCCAATTGAAATTGATTCTGTCGTTATTATAAATAATTGATTATCTAACAATATTATATGAGCATGTATATAATGAATATAAACTGAACAAAACAAAAGTCGAAAATTTGATCTTACTTTCAAAAATAAGATTTAAATTTATTGACGAATGATTCAATATCGAACAATGAACAAGCCAATTATGTTTAATATCGAGTAACTGAAAACATTCTATTCGATCTTCAGTCTATGATAAAATGCAAAGTAAAAGAAAGAATAACAAATCTCGACACATTTTATCTTCTTTTTTTTTCCTCAGTTATTCCAACAGATAAGAATAGTCCAATATACTCATTTTCTTTATCATTTCTCTCTCTCTCTCTTTATTTCATCACTACTATCCTATCATCTCACGACATATAAGATAGAAAAAACTAGATAACCATACTTGAATACGCACATACACACGACATTGATTTAGAATTGGTATGAACGATAAGACAACGAGAAATGATCCCTAGATTTTTCTTTTTTTTCTTTTATCGGTCATCTCTCAATCTATTCATGCAAGATTGATAACATGATTAGACATCATCTTTAGAGACTGCCAAATGAAAATATCGATGTATTTATATACATATATATACATATAAGTAAAATTACTTGTATAATGGCTGGAAACGGTCCAAAACAATGATTTTCTTTAAGATTCGCGCGAGCAACTAAATGATTTGACTAAATATTTCGAAATAATTTATAGATCGATCTAAGTACAGTTTTATTTTTAAACTCACATCATCATCAAATGCCAGTTCATCAGGTAATACAAATGTGACTTTTTCGTCTTCTATGTAATAGAATAAAATAGAAGGTTGAATCTTGATTTCATCATTTACCTTTCAATGATTTCGGATGACGTTGTTTACGACGAGACATGATCATTGAATAGTTTGAAATCTGAACACGAAAGAGAAAAACACTATCTAATCGTTAACAGTTCTGTTTCATTTTATTGATACGACAAATATTGAGCAGTAAGGTATGTTGAAGAGATGAAAAATGATGTAGACAATAAAAAAAATACATGTTCGATATATTGAATGAGAATTTGATCTTCTAATCTATCACGTTCCGTTTATTTTATCTCTTTTTCTTTCTCTGCCTTTTTATTTCGTTATAGATAATACTAAATACTAAGATACGCTTTTCATAAGTGCCTTAGTGAGGGGGCGAGAATATCAAGATATGCAGTATATATAAGATAATGTACTGATAAGAAGACTAACTGAATAATTAAAGTACGAATCGGTAACTTAAATTTAATGACTCACTCACTTGAGTCAATTTCGACGTAAAATTTCATTCACAACATATTTAAATCGATATAATTTTTTTATCGATGCAAGTCGAAATGAAATATTACAAATGAGAACGAGAGTGATTGAGAATATGTATGCATATGTAGAAGAGTGATCAACATATCATGTAGAAACTGTTTTTTTATGAAGCAGTACCTAATTCTCTTATACCGGTGAGATAAGCGAGTCTGTGATTGAAGTCAGTATATATATACGAAAAAAAGCGAAATGCAGAGAGAGAGAGAGAGAACAGGTTAAAATCACTGTGCCGATATTTTTTGTCATTCACTTATATGTGATGAAGAGATAAGCCCTTGCACATATCCATAAAAAAACCTTTTCTCTCTTCGCTTCATTTTTTGGCCATTACTAACAACCCTGCGAAATTGCAACATTGCCGTTTCCTTATCTTATCGATGCATCGATCATCATGGGAGAAAGAAAAGAATCGAACTTACCTAAACAACTAAATGAAGTCTATCTGTTTTGGTTGGAATCTGTATATATACATATATATATATATAGATAGATATGTACACACATGTATGTGCGTATAGTCTTTTTGCAACACATGCACTTCTAATTAGAGAAGCACGGTGTGTGTTTATGTTACATTTCATTTAAAAATAAAATAAAATAACCATCTACCAAACATTCATATCACTAGGTAATCAAAGAGCAAAATAGACAGCATGATCAACATTAGTACTGTTTGAATGAAAGTAACTACTGGAAGAAGCAAAAAGATATGCACGATTGATTGTCACATATTCAACAAATATTGGTGATATCTACGATTTGGTTAACTTGTAAAGTAATATTGAACTGATTGTTTCTTTTGTTAAATATATACATATATATTTTTTTTATCAGTTCGACTTGTGCTCTTTTTATTGTAATTATTATTCAGTAAACACAACGAACAGCATCTTTGGCGTGTTAAAACAAGAAAACAAGAAAGGAAAACACAAGAAAAAAAAGTACATACATATTTGTAGACATGCAAGAATCGATTAAGCATTCACGAAGCTTACATTTTTTCTTGAAACAGTTTCTCTTGATGAGGATCGTTTTAGAATAGATTTGAGCGTTTGATTTGCATTATTATTTGCTGATGAAACACGTTCCTGACTATTGATTCCATCTTCTTTTCCATTATTTTGTTGATTTTGATTTTCTTGATCATTGCTAGTAGTTATTGTAACTGGAATTTCCATATGAAATTCATTTTTATAGTTTTCACTATTAATATTACTAGCAGATTGAGATTGTGATAAAACTTCGTTTTGTTGTGGTGTTGGCTGTGGAGGTACTTGAATTTCATGTAAAACGGGTATGTGAAAAAAATTATTTCGTTGTGTTGTACGAGTAGACGATGGTATCGGTGGTGGTTTTGTTGCAGACGACAAACGGCTATCAAGTGAAACAGATTGATTATTTTTTAGATTTATTATAACACGACGAGATGAACTGGGAGATCGATTATTATTCGAAGATATTGAACTATTTCGTTGTTGTTGTTGAAGTCGTGCGAGACCCTGTATAGCTTCACGAGCCATTACTTCAGCACGACGTATAGGTGATACATTAGAGCTAGTAACAGTAAAATCAGATGTCGCTTGTTGAGAACCATTGACTGTTGATGAGATTGTTGACGTTGATGTTTCATTTTCCACATCAGTCTTTTGACATTCAGGTGAATTTGTAAGTGATGATGAGCGAAGAATAGCGCTTGATATACGAGAATTATTCGTAGGTATTGAAGAATTAGTTGTTGCCTGTGACAATCGAATAGGAACTTGTCGACTAACTGATGATTGAACTGTTGATTTTGATGAATCATCATTCATATTTGTTGTAATTGTTGTTTTCATTACTGGTATTGTAAGACTTAAACGACGTGTAACAGATGGCAAACGAGGTATATGTGATGATGAGGATGATAAGGATGAGGATGATGAAGATGAAGATGATGATGCGTTTGTTATTGGTGTTGGCTTTCCAATAGTATTATTAAAATGATGTTGAAAATATTTCGAACCCGGCCGTAGAAGATCTTTTTAAAAAACAAGAAATAATTTGTTTACTTAGTTTTCTGCTGTTTTTATAGAGCTTACTGGTGATATTTGCCTTCGGGTTCGTATTTTCATTATTATTATTATTATTATTATTATTATTATTATTATTACTTGCAGCAGGTGGTAATGTAGTTGTCTGACTTATAAAAGTAATCGGTACTGATCGACTAGTATTATTTGTTGTAACAGACGTGTTATCCTCTCTAGTTATGGGTATCTGAATAAATTCACGTCTATTCGATGCTATTGTTCGATTATTATTAATCAGCGGAATGAATGTTGATTTAAAAGATTCATATGAAGTATTATCATCACTATTATTATTATTATTATTATTGCTCGTCGTTGTCACTGCCATCTTGGGCTTTGATGCGTATCCATCTGAATTAGTTCGTATTAAGACCGAATTAGAATTACTCGATGCACTGTTTGGAACAATTCGAGAATAGTGATAACGTGGCATCAAATTTGATGTGGCGTCTGATCCACTTTCTTCAGAAGTTGCTAATTGATCGGAAGATTTTGATGGATTATAACGGGATGGACGACGAATAACATGGTACAGCATCGACAACGACGAGCATTACAGATGTTGATGATGATGTCCTGAAATCCTGTTTAGTTCTAATTAATGCTTGCCAAAAAATGAACCGATGTCCTCTCACAGACACAATCGAGTCAATGTTAGTAAAAGGCAAAAAGAAACGACAATTGCGCTTCAATACAGAAGCTCTAGAAGAATTTTCAATCAAAATTTCTTTTTCTGTTCTGTCTTAATCATGCGTTCATTTTCATCGGACATGGAAAAATATACCTGCAGAGATGAAAAAAGAATGACAAAAAAGGAAAGAGACATATAATAAACTTCTCCTCAAGCTCATTTAAATTCATCTCTTTCATATTCAACACCTTTGTATTCTTCTCTTTTTTTTTCGTTAATTTTATTTACTTGCACTTAAGTATAAATATTTGATTAAAGAAAGTATCAGTGTAATAATTAATAAAAACAGCTTCGCATATTAATGCTCGAACAAACTAGGTCTTCGAAAGAAGCTACCTAGATGTGTAAGATTACCAGTGAGTCTCATCTATCTATGTAATGATACTGAGAGGAACTATTCTCTTCTACATGTATATCGTGTCCGACTGAGAAAAAAAAGAAAATCATTTTTACCGGTATCACTATTCTTAAAGACTACTACTTTGATCATGACAAAACGTATGATGCACACTCATATTAAACAAACTGCATGCTGGATTTGACTACATAAGGAAGAAAAAAAGAAGAAGAAGAGGGTTACCCATAAATAAGACAACATTTATAGAAAATGAGTGGGAGCGTCTGTCTTTATGATTGTCCTAGCGCTTTCTATGTATGCATCTGAAGAGCTTTTGCCTCTGATAGACGTTGCTCATACGACAATTGGCAATGAAGATTACCAAGGCAAAGATAAGAAAGAAAAGAATAAGAAAAGTTGTTACTTATTATGTTGACGCACCAAAGTAGCAGAGAGAAAAAGGATCTAGATCTTTTTCTAAGCATCCGATCAAGGACATTGGTGCACAAATGCTTGTCTCCATATATACATAGCCACGAAAATATCAGCGTCAGTATTATGCATAAGAATAGAGAAAGAAGAAAAAGAAGAAGAAAACGCGTCTTTTTCTGCTTTTGCGTTTATAAATAAATGCGTATATACTTATATATATATATATATATATATGCATGTTATCACCTGTCAAAAGCGCATCTTCAAAGCATATGAAAAATGATTTTGTTTGGCACGTTCGAACTGATTCAGTGCTTATTCCACTACATTATTTCTTTCTATTCAATATTGGAATCGTTTTCCGGAAAATGAAGTAACTTTCTCATGGTTACGTATATGCCAGTTTTTGTTTTTCTTCATTTACGAATGACACAAATTGACAAGAAACTAAATGTCCTTGTGTATTGAACATCTGTTATTTGTATATTATCTGGATAGTTTGATCTACTACAAGAGAAGAAATGAAATGAAAATAAAAATAAAAGAACTGGTCTTAGAACAATAAAAACAACAATAGCAACAGCAGCAACACGAGGGTAATGAGATCAATGTATCTTTCACCTTCAGTATTAATGAATGAACTTGCTGATGCAAACGAGGCAAGCATTCTATGCAAAGCTTGCTTATCTAACCTTGGTATAGATGACAACTATATATATATATCTACGTATACGGATATAATCATGAATTCGACTGAAGCAAAAAGAAATTATGCCATCTAAATGACATCTGCAGGTATTTTGATTGATGTATATGAATTATTCTTAGTAGTGCACACCGGAATGAAAATGATTAAATTTCAGTTCATTCATTAGATTATCAATCATGTTCTAGAAAAAAATTATGAACATTCAATTTATAAATGATAATTCTAGTATAGTAGTTTCTTGCTTTATCTTTTTCTCAGTTTTATATTTGCCTACTTTGTTTTGGAAAAAAACAACATATTTTAATGGATCAGATCGAATGACATAAATAACAATTTTTAAAATAATGAAAATATAACAAAAATCTCAACAGAAACATAGGAAGTCAATAATACCACTCAGTATGAAAAATCTTCAAAATAATACTGATAAACACATTCAAAATGAAAAAAAGTTTTGAATTTATTTATAGATATTATTGCAAAATTGATGAATGTATTCATATTTCCGGCTTTATTTTTGCTTCCAGTTAACGAATAGAAAGAAAGTTATTGAGAATGATATCTACTTTGATTGTTTATCTGATAAATGAAGGAGAAATATAACATTTACTAATTGTCTGATTTGTCAAGCTTTTCTTCTTTTTTTTTCCGTTACGTTTCAATAAATATATATGGCGACACAAAACAAACATCATCAACGAGACTATATGTCAAGTTAAAAATCACTTATACTTAAATTCACAAACAATTTAACATGAAATTTTAATAATTACACAACAAACTTCGAATGAAGACAGAAATCTAATCTCATATGAATAATCGACCTTGTATTAAGAAAGAATCCATAAGTCGTAATCAGCTACATCTTTCTTGTTCTCGAAGAAAACAAAGAGCCCATCCAGTACACAATGACAGTATGTCAAGTCAACCAATATTTTACATCTTTCACTTAATTCCTATGTGAATCACAATAAAACACATTAGTTCCCTATCACGATAATACATTTGGACATGATGTTAAGCATTCACATCCAACAATGTAGCATGAGAAGAAACAAAGTTTTTGATTATTATTATTAATACAAAATACTCCAGATTTCTTAATTTTTACAAAAAATAAGTATGGAGATGACAATCATAATCAATTAGATTTGTCAATAACAACGTGACTCATAAAATGAGTACCTTTCAGAAGAATAATATGAAAGAAACAGTTCGAAAAGTAATGGATCTTGTCAGTGAGCATGTTTTATAGAAGTTTTCATATGATTACTATCAATGTTTATAGATGTAGATTGTCTTTACAGTGGCTTTCATGAAGCATTTACAATTTTGGATCAAGCTTACAGGAAAATACATTCCTCTTTGTCCTTGTACTTTTATGAATATATATGTGTAACGTCTATAAAGCAGAGTTCGTAACTAAGTATTGCAATATCTAATTAATCAAAGTGTTTGGAATTTGTAAAAGCAATACCAATAAGAGCCACATAACTTCCTATGCTGTACTTTACCAAAAACATCTTACTAATTGTTTTAGTTGTTTTTTGTTTTTGGATCGGGCGGAATTTAACGCATATTTACTTAATCATAAATTATTGATGTTTACATCAGTAAAACCTTGTTTAAGATAGACTGAATTTTAGAATAAAACGCATCTTTCAATCAGATACATATCTATATAAATGCGATATACATACTAAATAATTTTGTTAGCATAGAAATTAAACAAAGCAATAGTGCATTCCAATATTCTTGTAATATGAAGAATGATGATGTTCATTAAACTATGTACAATCCATTGAATTCGTGTCATTCTGTTCATGTTGGCAAAAATTAATTTTGTCTACCATCAGTTTACGATTATATTACTTACTAAATATTGTATTTTTATAGTGCATACCTAGCTAGTGAATCTTTTAATGACCAGTTTTATCATCGTCTCATCGAAATCGATATGAAGAATATCGTTTCCTGTTGTAAGACGGTTGGATATGGCAACAAGTGTTCTACTGACCATGTCTAATGACCGATGCTGCTCGTTTCCTATTGGAAATTTGTTGTGAGAACAAGTCAGATATGATTTATACTTGGACAAGAACCAATACGAAAAAGTTCTTGTATACGTAAACAAAAATGACTCTTTCTCTTATTTATTAACCAGACAATCAATAACAGCTGATATTTGAACAAGTGAACAGTACTATATGCCTTTATAAATAAAATGCTCGGATAGTCTTTTCTTCTAGAATAAAAATACAATTGTGTCTAATATTGATTTAAAAGAAAAATAATCAAAGACAATTGCATGTTATTGGGATTATTTTCATGCTTAGACATAGCTAAACTATTGAATATCAGACTTTCGATACATATATATGAACATATAATAAGCAGTAGGAATATTGACTTATGTGAAATTTAGAGAGAGAGAAAGAACATCGAACATGTTCTCATTAATTGTGCTAATTCATGTTACCATCTATGTAGAAATCATAGCACTGATTGCATGTTTGCCTTTTGAATTTCTTTTTTAATGTTCTTTTATCAAATTATGTAACTTATAAAAACATATCTGATTGTCATATATCATCTTTAATGTTAATGTCAATGTACTAAGCATCACTACCAGAAATCTCTGATGATTCTAGGATTTGGTCTGATGATAATATGATAAGTAGTTTTCGAACAGCTAACATTTTATCGTATGACTCCTTTTACATATGCCCAATAATTCATCATAATTGTAATTCGTTATACATGCATTTTTTTTTGTTAATATTCTAAACTCAAATTTGTCATGAGAAGACATGATAGAAGCAATTTAATCAATATGAATTGTTTGAGTTATCATATATCATGAAACTGAAATGGCATCTATTTGTTTCTTTAGTTAAAATATGACTCATGAGTTTCAAATATGCCAACAAATAAAACAAACTATTCAAAAGATAACAATAGGAGTCGATTGTTCAACTATTTTATTGTTACATCAAGTTTCATACTGTCTGTTTTTCTTAATAATTGAACTTCTATTCTGCCTATAGATGATGATTGACATAGTTCGGATGGTGTACTTACAACATATTATTATTCCATTTTTCATTGTTTCAAGGTTTTCTTTTACGAAGTTCTAATCGGCAAAATACTTTTTTCTTCAATAATTCAAAAGTAGAGTCCTGCGGGACAGTCCAGAATCCTGAAGAATCCCGTCCCGCGGGACAAACGGGACTGTCCCAATAATTTTTCGGAACAAGGCAAACGGGATTCGGAACAAATCGAAAAAAACCATGTCCCGAATTCTAAAATCCCTATATCTAAACCTACTAGGCATTGGGCACTTTTTTATCATAAAATCCATATTTTAGGAGAAAAAAATCTGAAAGTCGTATTCATGTCTAATCAACACACTCCGAAGAGCTCGATAATGCATTTATTTCATTTTTCTGACGAAAACTTCAAATTTTGAGGAGGGGGGGGGGTGTTGCGTCGTTAGTCGGTTGAGAGGCACAACTATTAAAAATTCCCGGTGCCACAATAATGGATTGTGACGTAGAATACAATTGATGAGACAAAGTAAAATTAAAGTCGGATAAGTACCCGATAATATATTTGATGTGAACAGAAACGAGGTGAGATGGAGAACAAGGCAAGAGAGTAATTGACAAGAGTTACAAGAGAGCGAGAGAGAAATATTCGAAGTAGATATCAGAAACGCTCGAATGGCGAGTGGAAGATATCCAAACCGTTCGAATGGCGAGTGGAGGATATCAGAAACGCTCGAATGGCGAGTGGAGGATATCAGAAACGCTCGAATGGCGAGTGGAAGATATCAGAAGAAGGAATGTAGGTGTGTCTCAACGAAGAGAGAGATATAAAGTAGAGTGAGTGGATAATGAAGAAAAAGAGAGAATAATTATGTTAAACTGAATTAACAATTTTAGGTGCAAAGCTATAAGAGAGAAAAAGGGAGGGAAACTAGAAAGAGAAACAAACAAATGCGCAAACAACAAACATCAAGATAACATCAGTGAAGATTAGGTCGTCACAGGGGGACGCGCTTAATTAACAGGAAATTATTAATTATAAGTAAATCTAAACGTATGTGGGTTTCTGGTCTTTCGAAATAGAGCAAAATTAATTGTTGGATACCATAATTGATCGATACAAAAAGTATTCGAAACGAAAATTGATTAACGTTAATTGTGCGATACAAAAACTTATCGATACGGAAATTAATTGACATGAAAAATACTCGAGTTTACTTATAAGAGAATAATCTTCTACAACTTGCAGTTGATAGCTACTATTATAATAATTTAAATAATAAAAAAATAAATTTCAAACAATCATAGAACAATTACAGACATAAAAAAGCACATATTTATCTAATATATGGGGTATTGTTATAGACATAGATTACTTTAAATGAACTTTTAAATTTTGAATAAAATTGATTCCAATAACCTCGATTTTACTAATCTAATAATGATTAGATCAAAATATTCTTGATAAGTTATATTAAGAGCTAATATGCTATGTAAACAAGAGTGTATTATTTTTCTCAAATATCAACATTTGTACATTTATTTGAGCACAACAAGCGGTGTGGATATAGATCTTCGATCTACCCAACCTTGAGTCACACACATATGGACCCACCCTGATTATTAATTCAAATCTCTACTTGAGAGTACCAATTTCTATTTTTATTAAAAAAAACTTAACTTTAGTCTTACATTTTTCGATCTCTTTTCATATCGATCAAGTTCTTATTACTCTATTTTCCAATTGGTTGTGTAGAAAAGGTGTCTTGTTTTCATCGGAGGAACGATACGACATCTAAACACTTTTTGTCAACGGGACAAACGGGATTTTAAGGGACAACTCGAAAAAATTCGGGATGGGACAAACGGGATCGGGACAATCGAAAGTTTGTCCCGCAGGTCTCTATTCGAAAGGCATGGAATGCCTTTTTATCAACTAATAACGTATGTAAAAAGTAAAAGATGAACACATAAGCTATATATTACAGATTAAAGCATGTTTTGTATATATATTTTTATGATATATGCAGATCAGACTTATCTATACATGACGGATATTCGATGAAAGAACAGTTATAGGCAAGTCATGAATATTATTACAGTAAATATTCTAATCTTGCTGCTCTTTTACTTGGAAAATATAGCTACGTTTCTAAAAAATGGATTTCACGATTCTAGAACAAAACATGAGCGAGAAAAAACCAGAGCGATTATAATTTCAATGTCATTCATTATGACTAGGTATGCACCAGTGCTATATCGTCGATATCAAAGATGAACGTTTTTTGATATCTAAAAATCCCCAGTACCTACCAAACCTTCAGCTAACTTATATTCAATTTTGGTTAGGCTAACCAACGGTACTATCAAAATTTACAGAACTAGATGAAAAGAAAAAACGATGGGGGGGGGGGGGGGGGGGGGGGAGGTTAGTAAAATAACAAAAAATTTGGAGTTTTGACCAAACCCCCGAGTCGTTTTTTCTTCTCATCTAGTGCTGTAAATTTTGATAGTACCGTTGGTTAGCCTAATCAAAATTGACTGAAAATGAGCTGAAGGTTTTTTAGGGACTGAGGGTTTTAGATATCAAAAAACATTCATTTTTGATATCGACTATATAGCACTGATACATACCTAATTATGACTTCATATGAAACAATTCAAAAAGGAAATTTGACAGTAAAATCTCTGCAGGAGTAAAATGTGGCACATAATTTGAGTGTTGCTGATTATTGTAGTTTTCTTATACTCTATCTACAGTAGATTAGAATACATATAGTAATTTTCATTCCTTCTTTCTGAAATAATATATAGGACAATTAGTTCATTAATGACAACGTGACATTACTTTTAGACGATTTTGAATTGCATTGTACCAGTGCTTGTTAAAACAAGTGAAAAGAACGATGGTTTAAAATTTTTATTTCTATGCTATAAGATTGAATCTAGATAGTTGTGTAGTAAAGAATTGTATTGATTATCTTTGTCGGATATTTAATATCTGAGTAACATCAGATGTGATTCTTTGTATGTACGTCTTGATATAATTAATTATTACTAGTGCAATGGCATAATATTTGTTTATATGAAGTCATTAATGTATGTAGACATTACTTACGGAAGTACTAATTGAACTGATAGCTGCCACTTGAATTCATATTCGATCTCTGAGAATGTCGATAGAAGAATGGAAAGAGCCATTAAAAATAGTTGAAAAGAACTCAGTATTTTGATAAATAAATTCTTTTTTCATGTAAGATTTTCTGATTAGTCTAAAATTCATTTATTTTATCAGTGAATTGAATTCAAATTTGAGATATGTCAAGTTCTGGTTACAATAAAGAACTCCAACTAATTAGATTGAAGAATATAATTCAGTTCTAGAAATTCATTTACGCCAAGGTCTTTGCTCTATTGAAAATAATATGTTTTCCAGTAACAGCAATAGCTCTTCGTAGATTGACTTTAAATTCGAATAGTCGATGTAAGTTTTGGTGTTTAATCCTATGTTTCACTTATAGTCAAGCACTCGATGACTATTCAGTAGCCTGACCGGGCATATCTAAACTATATGCAAATATCTTTGTTTTTTATATTAAAAACTGATCTCGCTGACACAAGTTTTCACTCTATCAAAAGTTTGAAATAGAAAAAAGTATCTTGTTAGTATATTGATGTTAAAAACGGAGCAAGGAAATTCGAACAATGAGACTCACAAATTTTTCAGAAAGCTTCGTTTGATTTACGCATAACATGCGATACAAGATTTAACTTTAACAACAAGTATTTTTCTTTTCATTATTCCATAAAACTTTCTCTAAAGAAAATTTGCATCTGACATAGGGTACTATTGATGAACTTCTAGAATTACTGTATCTTATATATATATATAATAGATTACTTTGGAGTGATATAAAGTAGAAGTTTTTCAGGCGAAATGTCTTTATATACTAATGTTCACCAATGAGTTAATTGAACGTCGAGGAAACTTTATACAGTGATTTGCCGTTCCGAAATGACAATTTTCGCTTTGCGAATAGCACAGACTAGAATGTTTAAAACTACAGTAAGCGTGCGATCATAAATCTTCTCATCCGACTTATAAAGTTATTTGCTACGTATAAATATATCATAGTATTTATTATAAATAAGAAAAATCGAACAAGAAACATTGAATATCAAGTTTTGCTTACACATTGGCTTGATTATCCGAGAAAAACATTGTAAAATTCATTTGAAACTGTTGATTCTTACTTAAAATATTTCATATTCATAAACTAATCGGAATTTGTGGACAATTAGGAGAGTCAGTATTTTTTAAAATACTTTAAAGAAGCAACGATCGATTCCGTCGATTATAAGTTCTCTCTTGAAAAAAAAAGAGAATACAGACTGAAAATAAATTCACTATTTCAGTTAATCTAATAGGAAAATTATCAAAATAGACTTATTTTGACATATTGAGAAACATGTTCGTTCGCAATTCCCCAATGTAAAATTAGGAATAGATGAAGGAAAAATACTAGAGATGTAAAATCGACATCAGTTCTATCACTCAAAGCTCGAGCTTAGATGAAGTACACTTGAAAGTTTGACAATGTTGTTCTTTTCATACTTATATGTTTTTCTTGACACGAACATGATAGATCTCTTGAACTTTAACAATTTTTTCTTTCAAACAAATTAAAGGTTGATATTTTCAAGATTCCTAGTGAAATTTGTCTATCGAATAGACTGAATTGTATCTGAGTTAATTTGATATGAAGATCTACTCTATTATTGTTCTATACTTAATGCTTATGGTATTTGTATTAATTTTCTTTGCCAGACAAGCCGATGAATTGTCGAGTATCAACAACCAGAAGCCAAAATGTATCATGGACACTTTCAAGTATACAAAAATCTTACGAAGAAATATCTCCAATTATGGTATGATACCTCGAAAGATATCGTCTTCTAGTCAATGTCTCACACGTCATATACAAATTAAATTAAATAATCATACTTTTGACATGTCTTCTTGTGTATATAATTGACTTCAACGTGGTGATTCGTATAATGCTCGAACATCATTTTACATCATTTACTGAAGCCATTATTCACAATAAGAATTTTCGAGAATGATGTTTTTAGTGAACGCTATATTTATTAATAATTGTCTACAAACTATTGATAGTGAACATATACTATTGATGGATTATGTTTTTCGTTTTCTGCAGATAAATAGGAAAATCTAGAGGTTGATATAGATTTTTTATCGATTCATTCAATAATTGAAACACCATAGAGAATCAATGGAATCGAAAAAGAATATCAAACTTTAATCAACCATGTAAACATTAAATGTATTGAAAATCAGTGTAAATAATCTATTGTACATTATTTTGTTTTTCTTGGTATAATTGCTACAAATCAAAGAGCAAATACATGAAAAATCTTTTGTATATTCTACAGTTTCAATAGTTAATTATGCAGAGTTACACAACAATGTTTTTGCCATCAATCAAAAAAGTAATCAATGAATTTGTTGCTATTATGAAACTAGTGTCGCAAAACCAAAAGAGATAGATGATTTTATCTAGTATTGATATTACTTAGGAATTCATCAGTACCTAATAACCTTGAATAAGAACCCGTCTGTAAAGTTTTAAATTCTGAATACTTCAATAATTAATATACCAATGCTCTTTTTTAATATCCTCTAATAAAACTCATGTACATCCACTTTCATACATGAATAATGCATCATCAGTCGTCGGTTAAAACAATTACTTTATTCATATCATGAAGAAACAAGACAAATTTCATGTCTTACTAATTTGTGTTCGTTATATTTGCAGAAAATAAACGCATGTGAACCATACACCATAGGTTATGTGCATTGATCAATTCGCTTAATTTATTAGTGTATTACAAGGAATAATTTTATCATGGAATTTTAATTAATTACATTGAGTAGAAAATATTTCAAAATATCATTGATAGTTATTGATTTGTTTCTGTACATTAACCTTTATTAAGTTCGTATAGAGAATTACTGTATAAGACTTTAAAATGATTGCCATAGCAGCTAATGTGAAAACAGGTCATCAGAATACGATACTCATGTTATTCCTCCTATGGCAAACGATACCTGGGAAAATACCCTTGAATAATTAAATGAAGAGATATGATTTAATTCTTTTCTCATGATTTTCATGTATAATGAGAATTGTATTATCTGAATTGTGCTATTGAGAGAGAGAGAGAGAAAGAAAGACAAATGATCTTTCACTACTGTAGATAATTTTACATTGTATCTTTGTAATAAAATAAGATTCAACTAGTTTTGTTTAGATAGGAGCGAAATGAACGGTCTAGCTCTGACTTAATCGCATGTAATATCTATTAAAAGCAATATCTATAATATTGTCTTTCAGTTTTCTATCGAGTATTCGACACATTTCCTGAGTGAACAGGTACTGTTACATACTGGATAATTCCTTGTATTTACTGATTAATCTTTTTTTACTTGAAAAAATATCCAGAATCTAGCATGTTTAATATTTAGATGTGTATCATTGTAATCTGTTGTCACATAGAAGAATTATGAATATATATTTATATAGCATTGTGAAATCTTCTTTATTCTTCATCAGAAACAATAATGAAGATTTTTCTAATAATATTTTTGTTCTTGTTTGACGAACACATAATCATTATTGATTAAATATATTAATATTCATATTGATAATGCCTGATAGTAGAACTGAATGCATCGTATTGTAAATCTCAAAATTAGTCACGTTATGATGACATGCAAAAATGTGTACGTGTTCATTCCTTTACAGTTACTAACGTTACTATTTGTTTTGACTTCAATGTTTTTCCAAGTGTGTCTATATGACAAAATGAAAAAAAAAATATCAGAAACAATTACCGATCAAGGTAATTTACTTCTATTTTCTTTCTAAAGGAAGGGAGACATTTCTTTTTATTGCACATACTGAATAGTTTATTTCTGTAAGGTCATTCTTGTGTCTCCCTTTAGACAGATAAAACAATCGAAAACAGCCAAGAGTACATTAATTTGATTATTATTTAAATTTAGATTCTGATTGGACTTCACAAGAAAAAGGAAATAACAAATTAAATAAATGAAACAACTGAAGACAGCTAATCGACATTATTGGTTATTAGTCATATGATATAGTTAGAAATTGCGAAAAATCTTTCCAGTTTCCTTTCAATGGTCACCTCCACTATCAGATTGTTTTCTACTAAATAAAGAAGAGAATGCCTGAAAACTTCCGACTCGCATTTCTTCATTGATTTCTTCATTAAGCGTATCGGAAATCAATCGTTTAGAATCTATACATGTTTTTGTATATATATATATATAGATTGAATGACGTGATTCATTTTTCTTGAAACAAATATGAACCTTCCTAATGAGTTTGTATTGAATGCGTGAACTAAGTTTTGATTCAAAGCTACTATCATAGGTTTACATTCGTCTGTCGAAATAACCGACAATAAAATATATGTTTGTTATTTAAAGAATACAATTAAATTTAAACAAAAGATTTATCCGATTGATGTCTGTCTTCATATCTTCGTCGATTAATGTCATTCATGTCAATAAGTAAATTTTCATCATCATCACTTGGTTCTAATTTGCCTTGTCGATCAAAGCGTGAGTTATATTGTAAAGCACATTTACGATGACATAATTGATAGCCAAAAATACGTTTATTTATTTGATAAATACGCTTTCGTGATTCGAATGTCATATTCAAATCGATGGGATTTTTTTGTGGCCGTCGTACACTACGCATAGTAACGAGATCGGCTCGAGTTTGTTTTTGTAATGTTTCAGACGAGATCATTACTGGTTCAACACCGTCAACCAACGACGAGTTCGTAGCTGTTGCTTTCGACAGTAATGATGCATTTTGATTTTTCTCGTCCAATGACCCAGCAATCACTTCGGGCGTTGTTATAACAATTAAACTGGACACAACAGCTATTGTTGGTGGAACCAGCGCTTTATTTATAGTATTACTTCGACGAATTTCATCCATTGTTGATGCACGTTGAATAGATGGTAAGATTTTGGTTCGCTTTTTCCGTAAACCCACAGCTGATTGTGCATGAATTTGCTTCCATGTCTCTTCCACCTCACGAGCATTATCTTCTTCTTCTTTTTTTTCGTGTTTCAATGGAATAGGAACAGGCACAGCTGATTGAACGACACGTTTTGAGGCTGGCTTTTTAAGCGGATGATTGTCCAGAAATTCACGAATTTTTGTATCAACATGTACGCGACGTTCTTCTTCTTTTGGTGGTATGACAAGACCTTGTTGACCAGCCATAATAGATTCCAAATTTTTTGCCTGATATTCATAAAAAGCATCTCTTACGCCAAAACGTTTTCGTTCATATTCATGTAAATTTTTTTTTAATTGTCGAACATAAGATTCTTTTTTCCATGTATATAATAATTCCTTATTTAATTTTTCTTTTAATTTATAATCTTGCATGTCTCGAACGAGATCGACATAATACGAACGTTGGCGTTCATTTAATTTTCCTTGTATTATTTTATTTTTTTGAAATGCTTGTAATAGATTTGTTTGAAGAACGCCATCTTCGACTGCATGTTTCATTTCGATTGATAATATTTCTTTGTCAACGATGTGTCTACAGTAGTTTGCTGATGATGGTCTGCGCCTGTTTGTTTTATGTATGAATATATGACATTGACTTTAAATGACATTAGTATATAGGTAAAATACATTTTTTTTTCTTTTTTTTCTTCTTGTTGTTTTAATGTCATGGTAGAGACACAAAAAAATGTCTTACAATTATATTCCTGATCAGTGAACAAAGTGAAATAGTTTCTTTCTTTTTTGCTTTATTATTATGCTTTAAGGAACAAAATGGCTGCACATTGTTGTTGTGAAATCAAAAGAGAAAAAACATTTATGTACATTCATATATAGATATATCGAGATGAATAATTGATTGACATGAGGATTTTCTAACTTTCTGTTTGATAGAAAAATCAAAGGCTAAAAAAATAAATTATGGAGATAAAAGAAAATTTTCCTATTACTTATAATCAGAATTTATTTTCAAGATGCAAGAGAGAATTCTCAAGTCAATAAACGTATTCTTTTTTTAGAATTAGGCCAACTAATGATCAGAATAGAAAATTCAATGAACAAGAACCAATAAAATAAAAGAAGTAAACAATTTTAGAACTACTGAAAAAATGAACGTTAATTTGTTAAACACCATTTGAAGGTAGTAATAAGAATATGATTCATAGGCTCGTTGTAATACTTATTATATATATATCTATCAAAAATCGATAGAAACAATTGAAAATTGAAAGTTTATCTCTTCACAATGAGAAGAAGTCTATTCTAACATTGAACAAATAAGCAACACATCGCCGATAAGAGAAATTTACTATTTATTTTTCAAGGTTTTTGAAGATGGGAAGAAAAATTATTCATACAGAATTACAATATCATAGGCATTTTCTCTTTTGTTTTTCTACTAGAATACTGATCGTTTGATCAAAAATAAAAAAGGCTCTATGAGATATAAACATCAAGTATTGTACTCCGTGTTACGATCAGTTGTAATTATTAAAATTGAAACTTCTAACTAGATAATATTTCAACAGAAACCTTTCATTGATCAACAATGCCGCTCAATAAGATAGATTGAGATTTTTGACATGAGTTCATAGCTCGGCTTAACCTAAATACGCATAGCTCAAGTATATGTCTAGGTTAATGCAAGAGAAAGAAAGAGAATCATTATTGATTGTTTCGCAAAATGTTACTGCTCATGAATGAGAACACACGTGTTGAAACATGCGATGAGATGTAAAAGAATCCGTCGTAAGAAATCTGTTGATTGAACAGAATGTTGAAAAGCGTTCACGAATAATAGATTCTACTTTAATATAAGATGCAGGAGATTCAAAATTTCAGTAAAATTGTTTTTTCTCTATTTTTACACTTGGTTAGATTGAGTACACGAAACTGATTATAAAAGAGCAGTTTTCAAATTCTCAAAATATATTTTTGGGGAAAAAATNAATACACTTCTCTGTAGTCAGTTTCACACAAGCAACAAGAAAAAATTGGTTTGTAGAAATAGAAATAATGGAAAAACAAAAATATAGTATCATTTTGAAAATTGATCCATTCAGGCAAAAGAAATGTGGTACTGGATCATTTTGAATATTTTTTCCCCAAAAATATATTTTGAGAATTTGAAAACTGCTCTTTTATAATCAGTTTCGTGTACTCAATCTAACCAAGTGTAAAAATAGAGAAAAAACAATTTTACTGAAATTTTGAATCTCCTGCACCTTACAATGAGTCGTGAAACAAATGTAAATCAAAATTTAATGCATGCATGACGCTATACAAAGTGTGTTTAAAAATACATTCAATCAAATCAATAAGATTTTTATTGAACATATTTCGATGAACGGATGGATTTCATTGCAGGATCCTGTCAAAGTTCTAATTCTTTCTTTTCATGTTTTCTTTTGTGTATAATGATACGTTACCTTTTGATCAAGAATATTCTATTTTTCTAGAACAAACGAGTGTTTCTTGTGTTGCTCGTATCCATGCATGTTTTTTTTCTCAGAGAATGTGTGAAAATCATTAAAAAAATCTCATTCTTTATGTACCACCTTTTATAGGTAATAATTTTCATATTGTTTTATAATTAATGATCACAAGTTGCTGGTTAACATTATTATCGTATGTGTTCACATAATTAAACTTTCAATTTCCGTTTCTGATCTGTTTTTTCTTATAAAATTCATTTGATTAAATATAGTACTAGAATTGAATGTCGACAAAGACTTGCTATAGATTTACATATTTTCTTTTCTATTAACAAAAAAAAATATTAGTAGTAATCAATCTCGGAAATCATCGTATTCAATTTTTAACAATCCTAATTCTATATCTTTTTTTTTTCGGTGCAAAGCAATCATTGAATTTCATTATAAATACACGCAATCGTTCATGTTCTTTTGTATATACACAATCAACATTAGATAAATAAAGACGACTAATATGCATAAGCTTTCCAACAAGAAAAAAGAAATCTTATCTTTGAAGAGACAAAGAAAGAATCATTACATATGCTGATGTATAAAGCTGTAAAAAATATTAGGAACCAAATTGATATATATGTATATATATATGATACGTTTTCTTGTTCAGTATTTGTTTGTTTGTTTGTTTTTTCAGTATAACTATCCTTGAATAAGTTATTTCTATTTCAAGGCTGCAGAGAACATCATTACTTCGTACACTGTCTCACGGACCATCATTGTCGCTTCGTTAACATACATATAATAAATAGTTCTCGTGCCGGATGTGATGTTTGTCGATGTCGTTCGTTTTAACCCTTAGGCAATAGAAACCATCAATATTTTTTTTTCTTTTTTATTATTATTTTCACATAAGAGACGATTTTCTCGTATAATAAATAGTTTTCTATGCTGCTACTTAGTCCAGTTGTCAAATAGTATTTTCTAATCACTGCATACTACATGACAACTGCATACATGTATTTATTTCGCTTCTGTGCTCATTCACATGCATTCGATTGTGAATTTGTTTTGAGTGAATGATGATCAGCAGTGAGTAGAAAGATAGCTTGAATTTTCTTTTCTCTCCCTTTTTTTCAATAAAATAATATAGAAAGACGAGTCGACTAGAAAGCATGAAAGCGAACGCCACAGTAAATCGTATGAGGAATGAAGAGAGAAATGCAATCAAGTAGAAAAAAGAAGAAACGACGAAGGCACTGATAGAAAATGGTGAGAAGCAGAGAGACTTCATCTCGGAAAAGGAAATATCATCATTCTAGTTTCAGAAATAAGAATTCGATCTACATATCCGTAAGTAGGACGAATCTAAAACACTGAATGATCGCCATCCTCAGGAAGAAAGAGCAGAAGTTCTGCAGAGAAGAGTGACAGAATGATATTAATATAAATAGTTTACTAGGTAATATAAAAGAACTGTTTAGTCTTTTTATTATGCCGTTTATCTCTATATTGTTAATGCAAATGTCTAGGTGCATAATTGCACAGAGACAAGGGCGTTTTAAAGAAAATGATAGAGAATAAGAAACTAAGTCTCTTGTTATTTGCTCTTAAAAAGCGGAAAGAACCACTCTCGTTCAGTTCCGTTTTTTTTCATCCGTTTTTTGTTGTTACCACCATCGTCGTTATTGCTACCGTCATAACACTGCGTTCCTTCAATTCTCTCTCTCTCTCTCTCTCTGTCCCAATCTTCATTATAGAAGTGAAAGCATAGATATTGAAATACTTGACAGTTCTTGTTTTTCTTCATCAGACTCAAAATGTTTTTCTTACTCATAGTTTCTCTCTATTTCCTAAAAATTTTAATGTACTAATTCATTGGCGAGAGTGACTTAGTCGATTTCATGTCAAATTGTTCGATTTAAAGGCAAGTAAGAGAAACAGAACGCTTCCTTTTCCTTTTAGAGTAATTGCTTATAGTGATTGAAATCATTCAAAACGAACTCTCGACGAATATTGAACTAAAGAGAATAAATTTTCCATTCGTTCAATATCTTGATACATTGTTTTATCAACCAAACGATGTTCGACATTGCGACGCATTGTCAACATGCATTCATCGACACAAATATCAATGTATAACAAATGTTCACGTACTTGCGTATTAGCAGAAGGACGACGAAGATTGCAACAAGTAACATCATCACCACTACTCTCTAATCATATTATTCCATTACAACTAATTCAACTATCGTGTCAAATTATCGTTATCATTGGCAGTTACTATCAATATAAAATTGAAGTCAACCGTCGATGCAATTGTCGTCTCATGATTCTCCGTCGAGTGTTTCAACGACGAGCGTCGTCTGACGGTATGCTTTTCAATATCAATAATCATGTTCCTTCGAATGATATCCATTTTAATTATGTTAATTTTTAATCTATCCTTATCCTTGTCCACATCCACTGATCCATTAATTCGTTCGACTAATTCAGGTCGTGTCCGTGGTTTTGACTCGTATTTTCGAACGTCGGATTCATCACGTCTTTATCATGTTCGTGCTTGGCTTGGTATTCCATTTGCTAAACCACCTATTGGTTCACGTCGTTTCAAAGCTCCTGAACGTACTGAACCATGGTCAGGTATACTTAATGCGACGCAATTTCCAGCAACATGTTGGCAAACTGAACAAATTGTTTATAATCTTGAAGCTGAAAAAATTTGGTCACCCAGTACAAATTGTAGTGAAGATTGTTTATATTTAAACATATGGGTACCAGTGAGCAGTACTCAATCAACACAATCAATGGCTGTCCTTGTTTGGATTTATGGTGGAGCATTTGTCACCGGTTCAAGTGCACTAGATCTCTATGACGGAAGAATATTAGCTGCGATGAATAATATTATTGTTGTTTCTATGCAATATCGTTTGCAAAGTTTTGGATTTTTATTTCTTGACAGACCGGATGCACCTGGTAGAAAAATACGTTTCTTAGAATCATGAAAACTTTAATGGTTTTGTTTTTTTAGGTAATCAAGGTTTATACGATCAAGCTCTTGCTTTAGAATGGGTACATCATAATATAGGTTATTTTGATGGTGATAGTCAACGAATAACTTTATTTGGTGAATCAGCTGGTGCTGTAGCCGTTGGTTTTCATTTATTATCACCCCGTAGTCGATCTTTATTTTCAAATGCTATTTTACAAAGCGGAGGACCAACATGTAATTGGGCATATATAACAGCTCAAGAAGCTCGCCGACGATCACATAAATATTTAAATGAGTTTTATTCGCTCGTAACAAAACGTCTGTCGAATGAACAATATCGTGATGAACATGAGAAAATTCCTGAAGTTTGTCAACGAGGATCTAATGTTGATGATATTGAGATTATGTTCGAATGTGCTGCGAATTATCCTATTATTGATGAAGATCATTATGCTTATATAACAAATGCTGAGTATACAATTCAAGATGGTGGTCCCATGTTTTTTCTTCTCATGCCTGTCATTGATGGAACTTTCCTACCTCAAAATCCAATTACTATGCTCAAGACAGGAAATTTTAAGGTATACATCATATTTTTTCAAGATTGTTTTTATTTTTAAATATATTCATATACATCTATTTATCCTTAGAAATGTCCACTTTTATTGGGCGCCAATCGTGATGAAGGTTCTTATTTCATGGTTTATGCTCAAGGCAATGAAAAAACACCAGGCAATGCAATGCCTGATGTAAGTTATGCAACATTTATAAAACATCTCGAACTTTATTATAATTACATACCTTCCTATCCCTACAAAACTCCGCGTATTGTTTTTCAATCATTAATTCAAAAATATACGGATTGGTCTGATTGGTCAAATAACATACAAAATGCTGTTATTTTAAGTTATGCTGTCGGTGATGCTCATTTTACATGTCCAACAGTAACTGTTGCTAATGCTTACGCAATACAAAATATGCCTGTGTATTTTTATCATTTTGTTGCAAGACCATCAACTAGTGATTGGCATACATGGACAGGTGTTATGCATGGGTAAGACAATGAATATTGTTTATTGCTTCTTTTTTCTTAACGTTCATCTATATTTCATCAGCGATGAAATTATGTTTGTCTTTGGTGAACCACTTAATGCAACTGATAGTAAATTTTATAAACATGAAGAAATTCTACTTGCTAGAAGAATGATGGGTTATTGGTCAAATTTTGCTAAATACGGGTAAGATATAATATTTTAATGGAGACGGAGAAAAGAAAAATACATGGGAAGTTTATATTGAAATATAAAAACTAGAGATCCAAATGGTCATGCCAGCCCAACTACTGTTGATTGGCCGTTATATGTTTATCCCGAACGTGCACATATTGTACTTGATCTTTTTAATAAATCTACTGGTGTTGCTCATCGCGCTGATTATTGTGCATTTTGGGAACAATATGTACCTATTTTATTAGAAGAATTCGGTAGAATGTTTTGTCTTTATCGATTTTAAAACAAAGAATTTCTTCTTTTTTTCTGTTTGTTTAAATTCATTTAGAACGATGTGTTATTCATGGTCCATCATCAGCACTATCACATGAAAAGAACGCGAATTCATCGAGAAAAATTCCATATTTTCATCTACCGTGTCTTTGTATTATCATTACGATTATTATGATTATTATAATTCGATTAGAACAAACGATTTAGACACATGAAACAGAATACGCGCTCACATATCATTGCTGTCTATCTTGCCTTCGCTTTCCTTTTCTGCGCTTTAATAAATGGATGTTTTATTTTTTTGTGTATTAATCATACGATTCGATTTCCACATATGTTCAATCAAAAACACAAGATTAAAAAGAATGTAACCTATATAAAAGTCTTGTTTGAAGAGAATCACTCGTATAAGAAATTACCGCTGATTGCTCACTCGTTGGTAAGAAGAAAAGAAATTCTTTAACCATAATAAACCAATTGACGAAATAAGGAAACGACATCAGATAGCATAAGAACTAATGAGGAAATCTTCTCAGATGTCTTGTTCCGATTTCAATTATATTATTTCTATCGAACAAAAACTACAGTGTGGAAAAAAGTGTAGAAGCATATTGGATTTGAAAAAGCTATTGAATTTCAATCTGATCACAATCTTCCACATATAGAACTGTGATAGATTACTACCTTCTAAAGAAAGAAAACACGAATAGAAAAAACTGCTGAAGAAAAAGCTTTTCTAAAAATAATGCAGCATGATAGATAGATACTCTTTCTCATTGATGTTGTGAACGTTACAAATTTTTTCTAGTGCTTCAGTTCTCAACGAGAGATATTTTTGAAACGTATGCATTTCTTTTCACCGAGCATGGCCATGTCGAACTCTTGATATTCACAAAGTTTCAGATCGTCATTCAGAAATACGACTTTATTGTCGAACAATTGGTGATTTCTAGTAAATCTGCATAGTCAAAATTCAATAGTCTAATCAAATCTTTAATTCCCTGAAGATTTTAATTCGAACAATATGCAATGTCTATGAGCAAAATAATCATCGACTTCCGAGAGAAAAAGCTGAAGATTTTCTTTCCTGTTGAATGAATAGAATGTTTAAGCGTCGTACATCAACAAACTAGACGTAATTGTGAATTAACTTATAAGATTCTTTAATGAATTGCAATGACAAATTTAGATATGTCTCGATAATTCGCTATGTTCGAATGTTGTTTTCAAAAGCATGTCTATTAATAATTATAGCTCAAACAAAGATGATTGATTCGAAAATAAGTCAAGTTTTTCTACAAATTAGAAGCTAATGGAATTGTTATGAAAAATCGTCGAAATTCATACTACTCTCGTGTTCGAGAGTCTATCAGTAATTTTTCATTTATCGTAATCGTATTTGTAATCTCCGATCGGTTCTGAATTGTTTTCGTCAATGAGTGATATAAGCATGAAAATATGAGGAAAATCTTAGAGATAACACACAGTTTGAAAGTGAAATAACAATATTCAATTGAATCTTATTGCAGTTAACACAGGTTTTCTTGACTTTGTAAAACAGAATAGAGTGCTTACTTCTACATTATCATTCTTGTGGAATGAATAGAACTTCATACCAGCAAAAAAGGTTGGATCATTCTTTCAACTTTAGATCATTCGTGTAGTAAAGAAAAGTAGGAATTGCCAACTTTTTTGTTGTGAAAATCTGTTTTTTGCGATTGATTACTATCATAAATTATGTTGTATTATAATGATTTTTATTCTTTATCGTTTGACAATAAAAAAGAATAATACTTTCCCATGGAAATACTTATGTATTTTGAAATTATACACACTATTCAAAAATCATGACGAGTAGTTCCATGGACCAGTGTGAATGATTACGGATATATAAAGAATGCCCCTGAGTAACTAAACACATATGTAAAATTCTATTTTTCTTACGATTTTGTCTATAGAAACAAAAGGCTATGCTTTTTCAAAATTTCCAGTGTCTGGTTAAAAGTAGTATTCAAACAGATACATAAACACGATTAACCTACACGCATAGGTGTCTCAGATATTTGTTTTATTTTTAATACATTGACAGGCGAACACGTCAAATGGTCGAAGGAGTGGTTCAGACATTTAAGAATGAATCGATCATGTTAATGGTTTTCAGATGTAATGATAAACTCAATATTTTATGTTCGCTAGTTACGAAAACGAAATAATGATTTGAAATCATCAGAAAACATACATATGCTACAAGTCGTACGATTATCTGATAAATGAATGACATAATTAGGTTACAATTTCTAATTTTTGGACTGATGAATAAATACTGCATGTTCATAACAGTAGAAAGTGTTTGGAAAGATGGTTTACTCTATTATTATTGATTTTAGGAAAGTAGAGAGAACGAACTATTGCATTGTTCAACGTTTTTATTTTATAATTTATAGGGTCGAAAAATAAATTTCTCTTGCAAATCTTCTATCCATTTGATATTGATAAATATTTCTGATCAATAAATAAACATGTGACAATCAGTTATTATGATCTATGTATTTAAATAATGACCTAGCGAAAATAATTGAGGCTTCAGTTAGGAAAATTGAACACTATGTATCAGATTCTATGTTTTTTTGTAATAAAATTTCAGTGAAAATTCTAACACTGAGTAAGTGTTTCATCGTGTTGTTTCTACCATAGAACATCTCGTAAATCCATCGCATGATTGACAACTAATGCCATTTTGCATTAAATCAAGGTTGCATAAAATGGAATATTTCATTCACAGCAAACGGAAGTCGAACGATTGCTGTTGCACTAATACATCCTACGAGATGAGTTCTGATTTCTCCCCGACACGCTTTCATGGCATTACTTTTCTTTTGCTTTATCTTACTCAACTCAATTCTTACTTTCCATTTAATTATTTCTGTCGACAGGCAAGGAAATTCAATCAAACAACATAAGATCTATAATATTAATTCTACCATCCAGTTTATTGTTTTCACATGATGTATCTGACGTTGAACCAACCAGAGAAAACTTTTCATTGCAGTAGTATAACAAAGCATCTATATTCATTCATATGGTCGTTGTGTTTCACTCGTATGATATTGAGTAAACAAAAGTGACACTAAACATTTGTCCGTCTTTCTCTGATCTCTCTTGTAAGACATAGCATGAGAAGACATCAATTCAATCTGAAGTCTAATAGTAATTGAAAACTAGATCTTACGAGCCTATTCCAACATGTAATATGATACTTGTTTCTTATAAAACATGGGGATCGATGCTATGTAATACTTCCCAAAAGTGTTACTCACAGAACGTTTTTGCCGAAGTTAAGATGATAACACTTTTATTATCTTGCGTCATTTCAAAAGCATAATCAAAGGTTCAAAAACTAACGTTCTTCGTTAGTGTTCACTTTGAATAACCGTCATATCCAGATGTAAAACTAAGTTTTGTATTAATATTAATTTGTCCAAATTGAGATTTTTATTTTTTTTGAGCTCAACGGCTTGGCACACATTCATATACGCGCGCATATATTGAACAGAAAAAAAAACAACAAACGAAAGAATTTATATGAAGAGAACAAAATACAAACATAGAATCGAAAGAAAAAAAAACAAAAGAAAAAGAAAACAATATTCTTTTGTACAAAGATAAGAATACAGACAACTCGTTTAGGAAGTTATGTGTCATCATCATCATCATCATCATCGTCGTCATTAAGTATTTGATTTCGTACTGAGATTCATCGTTTGTACAAGGCAAACGGCTAGTCTAGTATTACAAGAAAGAATAGGCACTGTAGGAGACATTTAGAAAGAAATAGAGGAAAAGAAGAACAGAAATATGTAGTTATGTATACAATGGAAAACAAAATGGGGAGGACTAGCATATAATCTTTTTTTGATTTTTCAAACAAGACTAAAAAGATACATTCGACAGAGAAGAAATACTTTTTTAATATGTACACATACATATATATATATATATATATGTGTGTGTGTGTGTTCTATATATATGATTCGCATTTTTATTAAATACATATCCGATTTATAAATAACAAGACAGAATATCTCAACTGTACACGAAAAAAAGACACACACAACAGTTACACATTGTCATCGTTGCTCGGAAGTAAAATGAAGGAAACCGCCAGGAAAAAAGAAACAAAGCATTGAATACATCCAAAAACAAAAATACTTTTTCTCATAATTAATATGTAAAGAATAATAATACCAAGAGAGATAAACAATAAGAAAAGATTTCACTCCTCACACATATTACATTTTTTAATAAAAAATGCAAACAACGATAGACACAACTTTTTTTTAAATTTTTAATTAATATTTTCCAATTCATTGTGACTATCAATAGAGAGTATTAATACATAAATCAAAGACGAAAGAAGAGTACAGATATTCTAATACTAGTCACTGGAACAGATATACACTACGACGTATCTGCGCATGTCGATTGTCAAAGTCGACGTTTGTTTGAAAAAAAACAAGTCGGAAATATTAATAAAACAAAGAAAGAAGATGTTATCTGTCGAATGAATGACGATCATGAGAGGCTAAAAAAAGAAAACAATGAATATTTATTAAAATCTTGATAATTTATGAAACAATCATTAGAAACTCATTTCTTATTGATGTCAATGAGAAAAATAATCTACTCCGCATCATATCATATCTCTTCTATTCATTTCATCTGTCTACTTATCGATTACGTTTTTTTTCCTTTCTTAGTCAAGTAAAATCATAAATATTATTTATGCAATATGTACTATGGTTTATAGCTCATAAATTCAGTAGATTTGACCTATATGAATTATTCAATGTTTTAGTACAGAATCGTTTCTCATCAAGCAATAATTTTTCTCATTAATTATTCATATTCGTAGAATCTTTAGTTTTCTAAAAGAGAATCTTCAAATTTTACACGTCACGATCTATGGATTAAAGCATTACGCACTTGAAAGAAGCACGTTTTGTGACACATAAATAGCAGACTATTTGGATACCATAATCGTGTATAAGTACTGCGCATTTCTACCGATGATTATTTGTGCTCATACGTAAACTTGAGTTATTGTTTAATTATAAATACTTGAATGCTATTACACTAGTACCGACGGCATATATACGAAATTGAAATTTCATGACGAACGAATTCAGAATCATACTGATTGGAGTCATTAATTACTTATAAACGTTAATGCTGATTATATATCTGCATATATATAGAGAGAGCGAATATGTTTAGATCATATAAATTACTACTCCGATGTATTCTAGATAATGCATTATTTCTCGAAATTTTACTGAATCCCTATCACAAAACATTAACTCAACGCTAGATATAGGTCGATAGTCAATAGCATAGTTATTCAGTAAATATCATGACACGAAATGTCACTCTGGATATTTTTGGTTAAATTTTCTAGCAGTATTTTATTTTCAGAATTGAAAGAAAACAATCGTCAAATCTGTAGTTTTTATTCTATCATAATAATCTCGAGGTTGTGTTAGATCATACATTCTGGAATGTTTAAAGTCAGTTTGAATGATGTTAGTAAACAACATTTTCTATGTACAGCGATGAAGAAGTCATTTTTTTCAAATTTATTTGCTTTCGATTCATCTTTATAAAGCACTTATAATGAAAGTGAAGGATTATTATATGTTACCTTGATAAGAATCAAAATGTTCTCATTACGAATATACAAATAATGACAAATTTTGCATCGTACTCTAATAAATTTCTTATAAACGTTATCGGGTCTATTAGTCGAGTTTCATTAATACATTCGTACTTGACACGAAAATAACGAAGAAATGCTTCAACAAGTCAAATCATTCAACGGTGTACTGACTAAAAATTCGCATAACCCTTAAGCATGTCTTCTATGATGAGTCTCGGCGCAAAGAAGCTTCAAGTAGAATTAATCGAATCCAATGATCGGTATTCGAACAGAGTAGATCTATAGTGCATACATTCTGTAATGATGTCCTGATAAATGTTTAAAGCATATCGCAACTGCTCAATGTAAGAAGGCAACTCATGTTTTCTTCTATTTTCTGAATACAGTGAATAAGGATTCGAATTTTTATTGAACTCAACAAACACAACTATTATTAACTATTGAAAATCCTGTTTTCTCTCGTCGTTTAAGAAAACAACAACATTCTTTCTCTTGAGACTTACACATGTAGTTCGAACCATTGTACTGTTGTTGTGATTGTAAATGTGGATGATACGAATATTGTTGTTGATGTGTTGGATAACTATGAGTTGGATAATGATACTTCATCGTATTAGGATGAAAGTGTGTTGAAGTTGTTGCTGGATGTGGATTCATGAATGGATTTGGAAAAGGAAAATTAAAAAATGGTGTCGTTCTTGGATCGAAATGATGATAAGATTGTGCATATGGATCAATATGCATTGCTGGTGGTTGTGATCGTGGTAATACTTGTGTATTTCTCGTTGCTGTTGAATAGTATTCTCTATTGATAAAAGAATGTTGTTGAGATTTTTTCGACTTTTTTGACATATGATAAAAATCATTCGAAGTTTTGTGTTGTTGAACATTGATGTCAATGTCTGGTGGTGGCGTTATAAATGTATTGTTATTTAATGGTTCGTCATCGTAATTCAATAAATGTGACAATTTTTTATTTTGATTCAATGGTGACGATGAATTTAACTTGGTTTCATTTGTTGGTGGTGTATCTTGTTTATTGGGAATTATTGGAAAATCTTCATTTTCTCCAGGTGTCGGAGGTACCTGTGTATCTGGTGATGAGTGCTGATGATAAAGTTGAGCCAATGATTGTTCGAATCGTGTTAAACCAGCATATTCAGTTTTTAGTGAAAGTTTTGCTTCCCGTTCCAATTGATCATCGATTGAAGGCGTTGATGGCTTTTTACGTTTAGGCTTTTTAATTGGTTTACGAATTTTAATTTTCGGTACTGATTGTTTTTCTTTTGGCACAGGTGGTGGAGTAAGAGCAGGAGGTGATGGTGGTGGTGGCGGTGTTGGTGGTTGAGGTGGAGGTAAAGATAATTTTGTACGTATCTTGATTTTTAGTGGTGGTCGCACATCTTCTGGCACTGGAGTTGGTGAAGTTGCTTTACGTTTTTTCTTGTGTTTTGGATAGATTGAATTAAGTTTTAATTTCACAGATGGTATTGGTGTATACTGTTCTTTTGGTTTTTTCTTTAAATTTTCATGATAGATTTTTTGATAATGATAAAAGTTCTTTTCAAGAACCTTTTCTGTTGGCTGCTCAATTTCTTCAACTAATTGATCAAGATTTTCAATGGTTAAATTAGTTGATGGAGATGTATGACCTTGATTTTCAATGATTTCATATTCATTATTAGATGTTTCATTCAATAATTCTTCAATATCATCATCATTTAGTGCATTCAATTTTTCAGTATATGTGTTAATTAAACAGCCAGATTCAAGAACAAGTTCATCTTGTGAAGTTTTAATTGGGGATGGTGGTTTTATTGGTGACGGTGGTTTTATTGGTGATAAAGGTTTTATAGGTGATAGAGGTTTTATTGGTGATAGAGGTTTCATTGGTGACAGAGGTTTCATTGGTGATAGAGAATTCGTCGGAGATAATATTGGCTCAAATATAATACATGCTTTTCGAGAATTATTATCATATAATGTTGGATAATCATTCGATGGTAGCTGTTGTGATACAGGCACTGGAGCTGGTGCTGGTGGCGGCGGAGGAGGAGCTGGAGGAGTAGGTTCTGGAGGAAGAAGTGCATCATAATCGATAACTGGTATTGTTTCTTTAATTGGAGATGGTGAACGTGTTTGATTTATTTGTAGAATCGATGTTAGATCAGTTATTGCTGGATTCTCATTCGATATAGGTGATTCAGCAGATGATATAGTTTCATTTGGAAATTTTTCATCAAGAATAACTGATGTATCTTGTTCTTCTTTTTGTTCACATTCCTCTAATTGCTTTTGTAATAACTCCTGCTCTTGTTCAATGGGATAAAAGTATTGCAAATCAACAAATGCCGATGCTGTTTCTTCGGCACCTTGAATTTCTGTTGTTTTTATTATCGCATTGGTTGCCTCGAGTAATGCAAATGAAAAATCACTTGCAATTACTGTTGTATCATTAGCAGCTGCAGCTTGAACATGACTTAATACGTCTTGATCGGTTACAGTTACTAAATCATCAAGAATATCTTGATATTTTACTGATTCATAGGTTGCTACTTGACTTGGTTCAATATGACGTGCACTACAATATAGAAAACAAAAACTATTAGTGCAATTCCTGTGGGATTCAATTGTGAAGCATGATGTAGCTATTATTTTTAATCACGAGGCGAAACGGTCCTTGATAGTACATCAAGATCTTCTTTACCAACAAAACAAGGGTTTCCATTTTCACCTTACTAATGAGCAAGTTCGAGTTCATATCTAAAAGGATGCTCATTCTTCAGAGATTTAGCAACAACTGAAGACAGTTGGATATTGATGATAACAGTAAAATTTTCTAGTCCCACATGGTTCCTTCAGGTACATGTATGAGAGTTGAAAACTTTAAACGCTTCCCTCCTGTCACTGTTTTGTTTTTCTTTTGACAAATTCAATCAACTTGACGTGTATTTTTTTTCTTTTGAAAGCTGTAAAATATCAAAGAGCAAAAACCCACGCAACTCAATTTGATTTAAGAACTCATTAAAAAAACTTGAATTCGACCGATATTTTCTCTAGAAGAAACTTCTATTCTTGTGTTGAAAAATTGATTTCACATATAAGATCTTTCCATTTCAAAATATATTGACGATTGACGTGCTTATATTTTCAGCTAACAACATTATATATAGTTGAGTCGCATTAAATATCTGAGTACCATTATGCAAAATGTGAATTCTATATACTTTACAAAGGTGAAGATAGTTCATTACCAAAGGTGTTCACAATAACTTGAAATGTCTCGAACTCATATATTAGTTCGATTTACTTCCATAACTATTGAAGAGAATTCATCTAACTTTTTTCTAGGGAAAACGATAAATATATCAAACTTGAAAAAGAAATTTTATGAAGATCAAGAAACTGTCTCTAGTGTACATGTACAAAATTGATATAGATTAGTATCTTGCATTTTTTCATAATTCAGGTTTCTTTTTCAGTCTAAATCACATACATTTCTGTATAAATTAGCGAATAGTATCCAATAAAAATGCGAAAACATCCTGCTAAAATGTGTGTTCAGACTACCCTCCAAGTAGAATGTCCACATACGTATATATGCCTACTCCAGAAATTGTGACTCTAACACATCGAACTAAGTTTATACGTTCATACTTTTTACTTATGACCGTGCGAATATTTAATCTTATCTATTAGTAGCATAAACGTCTGCACTAGAAGCAAATCAGACTATTGAGAAGCAAGGTAAAGAACCCAATAATTTTGGGCCAACGAAGGTGAACGCCTAAAAATGCAAGGATTCGATGTTTTCTTACAACCCATAACTTATATGAAATTGACACACAGAATCTACTGTTAAAAGAAAAAAAAAGATTCGAGAAGATACTGTCAAATTGTGAAGCATTATTGACTGAAAGAAACGTTTCTCTCGCAGTAAGAAGAGCATCAGCTTCTTTTATTTAATTAGGCAATCCATTAGTAGTTAGATTATGAAATGTTTAGCTTAATAGGTACACGCTGTACATTTCACTTGTGTGCCATCGAGTAGAATCCTTTTTACCAATACATTACATTGTGTATTCCTTGCCATAGAAGTTAAAAAATGTTATACTACATATCGGATCTAGTATTCTGGAAAAAGTTGAGCTATAATTCTATTAGTTTCTTGTCTTTTGAAATTATATTTAAAAATGAGCTTTCAATTTCAAAAAGTTTGATTTGTACTGTGAAATTCTGATCCTATACAAAAAAATTTAATCTGCAGACGAGCAATAATAAACAATAGGATCAATGAATAGAGAAATTACTTCCGTTCATGGCGACGTGCATCATTTCTAGGAACAAGAAGGAACAGAACGAAAGAAAATCCGCATAGTTCTTTTATTGAGTGTTCTTGTTCGTACATGTGTCTATTCAAGCAAATATCGTTTGTTTTTTTCTTTGAGAAAAGAATTAGACCAAGGATTTCTTTTCTTTTCATATTTCTATTGTTAATGGGATTATTTGTCTTGTTTTCGGAAAAATATTATCAAATCTTTGATCGGACATAGAAACGTGTGAGTCTTAGCATTGAATATACTGTATAACCGACCGAAACAAGAGTAGTAATGATTTAGTTTTGTTCCAACAAACTTGACAGACTTGATGAGTGAAATCATCGATCATATGAATTATGTCTCAACTAGTTCAGCAATTCAAATAATATCGTTCATGAAAAAAAAACCAGAACGTTAGACTTAGACCGGAATCTCTTATTGAAACTCGTCTACAGATATTCAGTAAGGTAATAAGCTCAACTTACGTTAATTGAACACCTTCTTCTGGCAAAAATCTTGATATATTAGTATTATTAAATGTATTATTGTTTGATGATTGTTGTCGTAAACCTAATGGCACAACAGTTGTAAAAATATTATTATTAATTAATGATGAACCCGGATAGATAGGAGGTGGTAGTGATGGTGGTGGCGGCGGCGGCGGCGGCGGCGGCAGTGGCTGTGATGGAGGTAATGTAGGATTGGCTTGTTCAGTTGAATTATTCAAATGATGATTACTGGTTAAAAGACTAGTGAATATATTTTGTTCTGAATGAACGTTTAACTTAATTCCAGCATCATCCAAATCGAATTGTTTTAAAAATGTATTTTCATCAAAATTCATTTCTGCAAAACGCATATCTTCTTCATTCATGAATGATGTTATCTGTTCATTATCAACGTTATAATCGTGTAAGGTTTGATTAGTTTCACTATCAAGTCGATCATTGAATTCATCAAGTGTTGGCATGGATTGATAAGAATCATTTCGTTGTATTGATGTATTAACAATTTGTCGTACGTCAATATTATCTAGTGTACGTATAATATTTACATTTGCTGATGAATCATTTGAAAGTATATTTGTTGTTGGTGGTTGAGATAAAAAATTCGATGCCATTAATTCTTGATCGAAATTTTGCATTAAACCAGAAATGGATTCTGCAAAAGAATTTGTTGGCGACGTTGAACTCTGTTGTATTATACTTTCACCATGATATTCAACAAATGTTTTTGAATTTGATTTTTTATTTGCGACTGAACGTTTATTGGTTGTTACTACACGTTGAACATTAATTGGTGCTGGTGCTAGTGGTCGACCGGGATTAGGTGCAATGGGTATTAATGTTGAATTTGTTGATGGTACAATAACAGATGATGTAGATGTCTTCTTACGATTACGTACAGCAGCTTTACTAGATTTCTTTGTTATTGTTGTGTTTGTAGTTGTGGTTGCTGTTGTGGCTGTCGCCAGAAGATTATTTGTTGGTGGAACTGATAGATCCATTGATTTCGATTGAATAAATTGAGGAGATAAATCAATATGATGTTCATCGAAAGATCTGGATGGAGAAAGTAAAGATACTGTTGACGATGTTGTTGTATTGTTAATTAATGAAGGTGACGTTAGAACATTCGTTGTAATAGGTTTTGTTTCATTGAGAACAACAGGAGCGTAAACCTTTCAAAAAATAAAAACGATCATGTCAATGAAGAATTTCATTAAAAATCTTAAGCTAATATTGTTAGGAGGATTTACGAGAAAGAAACAACCGCAAGTATACATTTAGCGATTTTCTATTTTATAGCCTATTCGCCAAAAAGTCAGAGAGCACTTGCAATTAGGACCAAGAAAAGAACACACTTTGAACTTTGCCCATCGTTCTTAAGGAGAAGTCAGAAGATCAATGTAAAAAAAACAAAATGAATCTGACGTTGTGTTTGCTATCAAGAAAGAAAACCATACAAAATAATTTGGGTTTCCTGTGATTTTTGAAGCCATTTTGAAATAATTGCCCCAATATTATGAATGTTTCTCTAAGACTTTGATCAAATCTATTAACAACTGATAACGGATCCTGTGCGAATCTGTTTTCAATTTTTAACAGGCGCTTTCAGTGCCTCAAGATTACTGTCTACGACACAATACGGATGTGTAACCTTTAATGTTATTAATAAGAAAATGAAGATCAACACATGTAAATAGTGAGAAAACCAAAATATTCTTTTTCTTTATTTAGTCTTGGACCTTAGGGAAAAAACATAGCGGAAATCCTTTTGCAGCAAAATGTATCAATCTCTAATTATTGCTTGTACTCTGTTTTTTTCGGTGAATTTTAAATGTATGATGAAAGAATCGAAGCTCATGTATACTGTTTAGTCCTGTAGAATGATTTTAAATTTCATAAGTGAAAAATGTCTTGAATGACAGCTATCTCAACTCAATAACAGTAGGCTACCAGATATATATTTTCTTTTTTGATCTGTCAATAAAATCAACTATATTTGCCGTATAAATGTTCATTAGTACGGAAAACTAATGTTCATAATTTGTACCGTCACAAACAGCATGCATCCGAATTTGATGATTATCGTATTTTTATCAGATGGACACAAGAGTATAAGATCTTACCTGCAAAGGATTATTTCTCGATAATGGTTTAGGCCGAATTGGTCTCGGTTGTTTATGATTTAAATCATTGTCAAGTAAATTTGTCGTTTCACTATTTGATGATGACATTTGTCGTGATAAATTGTCGTAGTATTCACTTTTAACTTTAGGTGCAACGGATGCTAATTCTGATTGTTGCGGAATAATTGATGGTTTCGGTCGTATAGATATTTGATGTTGTTCGGATTCATGATTAAATTTCATATTTGATGTTGTTGTAGTGGTAGTTGTGGTTGTTGCTGACGAAGATGTTTGAGATAAATAAACAAGATTATTTTGTGAAGCAAAAAATGATTGTATTGAATCCAAACTAACATTATTGAAATTAACTAAATTGATCGGTTGTATTAAGTTCGTATTGTTTTGTACGAGTGTATTGGAATTATTTTGCACAAATGGTTGTGTTGTTGTTTGAATAACTGTATTGAAATTAGGTGTTATATTAGATTGATTACCATGAACTATTTGACCAGAATAATTTTGTTGATTTATTGGACCATGATTATTAACATGTTGATGTGTTATTTGATTTGTTGTATTTATTGAGTTTGTTGTAAGTGATATATCAGAATTATCGAACGATATATTCGATGAATCATTTGATTTTCCATCAATTATTGCAGATGAATCGAATAGAAGTCCTTCTGAAAAGGCATTCAAGAAAGATTTCGTTATTGCCTGTTTCAATAGAACAATAAATTTAGACATGAAGATACTTACGAGAACGAAGTAATTGTAAAAGTTTTGCATTTTCTTCTCGAAGATTTCGCACTGTATCTTCAAGATTAGGAGAAATATCTGAACTCGAACACATATTATTACGAAAGAATTATGATTCCTTTTTCTTCTCTAACCTTTCTTCTCTGGTTCAACCATTATTTGATAAAATAGCAAAGACGATCAAACATACGAATAGTACACTGTTCCATGACATATATTAAACAATATAAAAAATAGATCTGAAAAATACATAAACAATATGCGGTTTTCTTTCTTTTTTTTTAAGAACGAAAAAAGAAAAGAGCATGACGACAAAAATGTCATCAGACATTATATAGGGACTAATGCCTCTTAAGATATTTCCTCTTTCTTGATTTTTTGAGCAGGTCATAGGTAAAATATGTAACAAATTATAGTTAACATGGATTGAAGAAAACAATTAAGAAAATTTTGAAAAAAGTATTTTAAATGCAAATTAATATATTATCGGATGATTTACTTAATATAGTGAATGTTATAGGTGTCACTGTTGCATTGCCATTGATTGGAAGTTTACTGTAGTACGATTGCAATGTAGTGTTTGTTTTTAACGTTTGGTACCCTACCTCACACAGAAGCAAAATACCTAAGGTATTTACGAATTTAGAAAAGTATTGTGTTTGGTACTGTAGGGTAATAAAATATTAACTCAGTCTACTTCGTAAGATAAAAATATGCTTTGTTTTACAATGGTTCCACAATTGAAAAGTTGCTTCGCCTACTTTTTCCTTGTGTATTTTATTTGTCAATGAAGTTTAGGACATTGTGCTTTTAAGTTAATCAAATCCATTATCTAAGTTTCTATGTTCCCGTTTAAATTTTGAGTTCATGAATAATTATCTTTTTGAGGTATTCATTTTAAATAATAAGTTCTTATACGATAAATGTACATCACATTTATCAAATTATTTTTCTTTTAATACGTAGGGATA
>OENT01000092.1:73246-222734 GCA_900239685.1 Rotaria macrura | reverse complement strand
TATGCATGTGTTGAATGAACGTATCAACTCAATAACTAGGCTCATGTGTAAGACAGAAACCTATTTTTGCTGTACTGAGTATAGGGGGGTCTATAATTTTGGTACACCCTGTATAGGGGTTATTTAAGTCATATTAAAGTGATGTAGAGAACTGACCTACTTTGTTCGAGACCGACTGACTCAGTGCCTTTTTTCGGAAAATAATTACTTTTATAATGTTCTCGGTCTTGGTGGAAAACGTTGAAAGGGCGGAATGTCGAGAAAAAAATTGAAAAAGGAAAATGTCAAATATGATAACAATCTTTGCTCTTGATAGATTTCATATCTCTTTTATTTCTTGATGCTGTATTGACAAAACTCGAAGAAAAATCAACTAGAATATCATTTTTGCTTATTTCCGGTCAGTAGTAAAGGACCAATCAAAAGTTCTTTTGTATTGATATCTTTTTTGAGAAATCTCTCATTGAGAGTACTGAATCGCTGTTGAAAAACTGTTGTCTTGGCTGATTGTTTTGTTGCACTTGAACATGTAGTTTTCATAGATCAATGGCGACTTACATTTGTTCCGTGATGCGAACAACACGTCGGAATGTTTTACAGGACTTGGACTATATGGAGAGTTTGAACATGTGACCATCGCAGAAAATATTCTTAATCAAACATCTGACGAGTTTTTTCAGATTATTACAACAAAGCAGATTTCCACAAGCATAGTTCATGTAACAATTGACTGCACAAATAAATACATGTATGGAAGATAATAGAAGAAGTAAGACATCAACATTCAACTACTTATATCTTTTATAACTTTCGACATTTTCCTCTTTCCAATTTTCCTTTCGACACTGTCCTTCAACACCCGTTCCTGTTGCAACATTTTCCTTTCTCGCTTTTTTTCCCGACATTTACTCCTTTCGACCTTTTCCGCCAACCTCATGTTCTCACTATAAACGTGCTGAAGACTAGTTCGATCACAGTATCTGCTAATAAGTTCGACTATTTTTTATTTCCGCCCTGATACTTTTCATGAAATTCGATCTTGAAGTAGTGTTGCAAAGAAATAAAAACCTCTCAACAGTTCTTTTATCGGATCGGTAAGTCTAGTTTTGAATATATGTTCATCTTAAAATATGGGAAGTACTACTTTCTTTTTGCACAAATGTAACTGCACATGTCAAGCTAGAAATTGCAACAGATCGTTTTCTTAAATTGTTGCTTGATGTCATTTAACATAACCCTCTGTGCCACAGACTGCGACATGCCCCATTTTCACTCGATAACTAGCATACATCATTGAAATTTCTTATAAAACAACTACTTCTGTGTTAAAGTAGAGGAAAATTAAAAGAACAGAATGTAAACCAATAAGGCACATATTTAAATAGATTATAAGAATCTTCGTTTAATTTGAAATATTAGCCACAGCTAGTGTTGTAACACGTAGCAACATCTATGAAATTCTGGAAAGAACACCAACCGATTGATGATTAAGTACAAATCACATCTGAAGTGATTAACAGAATAGAAATCTATTTCGGACAGATTTTTGTCCACGAAAGCAACACGCAATCATCATTTAGCAAATTATGGATTACTCGTTAGCTAATATTATTAAAGTTATTCTATTGAGTCTAAGGTAGCATCTATCAATTATTGTCTTCTTCACTGCTAAATGTTTTTGTTCTACTGATGCACATTTAATGAATTATGTTAATCAAAAAATTATCAGTAACAGGTTACATTTGTTTTACATATGATTATTCCCTTTTTTTCTTATCTAATTATTTTTATTGTCAGTATTATTTTTTTAATCTAGTGATTCAATAGGAAAAGTTCAAAGCAATACAGAGTTTTATTGGCGTTATCAACGTTATTCGTTCGTTCGAGAATATTTCGAGCGTTTACCTTTAGCGTATCCACCATTAACTATTATTTCTCATCTCATCTTGATTTTTCTGTCCATTGGAAATATGCGTTGTTCGAAATCAAATCGAATATCGCCATCCAAACGTTTTACCCATATTTTTAGTAATTTCGAACAAATCCCTAGTATTCCTAATATTATTTCACATGTTTCTATTGCAAACTAATCTAGAAATGATTCCAAAAGACGATTCACTAAATGATGAATGGGATACATTTGAAATCGCGGCAACATATAGCTATACCCGCTTGGTATTAGAGAAAAATAGAATACAAGATGCTTCAACAAGGGCTGACGACATATTAAGTAGAAAAACGAATCCTACCGAGTATGTTTAGTTTTTCTTATTGATTTAATGATTTAAATTATTTAACTATGCTTTACACAGTCTGGATATTCAAATAAATAAACGAGATCAACAACTAGATGTAGAAATTTTCAAAAATGAACTGATGTCAACATTTCAATCAACTTTAATGGAGACCAAAAGAGCATTACAACAAGTATTGATATTCATTCATAATTATTTTCAAACTATTATAGTTTTAAAGCATCTTCTTTTTTTTGCATGTTTTAGAAAAATTTAGAAATAGAAAATAGTTTAAAGCAGGTAAACCTTTTCATGTTCTATATCCAACGTTCTTCGTAATTTTTGCCTCTTATTAAAGATCGAAAAGTCTATTGAATCGATGAGCAATACAAATGCGTCGATTCTGCAATGATGCGCAGCCGAAAAAGATATAAAATCAACTTGTATTCCATTTTCTCATGAAAGAAACAATTGACTATTCAATCGAGCAAGAATATATACCCATCAACTGGTCCCATCATTTCTTGTCTATAATTCAAATGTTTCTTTGCATAATGCTTCCCGTTAATAAATATACTTTGATTCCATTTCTAATCAAAATCAGTTTATGGTTGACTGTACTGCCTCAGGTGTATTTAGCGCGTTTTTAAAGTCACTTTCGTAGAATTTGACAAAAAAGTGAGTACATTCATGATTTAATAAATTGATATGCTGTTGAGTTTTATCATTGCTATTGCAATAGTTTATCGTTTCATAAACAGGAGAGTAACATGAAAAGGAATAATCTACAGGGAAATATACGTAGGTGTTCGCATCGAATGAGCGCATACAATGATGCGAAAAGACGAATATTTGTATGTTCTTAGATTAAAAACTAATGAAAGAACCTTTACACAGCTGCATATGATACTGAGTGAACTAATGTATTGGAGCAGTATGTACTAGCCTTAACAATTGCAATGTATGAAGTAATATGAGAATATATAAATGGCGTGACATTTCTTGTTGATCAACTAGCCAATTAAATTATTGGGCAGCATGGTCAACTTCTACATGTCCAGAAACGTTTTAAGGTATTATGCAGCATAATATTACTGACATTAGAAATATTTACATTTCATGATGAATCAAATTTCAGATAATAAAATTTTACATTGATAACATAACTTCTGGAAGAACTATAAAAAAAATTAATTATAATGAACCTGACGGATGTTTTCGAAAAGAATACTATGGGAGAACAAAACACGAATGCTTTTAAAAATGTCAGTGAAGTGAAGAAATTCATTTTTTATTGTTTTTATGATTGGTAGCCTGTTGACCAGCGCATTTTATTTTCTCCAATGAATAAAAGTAAGGTCCTAATAGAATAAAATAGATTTTTAGTGAAAATAACCTCAACTGTAGCTTCAATAAATGATTTGATGGGTACGGAGGTGAATATCAGTTCATTGTCCCTTAACTTGCACACCCAATTCACACAAAAATAATCGGATTTTTATACATTGGATCCAAACTAAATATATTCGTTTTGAACTTATTTCAACTCAAGTGGGTGATGGTGCATCTTTTCCTAAAGAATCGACAAAAGTTGAAGCCTTTTAAAGTAAATCTGATTATCTACACAACAGCTTTTTCAAACAACAAATCAACGTAAACGAAGTTTAATCAGATGTATCACTGTTATTTGGGAAGGAAAAAATATACCGTGCTATCATATTATCAATATGTTCTTGTCTCTAATTCCAAGATTATCAAAACAGTGTTTAGTATGAAACATAAGAAATGATTAATCATTTCGAAGTTTTCTTTTTCAATGGTTTCCTGAAACAACTTGTTATTTTGCATTAATTTGCATTGTCGGCAGTGGCAAAAAAGAGATTTTCACAATAATAAAGTTGTTACACAATATTTTTCAAATGAATAATTCAAATTTACTTGAATGTCGACATTTTTTGCGATTCAACTTTGAAAAGAAGCTTATATCTCATAATTAACAAAGTCTGAATATGAAATTATTAGAATTCATAATTAGAGTAAAATCTAATTTGAGACATACACACTACGTAGTTACTTTCTACTTGTTTATAACGAGCATTGATAGTAGAACATATTCTACGAACACAAACAATTATTTATTACTTTACTTGGCCGTGTTTTTTGTCTATTGTAGTATCAATTATCTTCAACAGTATAGATGCTCTCTTATTTTCTTATTACAAAGGAAATATGTACTTCTAGGTGGTTTAAATAAGACGAACTATGTTAACTTTGTGAGGAAACAGATCAATAAGGCTTGACATTTCCTTTGCCACTAATATTAAAATTTTTCTAAAGACATTTCAATTCGGCATTTCTTCATCGTATTACTACTCCTGCAGTCAATTCAAATTTGAATAAACTTTGTACTACAAATTTTGTAGTGATACTTATATTTAGAGATGGTTTCATTTCGTTCCAGTTCAACTGATTGGCGGGTAATACAGTTTCGATAATACGCAATTTTTTTATTCTTTGAAACTCCACTAGATCTGTTGAATTTACTAGCATACACTCACAATGTGTATCATCATGATGTACCCTCGTCTGTTTTCTCGCTCTCTCTGTTGCGTATTTTTAAATAGATCACTGTGAATACTTGGCACGTATATAGCTGTTTTTGAGCGGATCAATGAACGCCTTCAGATCAAACGAGATGACTTTCTCCAATGTAAACAAGAAAGAGTATAATTGAAATTTTTAGCTTCTAGATTTGTTGAATAAGATAAATTAAATTAGGCCAACATTTTTTTAACGACATGCTGATACTTACTATGAATACTATGGTAGTAAATAAACTAGGTAGTTTATATCTGTCATTCCGAATAATTATGAGAGATTTACTAACAATGGTAGTCACATTATCAAGCACAGCAAATCTCTTCCGAAACCTCACGGTAAGGCGCACAACTATACAATGTTGCTTAAAAAAATAATTCATGCCAATCAAACAATTTAATAGGAATTTGGAAAACGAAGAGAACATTTCTATTCTGTATTACAAATATAGTATATTCAAGGGTAATCAACAGTGTTCACGTAGTCCAAAAGTGCAGTATCTAATACATTTAGTTAGTAAAGCACAGTAGCTGATGTGCGAATGAAAGTACAAGTATATATGACATATATATGATCAAGTATCGTAAAGAATACTCATTTATTTGATCCTTTTTGTCGAAGACATTATCATTTCTCCCACGATTTTTTCTATCTTTGTAACAGCTTATCCAAAGTCTATTGAATTAGAACATGTATATTCTCAACACTAATGACAAGGATACGGGTAAGTTCATCACATTTATGAGACATGAAGCATAGCGATCGTAAGAGTAGTGAATGACATCATAAACATACCAGATCTCGATGGTTCTTCTGATTTTAGCCACAAAACATTTTTTTATTTTCTGAGCATTTTTCTATGGTTAAAAGTAGTGCTTTTCGTCAAGAAACTCGATTTTAATTTTTTTAAACATAGTTAGATATTCAGAACTATCCACTGTAAAGCAAAGAAAGTCTAGTTAATCAAAATTATTACGATTTTAACCTTTTTGTTAGAGAGGGTTTACTAATGGCACCGAAATCAACAAAATAGCAAGTTGTAGATTTTTTTGGCACATTCCCCAAAAATAATTTCCTTTTATTTTTCTATTAGTTTTTGACAGATATTTTGATCGCTCTTCAGTGTAAGGTGATCGAAGGGTATCTTACATTGAAGGAGAAAATTTCACTGCATGACAAAAACATATTCGTTTTAGTCATGTTTGACTTAACCATCAGAAAAGTCAATCGTTCTCTTGTAAAGCTCAGATTGTGTTTTTTTAAGTTATTCATTGAATGTCTTAATGCATGTAAAGAAATAAGAGGTAATGGTCAATCTTAGTTTTATCCACCCACCAAACCACAAATCCTTAGTGCTAGCGTTCGATGATAAATTTTCAAACTTCTTCCTAATATACATGTTGATCCATTATAATTACTAGGATTGATTTTCAACAGCTCAATAGATTCAAAGGAAATAGTTACTATGGCAGACTCATACTCACACAAATGTTGTCCATAGGTTTCAGAGAGATTTATTGTTCTCAATCAAAAGTAGACTTAAAAATGGGCGGGGCAATTTCTAATTAAAGTGAAGCACATGGTACTCCGATATATACGACTTATATTCATTCGAGCGTTTATTTACTTGAGCAGTATGAGAGAAAACGAAGGGCCTGAAAAAATGATATATCAATCTTAAATGAAAGAAAAGAATCCAATACTTAGTAAAGGCCAGCAACAGAATCGAAAAAGAAAATAACGTCCGTTTCGACGTAGTTCTTCGTTTTATCCTCGCTTTGCTTCATTATTATATTGTTGCATACCTGAAATCAACAAAGTTAAACATCACCTTGAACAATCACTCTTTTTTATCAGAAAATTTATCCGAAAAAATAAGTGCTCTAGTTTTCTATCTCCAGATAAAATTGCAATCACTCAATATTCGCGAAGATGACTGAAAGCAACGAATGGAACGGTAAGTCTACTCTGTTAGATGCCTAGAAGAAACAATCATGAATTTTATGTTCTTCTTTTGTTAATATACTTGGATGCTAGAGCGATTGCTTGGCTGTTTTGATGATGGTGCTACATGTTGCTATGAATCGTTTTGCTGTCCATGCCTGTTTGCTTCGAATGCTGAGAAGATTAATAATAGTGATTGGTGCGTTATGTGTTGTGTGTACTGGTGTTTGGCACATATTTATCTGTGTTGGATACCACATTATTCGAAACGAGAGAAACTTCGAGAAAAATATGGCCTTACAGTAGATCTTACATGTAGTGGTATTCCTGCAACAATATTCTGTGGACCGTGTGCACTGTTCCAAGAGGCTCGTGAAATTAAGTCGAGAGGTACGTCTATCATAGAAGCATTCAAATACTGAGTGTTAAACATATTATATATGTATATATATTGCTTGTTTCAGAGACAGAACAAAGCGTTAATTTGAAAGTGAATAGCCCTGTTGTTTTATTGGAACCAGCGGAGGCTAGAAAAAGTCCTAAAAGCCCAGGGGAATCACCTTCACTTCAATCAGATTAAAATTGCATGTCAAGCAAAACGTCAAGACTTAAAAACACTTTGTTTGTAGTTAGCATTTTAGCTCTCGTTTAGTCTCGCAACTTTTGTTCTCTGTTATATTTAGCATCATCAAGACTAGATAGTTATCAACCTGTCTAGTTGTGATAAACCAACTATGTAATCATAACTATCCCATCTTTATCTATATTCTAATAAAAAGAAAGTTCTTTGATTCAACCAAAAAGAAAACTATCGTGAAAATCAATATTTTTCATAAAACATCTCTCACTCAAGTGAACAAAGTTGATGCACAATTTCATCTAATAAAGTGTGCGACAAATTCTGAATCAAAACCACACAAGACACTAATAACAATTCATATCAAGATGTGCAGTTATTGAGTTAAACACTAGTTGTATGTTTACAATTTCTCACGCTTCCTCGTGAAATCTATCAAATCTGAAGGGTGAAACGTGCTCGGTTTGGTACAGCAATATTCAACTCATACTCTCAATTTCAACTGCATTCGTATGGAAGGAAAATATTTGCGTGAACTACAATACCAGGAAAGATTCTGTTTGTAAATAATAAAATTGCGTTGCACTTTTTGGTTACCAAAATACTTTTAGTAGTATTCTTAAAACTGAAATTTTTTTTCAATATGCTCTAGTATCATTCATACTATCATCTCTTTGAGTGACGAATCGATTTTCAGTCTTAGGCATGATTTCACTTGCAAAGGTGAGCATTCAGTGCATAAGTGTCCTTTTGAGAGTACTTTAAATAATTGGGAAAAAGAGTATTTCTACGTAATAATCATTTGATAGAAACACAGCATCAACCAATCACGAATGTTTACATTTATTCAAGAAATTATCTTATATATATATATATATAGTGTTTCTATGGATTCGAGGGTGTGATAAAGAAGTTGTGAAACATCAAATAACTAAGTGACTTATCAAGAAGAAATACAACACAAAATGAAAATTGTTATAATGATTAAATGTGTTTTTTCTGCATTGCATCATTCATACTTCTTGCTATAATGATTTGAATTGCTCATGAGACAACGTACTGTTTTTTATAATGTTACTGAATCTGTTTTGATCACCGAGTATTGCTTAAGTAAGAAGAATGAAGAAAAAAAACAAACCGACAGTTAAATTTGACTTATATAAAAACTGTATTTATGATAATACGCGTATAGGTAGAAAAATATGTCTATCTGAAATGTAATATTGGAGTACATTCGATTTTTATAGTTTATATCAATCCATGCTTATGATTTTGACTATCTTAACTACAAAGTTAATATTAAGCATTAGATTCTATGTCTCATTTCTTACAAATTAGTTTCAAGTATGTTAATTTTCGAATGTCTAATGAAAATATTAAATTAGTCGAAGTAATTGAAATTTCACAAGTACCATTAACAGTACACTACTATGTTAGTTCAATTGAAATTTATAATCTGCCAATGTATTCTAAGATCATCTGTAGAAGCAAAACCGTGTACACGTCGGTATAATCTGTTATTTCTATGATTTTGACTATTGAGTGTAGACCATAAAGATGTGGGTAAATTGATTAGCCTGCTTAAAAACTTTTTTCTTCAATTTCTTTACAATTAACAAAACAATTGGAGTTTTAGTCATCCTTATTCTTCGTCATTCGATATCGGTTCCTTTACTTTCTCTGATTATGTACTATTTTGCCGATGTGCATGGGATCGTAGTATTTGGAATAGAACTTCACACGCTGCTTTCTGTCCATTTTTGTTTGAATTATGAGCTTTACTAGAATTACACAAACATTTCTTTTTTCCAATAGTTATAATGATTGCGCATGCGAATTGAACATTACAATTGGAGATTTTTAAGCATGGTAAGGGCTAGATAAGTAGATAATGATAATAATCAAACCTCATGATATGAAGCCCTATCATCATGTTGAATATTGCAAGCAAACAAATTATTTATTAGTACAGTGGAACTATTCAGACATCATTATTAACTTAGGGAATTTGACTGATCACTATCGAAATCGAACATTGTACTTCAGGAAGATTCTTGCTTTTGTTTCAGTAACTTTTTGTTTCTCTTTATAAAATCAGAACTATTCTCATTTGCAAACGAGGACATCATGCTAGAAACGAACGCACTATTGGATTGAATTTAACTCGTCGACTGTTTAAGAGGTATCCAGAATTTATTATTTTATAGTGTTATTTCCCAAAAATATGGTGATTATTGATTTATACAGCATAGCACATATGTTAGCTTGTGTCATGAGTCTTTGCATGAATTTTTATATTTTCTATTCTTAGACATGCATAACCTGGACAATCTTGAGTTTTTTTTCGCTGCAAAAACGTTTCTTACTTTTGTAATTCTTCATACTTCAAACGGCTTGCTATATCGCTGCAGCTAATTGTATAAGCTTTGATTGTTTTACTAAACCGAAATTTCGAAATTTCGATGAATGATCTTTGAAAAAAAATTAGATCTTGTTTGCATGAATTTTTCATTAGAATCGAAACGAGCTTTATTCCTTTTCAGAAATAAGTTCGGCGGAAATAAGATGAGTTTATTTTTTTCTCTCAACAAATCTCCGCTTTTCAATAAACATGCCGTCATATCTATATATCATACAGACATCCTTCTTTTGTTCAAAATAATACTTGTTACGAGAAAAAACAAAATATGACAAGAATAATGATCTATAGAGAACTTAGACTTTACTCTCATTTTCGCTTTTACTGCTGCGTCTCCTCAATGCATAATATTGAAATCGTAAAAGCCGATAGAGCATTTCTGCTAGTTCCATTATGGAGAGAAAACTAACACCAATCCAAAGACCTGTTTGCCCACCAACATTCGACAGTACATCAACTGCATTCATCGTTGCTGTTTGAGAATAGTTCTCAATGAATGTTGATTCTTGTACTAGTTCAACGGAAACATAGCTCGAGTCTATGTGAAAACGCCAATTTGTTGACCAATCGATCGGTAATGGTATTGAAGAATTTTCAACAAAACTCTTGATATCTTTCACTAACCATAACTGTGGTGCTTTCCATAAGGAAGATTTAACATTGAAGTCGGTTATAAAGCATTGCTGAGAACAATACGAACAATACTCTTCAAGTAAAGTCGAGGAAGTCAAGAAAGCATTAGCTGCTTCTGAATAACAATTATTAGACGTATTACATAATGGAGCCATAATCATTTCATCTGTATCCGGTAGAAAAACTAAACGAGTGTTCCATTGTGCGGGACTTATGCAGCCACATTGCTGATACCTAAAATGAAATCAATCTGTCAAATGAAGACATTTTCGTTTCAGCAAATCATACTTACGTAAATACTTGTGTACATAATTCATAGCAAATATCTTCTGAGTATTCATATTCAACATCTTGATAATTATCAAACATAGCTTGCATAATACGAGGAATTTTATCATCGCACATAGAGTACGGTGAACGTAAATAGGAAATAATCTTTTTAGTATAAGTAATCCTATGCTTAAATCCAGATGCCAATGCCATTCCGTTCGAATCAATCAAGGGCAATTGTGAATTATCATGCAACATCGCTATCATGCCGATACCTTTCATAAAACAATAATGAGAAATATTAAAATGAGTCAAACTCTTTATAACGTATTCTCCGCATATTCAAATATGAGATATGACATAAATACTCTAGATAATAATCAGAACATTATCCAATCCTTATATATTTTATGGTACATGTCTTCACCGTCATTTCACTTATTCATTTCTAAAGAAATGATACACAGTAGAACTCCGAATGGGATGGGACAATCCGATGCAATCCCATGGGACGAAATTACTTCTCCTAAGTATCCCATGAGACAAGTGTTGTGACGAAACATGGATCCATGGGATGGGATGGGATGAAAGATTCGTCCCATGGGATATTCTATGGATTTTTCGATTATGATATTTTTTGTATAAACGATGACGTTCGTGGACATTGACGAGAATCAATCTCATTTTTCGTTCTTTTTTTCTATCGAGGATTGTTCTTCGATCATGTATCCATTCCCGGATCATCATGATGAGTCCTTTGTGACAAAAATCTCACGAATCTCGACCAATGTTAAGAATTCCAAAAAACGAAATTTTGGAAGTTTCGGAAATTTCAAGCGTTTGGGTTCTGAATTTTTCGGTGCTTCCAAAAATGATCTGATATCCGAAATTTCCAATATCTCAAAAAGCGTCGCTTGCACTACTGAGTATTCATCACGGTGACGGAAACTTTGGAAATTTCGATAATTTCATTTTTTCGAGAATCCAAATGTACCTCTAAATCTCATCAAAAAAATAAAATTTCTTTTCTGCGCTCAGCCTCACTATGTAACCATATAGCTTCAGAACAGTTCCTTGACGAAGCATTGCGACTTCAAATATCCTTGAATGTTGCGGCAAATCAGAAAGGCAAGAAGTGAAGTAAAAAAAAGTCGCTCTCCTTTTAAGAATAATGTGGTTCTAAGGCATTATTGTTTTGCTAATTACTTCATTAGTGTTATCGTGGATATAAGAAACTTAAGTTGATTCTTCTCCTATTTGTTTAAATAGATTGCATTTGAAAAGTGAAAAAATGAAAGAGTTTTCAGCAATATGAAAATTTTCAATACATTTGATGAGCTGATAGAATTTTATATTGCATGAAAATCCCATGGGACGAGATGAAATGGGATGGGATGACTTTCAAATCCCATGGGACGGGATGGGACGAAAATTATTTTAAATTGGTCCCATGAGATGCGATGGGCCGATTCTTTAATCGATGGGATGGGCCGACTTTTAAATTCCATGGGATGGGATGGAGTAGATGAAGAAAATTTGTCCCATGGGACGAATTTCTCGTCCCATCCCATCCCATTCGGAGCTCTAATACACAGTTAATGATCGTACATCTACAATATCAATTGCAATATCTGCAATGATTTCTGTTTAGGATCTAACACTTTCTAAACCAAGACAAATAATTCATGAACTCTTAGTCGCATACTTCGTCGTACTCGTTTATTTATATGATACTTCACAAATATAATGTACTAACCTTCTCTAAAATATGGTACATACTGATGACTATGAACGTATAAGCGTAGCATTAAACGCCCAGATCCACCATATTCATTGCTGTAATGTACATTATCGATGTTTCTCAATTTAGCATTGAATGTGTAACAAAAACCGTAAGACGATGAAGAAAACGATGTAAAGTTTATTGCTGAACAAGACCGTCCATTAAAGACACATTTCATAAGCATTGAACTGAGTGGAAAAAAGAATTCATTCAAAGATTCATTTCGATTTATTTTCATTTGAAAGAAATCACTCATATGTTTAATGTCAAGCATCGAAATTGACGTTGTATCATTCGTGCTCGTTAAGTTGAGCATAGCTGTGTAGTTAGTAAATGCGTCAATAAATCGATCGTAACGAACAGCCGCAATATTACAAAAGGTAAATGCCGGGAAATGTTGTGGCCATTCACTAACAATACTTACCGTTGTTTGAGTTGAATATTCAAAATAACCACGAATTTCTTGAATTACAAAGTAAAATGTAACACTCGTAAAAACAAGAAATGAAATCGACCAGAAAATTGTATTATGCACGCTTTGACTACGAGCGATACCTGGAATACCATGAGCAGACGTATTTAAACCAAAATTTCGAATAATCGATCGTCGTCGACCTGATCGCTGTCGTCTTTTATTCTCAGTGGCACCAATTATAAAGATTGTATCGATCTGCATGATTTGTGAAGACGTTGAACAAAAACTTAAGCCAATGAACTCTTTGAAAATCTGTAACAAATAAAAAAGAAAGCAATTTAATTCACTTCCTCAAAGTTACGATAAATTCTTTAATAAATTCTAGCAGTTGCTTTTATCTAGATGAATCATTTTCAATAAGTTCCCTTGCTAGTCGATATTTGCTAGGTGAATATATTATAGATGCATTTGATTAAATCATCATCTTATAAGTCAAAGTTGTTAAAAATGAAGTGTTATTTTGCAACACGCGCACATCGATTTGATATTGGTAGAAGTATTTCAGTAATATGTACTAGCTAGTAAGAATTTTCTTTAAAATTATATTCCGTTCTCTGTTATCTTGACATTTTCTTTTCAATCTTTCTCATATCTGTCTTTTTTCTTAAAGCACGACCTTTATTACGTTGTAATATCAATTTTATAGTGTTCGTTTATATCTACTTGAAAAATCATATTATTTAATATATGCTTGATTCTAGTGTATCATAATCATGAGTAACGAAAACGAGCCACTGATATAAATCTAATGTAACTTTTCATATAGACGTGTCAATATTTAAGACAAATATAGTCTTAAACAAACTTTTCAAATAATATGTCATGTAGCCAAAATATATTCGAGTCAACAAAAATCGATCTAGAAACGTCTTCATGAGTACAAATGATGACAACAATGAAGAAGCTTCGATAGAATCATGGTTGACTCATTTTGAAGAAAGAAAAAGTAATCTCCTAATCACTGACTGCTGAAAGTTAGACTGGGTACGTCAAGACATATTGATCACATGATCTAGATTTCAAATAAATGAGTTAGATAATCGATTTCTTCATCGTTGATTCTTTTGCTGCTATTCCAGATTGAGCTACGTTCAGACTTGCGTATCTTGAAACATTTGCTTGAAACTACGGCATGATTAACATAAATGTTCTGCAGCATGAATAATTCAAAAGTATACATGTTTTCTTTTGTTACTTATACTCTTACATATCTCGGTGAGTGTCGACACAATCGACAAAAATTAATATTTTTATAATTTTCTCTGAAGTCATCAATTGAAGAACATACTTCAATAGAGTAAATGGATGAATCAGACCACATGTGACAAGTAAGAGTGATGAAAGAGAACGAATCCAATTCGTAACAATATATGAATGAATCTTAGAAAGTTATTATTTTAATTTGTTTGAATCATCTTCACTGCTGAAGATATTTTACTTGAATTTCATCAGGAACGTTTGAGAAAAAAGAAGCGTTCAAATTGAAAAGAAATTCAGAACAACTTGATCACATCATTCTAATCAAACCATGAAGCGTCAGAGTCCACTAAAATCTAATAAAGAGGAATTTTCTACAATTAAAACGTAATTTGCTTAGATGTCGTCGTCTCTATTAAGATTGAACAAAGTGTGTTTTCTGCAGACGGAATTAAGTGTGGTTCAATCGCATAGCAAATATTCCATTGAGTAAGTGCGCTATGTTTCTAGAGATATTTCGATTAATGAGGATCCCTAGTTCAAGTCAGTTTTTTCTCCAAGTACAGTGAATCGTGATTTCATAAACGTATGTATTTTAATTATATTGCAACTTTTGAAGTGTCATCAATGGCATGGTAAATACTAACGCTACTACGTGCATATCTATGATAATTAAAAGCAAATGATTCAAAAATTTACTGAATGACTTAAGACAGCTGATTGTTTCTCAGTTACATGACTTTTGAACTATCAAAAACATAAAATTCAAGAACTACTCAACATTTTTGAATCGTAAGAACATCACTTTGATTCATGATGAACATTGTGATTGGAGCAAAAAAACGTTTCCGATGTAAACCATTCTAAGATTTTTATTTTTGATCATATGTATTCTGTCTTATTCATTCAGTAAATCAATTTTTTTATTATGCACATTAAAAATAGAGGAAAGCTTCACTTTTTATTATCTTATATAAAAGAGTGTAGAATTTCAACATGCATGTGAACAACAAACGGGATGTGTAGGCAATCTTTACCATACTACTGAACGTCAACATATTTCAAAGGCCAATTAATTATGCATCTTGAAATCTGATAATATTTTTACTAAATAGTATTTATTTAAGTTGAATGATTTATAATACTTGCTCACACATGCCTAGCAGTTTTAAGAGAAATATAATATCGTAATGTATGATATATAGTTACAATGAAAACCAAGAAAGGTATGACAAATATATCTAGTTTGAAAAATAGTACGTGTTAAAATAGTTTATATATATAAATATATTTCATAAACTCCTTAGTCTAATTATTTCTGTCAGATAAAGATAAATATTCGTTATCTGTAGAAGATTTTTATTTTATGAAAATCTTAAAAATTTTAATGAGTAATGTGCATATAGTCTATGACGTAAACACTATTAATCTTCTTCGATGGTGAGTTTCAATGTTCATGTGTATCTGTATTGGAAAGAAAAGAAACAGATCAACAGTAAATTACTCGAGACACAATTAGAATGACGTGGCCCGAAAAACAAACAAACGACTCCAGCTTGAAGACTCACAATCGAACAATTATTATTGAGACAAAGAATTTCTTAACCTCATCAGAAAAATATGCTTTTGTTCTTGTGCATAGAAAACTTTGAATGAACGTCTCCATCGTAAGTATTCTTGTTCTTCTTGTAAATCAAGTTGCTCTAAGAATCAGTTAATGTTCTTCTACAAGTATCTAATATATTCGTTAGAAGATGGAACATTTACTTAATAATACTTAGAGAAAATTTCTTGGCAACAATCAAAAATACCAGTTGGCTTTGAATTTTGTTGTCATAGTAAGATAAATCATTCTTTTAAATCTTAGTTCTAGACTTTAGATTCTCATTTCAGAAACAATCCTTTTCTTTTCTGAGCATCATAAATGATTTTTCTTTTATGAATTATTTTCGTATTTGTATGAATGAGATATTTGCAATGCTCTTTCAATAGAAAATAAAATGCACTTTTTCTGAGTAGATACTTCTTCGATTTCAAGTAGTAGAAGAACCATAGGATAACTAGCAACAGCTCTACTCTCATACGTTCAAGACAAACAAGAAAATAAAATTAATGTAAGAATAGTATCTTGCGCCGAGTTCTTCTATTCACATAATTATATAATGATCGCAACACTTTCTATGCCAACCTGCATAATACGAAGAATTTAGAGTGAGAAAATATGATTGATATGCTTCTTTTAAATGTATTTTAGTATTTCATTATAAACACTTGAAATATGTTGACGAGAGATTATTCGAACAAAAATAAAGAAAAAAAACAACCAGATAAATTTAGTCTGTTCTATTGCTGAGTACAAATACATTAGTTTTCTTCGGTTATGCTGCCGTGCGTCGATTAAGTTCGAAAGAAAAAAAGCAGCAACAGTAAATTTAGTGTTCTACTGACGTAGTCTGAGATCGCATAATGATATTTTTTTAATAGAAGAAAACAGAAAAAAGACTTATCATTGATTCTTTTAGTATCGAAATAATTATTACAGTTGCTGACAGAATAAGCAAAAAACAATAAAATAAAATGATCGAGAACAATGAAACGAAGTCTAATACATCTGGTAAATTTTTTTTCTTGATTTGAAAATGTCAAAATCGAATATTCAACAATTTTCTTATTTCCTGACCATATTTAGTACCTTTTTGGTGTTCAATACGTGTCATCATTATCTTCATGGGTTTTCTTGGTATGATAGTGCATTTTTCACAAAAGACCAATGTTAGCATAGCTCTTGTCTGTATGGTTAATCATACAGCTATTGAACATTATGAAAAAAATATGACCAACTCGTATTTTACGGACATAAATCATGGCTGTTTTAATACTAAAATGAAAAATCATATTGTAGGTTAAAAGTCAAATATATTCAGAGCTTTTAAGTGTTACATTCTATTTTTTTTTAGGAAGGACCTTACATATGGAATAAAAATATTCAAGGCATCATATTATGTTCCTATTTCGGAGGTTATATGGTAACTCAAATACCTGGCGGATATTTAGCTGGTCGATATGGTGCTCGATATCTGTTGAGTGGTGCCATAGTAATTTCAAGTTTAGCTACTATATGTATGCCATTCGGTACTACTATAAACTGGATTGTATTTATTATCCTTCAAATAATTGTCGGACTTGCACATGGAACAATTTGGCCATGTATTGCCGTTATTATGGCTCATTGGGTACCATCAAGTGAACGTGGAAAATTAATGGGTTTCGTAAACGCAGGTAGTAAGATTTTACTTCAATCTTTCATAGAATTTTTTAAAATTTAGTATTGATATTTTAGGTGCTCAAATCGGCAATGTTCTCACTTTGTCTATTGGGGGACTAATGTGTGGATGGCATTTTGGTAATGGTTGGCCATTGATTTTCTATTTTCCAGGTTAGTTTCAAGAATATGTTGATTACTACTTTAACATAAATAGTTCTTTCATCATAAAAATTTTTCAAGGTGCCATTGGTCTTATTTGGGCTGTATTGTGGATATTAATCTATGTCGACTCACCTGATAATCATATTTATATAAGTATGATAGAAAAAAAATTCCTTCGCGATAGTACTCACCAATCGTTACACAACAGAAATCACAATGGTTCTAAATTTTGTGCTCCATGGGAAGCTATTTTTAAATCATCACCTTGTTGGGCATTATTTATTGTTCATACATGTAGTAACTGGGGTACATATACATTTCTAACGTCGATTCCAAAGTATATGGATGAAGTTTTACGATTTGATATTAGATCGGTAAGTTAAAAGAAATCGATCATCAAATCTTAAGTTTTTCATCGTTCATATTTAGAATGGATTTCTTTCTGCACTACTTTATGCTAGTCAATGGCTAATTATCAATATATCAGGCATACTAGCCGATATGCTCATCTACAGAAAAATAATCACAGTAACACAAACAAGAAAATTATTCAATGTAATAGGCAATTTTTTACCAGCCTTATTTATTCTTGGTTTAACTTTTATGACATGTCAATATAAATATATTGCTGTTATTCTTTTAACAATCGGTGTTTCATTTACGTAAATCAATTCTTATCTCGATTAATTATACTTGAAAAATAATCTCTAATTTTTAGTGGATGCTGTTTCGGTGGAGGTTTTCCTCTCGTACCAAATGATATAGCGCCTGCATATGCTGGTATTGTTTTCGGTATTTCGAATACGTTTGCAACGATACCGGGTATTGTTAGTCCGTATGTTGTTGGAGCTCTTACAGAAAAAGTATGTGTATTTCTGTCAATATGTTTGAAAAGAAAATTTTTTTTCTTTGCTTCGTTAGGATCTAAATAATTGGCCTATCATCTTTATCATATCCGCTATTATCTATATCATTGGCATCACAATATTTTTACTGATCGGCTCAAGTGAACTGCAACCTTGGGCAATAAAACATATGGAAAAAAGTATTGTTTACGATGATTTAGTGACAAGTGAGCTTTGCCATTTCTATTATAATCGATTTAACATAGATTTCTTTTTCAGAACACAATAGTGAGACGATGGAAATGATAACGAGTGAAGGACATTAAAAACGTTTTCGCTAGGAAATTAATGGTTTATTTTGTTGTTTTATTTTGAATGATGAAAATATGTCGGTCAATCATAGTCATTATTGAGCAAATAAAAATTAAACACATGGCATTTTCTTCCGTTGGAAATATATAAAAAAGGAAATTAAGATTTCTTTTTATACTATTCTAAAAAATAATGGAATAATGATCAACGAAGAGTATTTATCTCATGACGAAAGTCATGCAAATTCAATGTTACATTTCTAATTTATTAATGGCAGGTGTTTGCATAAGACTAAAAATAACATTCCTTGACATTATAGAAAGAAAAAAGACTCAGAGATATTGAGAAAGCGTTAGTTATCGATTTAAATACAATCAACACTAGTTAACGTTGTAGTTGCTTGAAAGATTTTCTACAACCTATTCAGTTTACCATCTATTGAAAGTTCTAGGAAGAATTCTCAAGTCTGAATGAATAATAGATCATCTAATGTTCAATTTCTATTACATCCGGATTTTTTCTACGATCACTAAAAAAAACCTTAAGCGCGTTCTGCCAAATATACCAATTCATTGAAGTCTATAAAAACAGGAAAACATTCTTATCAATTCAGCAAGATTAGCAAAGTAAATTTAAAGCGAAACATCAATGAAAAATATTATTCCGGAGTAAAAATTTATTAATAATTAATACAAATAGTTCTAGAATTCGGCTTCCTACATTGCCTGCCCTTTTCAAAAAACAATTTAAAGATGATCTTGATCTTAATTAATATTTTAATGAATTCAAAATGTTCATTTCAGCACTTATTTAACAGTTGAACATATGAGGAAATAAAATAAAGTGCATGACTCAATTCTGCTAACTTGACATTCGTTAATATTTCATTGGTACAGTTTATAGACACTGATGCGATTCGATTTCCTAATTATCAGTGTACATGTAAAAATAATTGACATTTTACATTTTTTCCCTACAATATCTTACAAACTATATAATCGAAGCGTAGAAACAGTCAACGATTTTTGTGAATATTTCAAATTCTATTCGTGTTCTTCAATTGGTGAACATAAAGCAGAGTTATGATGGTATGATTATATGAAAGTCTTTCGTTTGTACATGTAACTTGATCTCAACATGTCTCCGATTGAAATAAAGTTAATTCTAATTTTTTCAGATTTGTTGCAAGAAATGTTTCGAATCCATAGAAATTGCCATGTCGTTGATATACCCGTCCGTTGAAAACAATAGGAATTACTACCATCTTAATTAGCATTGAAGAAGAGCTGTAGTGGTATTACTAGCTCATCAAAGACAATAGTTATTCATGTCATCGACATGGTAGATAGTGAGTGTAATTAAATGATAGTACAGATTGTTTTTATGAGCTTTAATGCATTATTCTGCAGATGTGCATGATAATGAATTATTCATTGGTGGATGTACCAAATACAATCAAATAAACTGTATCACTATATAATTACAGATATTATTTATCTTATGGATTACATGGGTAGTGATTTTTGATTCAAAAATATTCTTCAGATTTCCTATTTTATTATCTCATAACAGTCATAGTTAAACATCCATCGACAAAAGTCATGACATTAATATTTTATCTTGAAAAAACTTCTAAGAGAAATGATATTGTATCATGTAGAATTCTATACATTTCTAAAAGACAGAAATCTGATTTTAATCGCTCGATATTGAATCACTTGAACTATTGACCAGAAGTTCTTCACTTTGAAGCACAGATTAATATTTCAATCACACCAAGATAGAGCAATGTTATCATCTATTTCTTTTCATACTTCTACAAAAGGGATGAGTAAAAAAATTAGTATTAGTATCCTTCATTGTGTAATTAAACAGAAGAGTTTTGCTGTTTACGTCAGTACTTAGCACTAATCGAGGGTTATTTCCACGATGAAATGTTTACAAGTATTCTCAATTATCTGGAATTTCAATTCAAATCTTAATTCTTATTAAGACCGACAGCTCAGAATTAATGTACATATGCTAGAATTTTTCTACTTATCTGTATTAGTCATTCATTTTCACAAAGCACACAAACCGAATATTGATTAACCGGCTATCAAAAATAACTTAATTCATAATTTTTTACTTTTATTGCTGATAATCTATAAAACTTCACCATCAGGCGCAAATCAATTTGTAAAACTTAACATCATATTGATTTGAAAAGATAATTAACAGTGATGGTACGAGAAAAAACTCCTTTCTTGTTTGCTAGCAACAGGGAAACGTGTAATATGAACAATCGGTTTCAATTCGATTGCAGATTGGTAACTAATTAAATAAATGTTATTTGCCTGTATATGAAGATGTTGAATTTCTCAAGAAGTACATATCACTAGTTACACCATTGGGTTCATTTATGATATTGTTCTTCAAATAAGAAAGAGATCCATGCAAATAATCCAAGTACTGTTCTTTAGTCATAGTCATAATTTTGACTAATCTATATCGTGAAAGTTGCATGATTGATGATACCCTCATTCCCATACTGTCGATGGAAAATGGTGACATTTGAATCGAAAAACACTTTTTATCAGAATTCTTTATAAAGCTCTCTGAACCGAGAACACATCAACGAAAAGAACCAGAACAATGCAGGACTGTAACCGAACCTGCAGACTAGCCGGTCTAGATTTATTTTTTCCATCTTTTTTTGTGTAAATCAAGCACTGTTTTTCTATTGTAAGTGAAGTAATCTTTATTGCAACTGACAACGAATTTGACTAATTATATGAAAGTAGACCAGTAAATTTTCGAAAGATGACTGTGCTTGTTCGATTGATGATCATGAACCATTTTCTAATTTTTTACGGATGCTGATCAACGACACCACATTTTAACATTTTCGAAAAATAACGAACAACGATATTTCAGTTCAATCGATTAATGTTAAATGTATTTTGATTATACAATCTTCATCAGCCGAGTCAGTAAGATATTTTTTCACATGTTGAGTTATTTTGAGTAACAAAAACAAAATAACTTGAACGAAAGAGTTCAGTAGAATCATTAATTGTACTATGCGAAGCGCATTTAAATAAAAATATGACCTAAATTTTACACTAGTAATACGCTTAAAAATCACCACAATCAATTCCGAATGTGGCTGATTGAGAAAATTTCCCATTGGTTTATGTTTATGCATCACTTGCAAATTTAGTTTTCCGTTTAGTGATAAGCAACAAAAAATGAGGGGAGTAAATTGAAAATTTGTGATTTAACTGTAAAAACATAATGCTTCACTCTATGCTAGATTAATCATAGAATGAGTAATATGAACTTATCGGACGCTTTGAGCGTGTAGGGTGTGAGTAACAAAAGAGTAAGCAATCGCACACCCAGATATACACATCCTTGCTAAAAAAATGATGCCAGTCTACCGGTCGGTTCAGTCTCATCATTTGGACCAGTACTGGCAAGGAAAACCCCTGCCGGTTACAACTCTGAAACAATGAATCGAGTTTTGAACACAGGTATGCTTGATCAAACTTTTTTTTGCTGATTTCATATGAATAAAAGCTCATCTACATTCACACTTTGTTAACTTATTTCATAATGTACTCTTGTATACATAATAGCTGAGTAAAATGGACGTGTCACTCAAAAGATTTGTAGATATTGTCAAAATTTATTTATTGATTGTTTTTCACGTCTATTCATATTGTACTAAATATTCCGGATATGCTTGATTATGATCCAAAATGCTGAACATGTTGCTATTATTGCCATCACAGTTATATACTGAATGATAGCCATCGGCGGGGGATTTCATGCCATGTCTACCTTGATTTGAATTTCCAAGCAAAACCTGGCAAATAAATAGTTCTCGTCGATGACTTGTTTTTCTCATTAAATATGGATCATTGTTCGAATAGCTGGCCTGAATAACAAAATAGATTCCATCAACAATGCTACCATCATCACAATAGCTTTCACAGCATCTATGATGCATCATTTTCTGTTGATGATAATGTGAAGCTATAACAGGAATAAGACGAGTGTTGCATGAAGTATTTTATTCTTCGAATTCCGTTGAACGTGCCAAAGACGAATATTTTCGATTCGAACAATCGAATAAACCTCAAAAGATGATTTTTCGAGCGAACCAATGAAGTATTTTGAAATATCTTAAAACTCCTGAGGTGATCGTGAAATAATAATGAATTGAATCGGTATCTTAACTATGGATCGTGCATTCCAATGTGAAGTAATGTCTACGATTGCTTGTAATGGCATTCGTCTTGATACAATTAAATCTCGACTAAGAATATCCCAAAACAAAATCATCAACACAAGATCTACCTTGAAAATAGCTCTTACGTAAATAATTAACCAGTTTCTCTATCTGTGAATCTTTTGTCTTCATTGAAAATTCATAAGGATTACTTGTCATCTGATTCTTTTCCTAGTTAACACTATCGACTATTTTATCATAGACCAAGTTTGATACTGGAGATTTCTCACTTTGCTATAAATCATCAAGCTCAATTTTGATTTGGCATAGATCGTCAAATTGCAGTTCACCCAAATATTCAATTCCTTTTTTCATCATTTCTTCGACGAACATAATTCTGATATTGTCTAAGGTTACGGGACATATACTTTATATTCTATCGTGATGAGTCTTACAATTCTAAAAAATAGAGAAATTTAAATCACGAAAACGACACCATCATACTTTTCGTAAAGACTTAACACAATTTGATGTTACTGCCTAAGGCTCTTTCGCTTTCTCTCTCTTTCTCGTCACTTATATCGAACTAGTACCTTATCTTCTAATAAAATGCGTGCAAGTGGCGTCGCATTTTTGACCTTTTATGATTCTAACCTTTGTTTATTTAATGAATCAAGTATCAACATAAGTCGTCACAGCGAAAAGGTTTACAATTATGCTCCAGCTGGGAAATTCTGCAGAGTTTTAGACAGGTAGAAAATTTGTCGCCTTGTTCTCTTCTACTCTCGAATGATTTCTTGTGTCGTATTCGTAGACTCACATGTCTTCTTTCTAATTTAAGCAATCGTTTTGAATCGAAAAACTTGACAACCATGTATTAACTTTTCGCCGATTTTTATCGAATTTCATAACATGTTTCATATAGGGGTGATCTGAATCAGAACAATGTCAAACAATGGCGAACAAACAATTCCTCTTCAGTTTTCTCACACGCTTTGACTGGTGACGCTCCAAAAAGTACAAGATAACTGCTGTGTTTCTAATTTATAAAGATTTTCATCGAGACACTTATGAATAGGAATGTGTAGGTATGAAAACTTTCTTAGAAACAGTAATACTCTCTTTATATGACTGTGTGTGTAACCAAGGAAGGAAGGTTGGGTTGAAAAAAGTGTGAACTCCGTCGGGGCGTAGATGTTTATTTATTGTCGGTAATATTATAACTGTATTCATCTTCAAATAAAGATGATTGTTAAAAAATACAATCGTTTAAAGATTTACTTAACTCAATCCAACATGAGATCGTTAAAAATCATCCTAAATCGAACTCTTAAAAATATTAATACTGAAAACACATACAATGCCTTTAAATTCACAATAACTTGCTAGCCATCGCAAACGTGATATATTGTAATTAAATATTAATAGAGCTATATCAGTGTCTCCGAGCAGTATGACAAATGGCAAATGTATCGAGTGACATATAGTAAATGTTATTTTATATATCCGTAGTAAGTCTTCAATCTAGTCTACAAAATTTTCTGTTCGGGAAATGCCTCAATAGAGATTTCTCTGTTAGAATCAACAACATGATTTACTCAGATTATTTATTTATTTCATCTGTAGTTCGATGTTTCTTTTGTTTGTTAATTAGTTTCTTGATGATGTGTGATGTTTCTCTTATGTTGATACAAACTATTGCGACACTATTCAATTCAGCAACGCTAATGATTCGGTATTAAAATTTGAAAACAAAGCAGTTACCAACACATAGATCGCCTTTTCTACATAGACGAAACTATGAATTAATTATCTTACAATCCGTCCTAGCTCCACGGTATTGAAAAGCCATTGGCTGTGAATGAAGGACTTGAGAAAGTCAAGAGTAGACTATATTGATATATGTTTACACTTCGATAGCTTTTATTATATTTATATAATTTTATGCGATTGACGTGGTAATCTAGCAAGCGTCATAGTTGATAATTTTGTTAACGATTCACAAAAAAAGTAAAAGTCGTCAAAGTTGTATTGCTAAATCAACTCTTTCCTTGGATATTTTATGAGAAGAACTGAATCAAATAATTTTTTTCAAAAATTCTACTCGGCTTTAAATCTCATGGGCTTCTCAATATTCTTCATGTTTTATTCGTAACAGACAGTACTGACTTACCAGTACTACAAGAGGCTGTAATTGCTTCCCTGATTTTTTTAGGGTAAGTAATGAGAATTTATTGGTTTCTCTACCATCTTACGTCTTCTATGTATGAGAAAATAAAATAACTTCAAAATTCAATCCAACAGACATATTCGGCATGCTTCTGTACTCAGAATAAGAAGATTGCCATACAGGCAAATGACCCGATTTTACGAGATGACTTATGATGATTTACGATGTGAACAGCTTTTGTACAAAACAGCAATTGATGAAAAACAGAAATGGGATTTAGCAGTTTGAACAAAAAGGTTTTTGCCACATAACTTTCATTTATTACTTGCACTGAGGAATCAGTAATTAGAAATTTTATGGGCAATACCTGTCAATGTATGCGGTTGTGAAATAAGTTTTTCATCTTTAAGAAGAATCAAAACATATCTAAGAAATGCAATAGGTCAAAAACGATTAGCTTCTTTGGCTTTGATACATATGGAAATAGATTATGAAATTGATATTCCTAACGATTTTGTTTCGAGAAAAAGATGAAAGAAAAAAGATATTTTCAACATGAATAAAAATGTCATATTTAGATTTCGAAAAAGAGTTTATTTTATCCTTTTCATGTTACAAATTCAGGAACGTTGTATTGCTTCCTCTAAACAAATGCACTTGCGCTGCAACTGGTAACAGGTTTTCCTCTATTACAGCAGTACATTTGCAAATTGTCCGATGCCTGACAAAAAGATTGTGGCACGTTCGATATTTCAATACTGATTGCTGTGTGTGCATGCGATGGGTGTCGGATAGGATCTTCAGAACGAAACAAGTTTCTGCTACAAATGTTATACTTTTAACAGGATGATTTAATCTATTGTCAAGAGTCATATTTCTTGATTCATTCTTAGTTGAAATATCATTGCACATGTTTTATACATATCCCTGACTACTAACTATTATATAGACTGAAGAAAGATTGATAGTCAAGAAAGTTATTCACCAGAATGCTGCAATGAGGCGACATAGAAATAAAAGCTTCTAGAATTTTTTAAATATTTCATTATCCATTGTTTGACAGAAGAGATGAAAAGGATTGAAATTTACTCACTGATCGATAACTCTGTTGCCACGGCTGGTAATATAATAACGAAGAAACTACAAACAAATAGAAAAAGTTACTTATCCAGTTAAACGAATCATTCGTAGGATCATCATAAACATTTTTGCGAAGTTCATTGTACACAAGAATCAACATTGAAAATAGTAGTCTCAAACCATTGACAATTAATCAAATAGATCAAGATGCTGCCATTGTTTCCGATATCATAAGTGTTATCATGTATAATCTGTTTTTTTCACTACCCAGGTCGACCAGAACGATCCGCAAACGGCCGTAAACGATGAAAATACGGCCCGTTACGGCGTCCTATTATCCAGTTGTAACAAGGTCAGTAATACGGCCGTATGTTCATAGAATACGATAGTATTACGCTCTCTGCACGAGGGTTTTACGGCGTATATACGGAATCCGTGTACGTCCGTAATACTGACCTTGTTAAAACGCCATAGTACGGCTTAAAACGGTCGTTTAACCGTGGAATATGATGTAAAAACGACAGTTTACGGTACTGTTACGGTGGTCCGTTTTGATCGACCTGTGTATGCAGACAACATCTAGCGCCCTCTATAAGTTTTTTTTCTATGTGAAACAAACTATTACAAACAATGATTTTGAAATGCAAACATAAAAACAAAGAGGCATGAGAAAAAATTCCTGTTATCGCCTGATTTCTTTTTTATTTTCATTGAGGCAAATACAAGACACAAATGGTGCTGCGATTATAGTCTCCCTCGCGTCTCTCGTTCTTGTTGAAGGACATGTACAAAAAAAAATAAATTTAAAAATATTAAAAATTTCCTTTTTCCATTTAGATTGTTTGATGAGTAGTTCAGTTCATTCCCCTCCTTCAACTTCTTTGGATGTGGTTCTTCTACCTCATCCATTAAATTATGTCAACCATAATCATACCGAATCATCATCATCATCATCATCAACAAAACCACTTAAACGAAGTCGATCACCAAGTTTAACACGAGATACCACTGATGAAACAACCGATTCGCAAACAATTACGAATACGCCAACGAAAAAAAGTCGGAAAAAACGTAATACAACAGATATTGATCAAAGTTTAGGGTTAGTACTCGGCAGTATCGTTAATGTCTTTGTTTTTATAAATGAGATCTTTTAAACAGACGACATTTATCTGCTGATAAACTGCATATTTACCAATGGCCAATCGATGAACCACATGCTGATCTACATGTATTACAGGAACAAATTTGCGACTATCTATCATTGAAATCCTTTAAAAGAAAATATCCCGGTATACTTTTTCTGTAGAGAATTCGTTTTATAAACTTTTGCTTTCGGTATTATAGATATTTATCGAAGAAGCGTCGATTTACATGAAAGAGAATATTTGAAGTCACAAAAGGTTGTTTCGGAAGCACAATGTGATCTTGGTCTAACAGCGCTTAAACTTGATGAAGTACTTCAACTTATGTCTGCTGATTATCCTGATAAATGTCACGTAAGTAAATTTTTGTAGAAACAGACTTGATTAATAAACAATTAGGATGAAATATGGAATTCTTCTGAATCTTGAAGTTGATACATGTTACATCAAAGAGTATGAAGCCACTACGAATTTGTGTTCAGTACAATTAGATGTTCTTGTTTCTCATACTCTACCTATGGAAAACAGTCTTTCAATGAACGAAACGTTTTGGATTCGAAATGATTTAAATTTCAATGACCTACGAAAATCTTGACCAGATGTTCATGAATACGTGGTGAAAAATAAGATTTCGAGCCTACGATGTATTTTAAGATTCTTATTTTACATGAAAACCTATTCTTCTTAAGACTTGCACTTGTGTCGACTTCAGTTGAGTGAGTAAAATCTGTGAAGTATAAAGTACAGGAACCTTGAATATTCTACGAGGTTATCTACAACTCATCATCTAGACGGATTTGACTTGCACTAAATATGTAATCGATAAAAAGACGAGTATAAGTTTCTCATGTCGGAAACATTGTATAGAGATTCCTTCGTAAAAATATCAGAAAAAAATATTATGGTAAACAATCATGTACGCTTGCCAAATATTCAACTATCGTTGTAACTCTACTATTTAAGCAATTCAACCATGTATGGCAACACAAACGTCGTACGATTCTTGCAACTAACAATACCAAGACTACTAATAATAATAGCACAAGTACTACTCCCATTCTTTTATCTGCATCTATATTAAATCAATTATCATCATCATCTATGTCCATTGCTCAATCAACAAATTCCCTAGATAATGGAGATAAAAGTCGTTCTTCGGTATGTGTAATTCTTTTTGTCAAATTTATGTTCTCAATTTCATTTTTGATTTTTATTCATACATTAGAAATTATCAAATACTATTCGACAAGATCTAATACGCTCAGCAGTTGAATATAATACTCAATTACAACGTGAACGACTGCAAGATCGTAAAGCCTGCTTTGATCTTCAAACTATGGTTTGTGTTTGGCATATTACATTTCTTGTAATCTATCTCTTATACAATGTTTCTTCTAGCAAATTCATTATCCAGCGAGTCGACAACTTCGTTTACCATCGCATTTAACTAAAATTGGCTCTTATCCACTAGCACTTGTACCCGGACAATACCAAGATTCCTATATTAAATATCAACCAGACGAACTGAAATACATGCCTATCAACACAGCACTCTATTATTATCCCAAACCACTTTCTACTGTGCATACGGAACGATTTTCACAACAGGTAGAAATGAATAGAAATTCTTCACTTATTTGTCGATTCGGGCGAAAATTTTCCATATTGATTTCTTATAAAGAGACTACTCCAGATTCCAACGTTTCTTTCTTTCGTAAACTTTAGATTAATCTTTAGATTCAACAAAGACAGCAACCATTCAGTCTGTAATCGGAAAAGCTAGAATACGTTGATACTTATAATCTTTGTTGATGATATATAAAAATCTGAATCAGTCTTTCGCCGTGAATCGTAACATACGAAAGGAATGATATTTCTTTTCATGAGTTGCTTCGTCTGTAATGCAATTAAGAACCGTTTCACATATCCAAGATTTTGGGGAATTGCTCACTTCTCCCGTGGGAGATGCATAATCTCCCTTAGATATCCAGATTCCCCGCGTCGAATATTACTTCTCTCACGGGAGATGCGGGATCTCCCACGAGAGAAGTGAGCACGTCTCCAAAATCTTGGATATGTGACAGTGCTGTTCAAAATCGTGCATTATTTCTTTCTCTTAATCGTATCTATGTGAAGAATCCGATAGTTTACGCTGTAAGAATAACAATCTCCTTACGCTGTTTCACTTTATTTTCTAAGTACGAATGCATCTCCTAGAGACTAAGTAAAGACTAGAACAATAACAGATGTGCAGTCTATCAATAGAAAGGTTTAATCAGAGTTTTTTCTTCGCAACGAAACACTTTTGCTAGATCTGCAAGTTTTAACCAAAGTAAATTTGTCTCTCTATCATCTATCATCAATTTTTGTAAGTTTTTTTTCCCGATATTGAATATCTTAAACAAGATATTCGAGAGCACCAAGTGAGAATCATATACATTTAAACGTCTTCTCCAATACAGGCTCGATATAATAATTGCCATATGAACTCAAGTGACATTTAATACTTTCAGATTTTTCTCATCAATGCAAATACAATCATTGTCATAATTCGATTTCTGTATTACGCTTTTATATACTACTAGGGAGCTTCAAGCGATGAAGAAGATGAAGCCACATCAACTTATCGACTGCCAATTGCAAATCCTTCGACACCACAATCACCTTCTATAGTCAACGGAATCGGTAGTAATATAAATGGTTCATCATTAACTCGCCTACCAAAACCATCGATACCGATTCCAACGAACAGTCATTCAAATATATGTCATATGTGTAAAGCAGGCGATGATGAAAGCGATGAAGAATTAGTGACATGTACAAGTTGTCAACATCGTTTTCATCCTGTGTGCCTGGATGTTAATGCTGAAATGTTAACTGTAATCAAAACATATCCATGGCAATGTATTGATTGTAAAAGTTGTGCAAAATGTAACACGACAAATGATGAAGTAAGGTTTATAACGAATCCATTGAGCGTATTATTTTTGTTTCCTATCATGTAGATTAGGATGAGAAGACCGATGTTTTTCATCATAGAATCAAATTTGCACGTTTTTTTTGCCATCGAAGTATTATAAAAGAAAATTGAAAGTTCTAGAACAATCAATGAAAAATGAATCAGTCAAGTTTTGGAAATTTGTTGGTTTCCATGGAAATGAACATGACAGTCGTATATTTACTTTAAATACTTACTAGGGGTGACAAATGACTTATGCTCAACTAATTCGTAATATTTCATTTTCGATGATAAATCTATGTGTTCAAAATGTTATGTACTTCATATCTTTCGAAACTATATCTACGAACATACTACATAACTGTTGAAGTCATATTTGGAAAGCATAAATCGAAGATTCACAATGGTACCTGCTCTATCAAGATACTAATCATGTTCGCTTAATAAAAACTCTCTATCATATATACCTGTTCTTGTATGAAAATAAACTGTTTTTCTTCGCTGCTAAAATTTTGAATATTAGATTGTCCAAAACGATTGAGTTGTCTAAAGAAACTACGAATGAGATATGTGATGAACGATCGAACGTCTTCTACGATCATGCGGTCCAATGTATAAGATGCGAATGTATGATATATTATTTCTAATATTGTAAAAATATTATATTTTTACTTTTCATAGAAAAAAGTATTCGCATTCGATTAGTTCAATAAGAAATAGTCTTTATTTTTTTCCCTCAAAATCTCTTTTTCAGGCTAATATGATGTTCTGTGATCGATGTGATCGTGGTTACCATTCTTATTGTGTCGGTCTTGAAGCCATCCCAGATGGATCATGGCAATGTTCAGCCTGTGATCCACCAGTTCCTCCATCATCATCTTCACCAGCACCAGTAACGAAAGGAAAACGTGGTCGACCTTCTAGTACCAAGTAAAATCTTCACTTAACAAATTTTCTTCGAACAACTATTAGAGCTCTTATTTGATATTTTGTCAGTCGTTCATCTCCTCGTCAACAACAACCAACGACTAATTCTCCTAAATTAGAAGTTCTTCCTACTCGTGTTTCATCTCGTCGTAGTCGTAAAATTCTGTCAACACCATTATCTCCATCGAATAATACTAATCATTCATCAAATTCATCTTCAGCCGACTTACAAACAACTACGAACAGTCCTTCTGTGAATCTCATATTAAGCCGACATCAACAGCAATGGACTACAACCACTAGTAATAATAATAATAATAATAATAATAATAACTTTACAATCACATCGACTAATCAAAGATAGGAAAAACATACATTATACACCTGATCAAATAATTCAAAACTTGTACTTTGTCCTGTACATTTCAACTTCATTTTTTTTCTTTCTCGTCTGTAAACTACCTAGATTAGGTAGTCGGATATTCCATGTTTGTTTATTTGTTTCTTTTCTACGTAAAATAATAGAGTGAGATATATGTATGAAACAAAAACTATTCTGTATTCTTTTTTTTCTTTTTCTCCTCCTTCTATATTTACTAAATATACACACGCATATATAAATTCTATATATATATAGATATATATATATATAAATATATTAATAAACGACAAAGATTTTGAATATTTGTTTTATTTTGAGAAATAGACTGTCGAAAAGAATGATTTAATTGAATATATGTATGTGTGTATCTTACTCTAGAATGTCATCAAATTCAACGCAACAAGTTCGTCCAATAATTGAATGTTTTTGTCAGATTTTATCATTATATGGATTTACACCGATTACACCGGAAATATTCCGTCTTGCTAAATTTAATCGTGATGAAGCAGTAAGATCTAGCTAGCAGGGAAGATGTATTCCTTTGTTTTCAATCTTATAAAATCAATCATTTAGACCATTTCACTATGGCGTTTAATATATGAAGTACTACATTTTGATCCAGCATGTGACAATCAACAAGAAATAACTAAGAGATTTAATCAAACACCAAAAGGTAGAATGAATCGAAAAATTTCTCTTGACTGGAATCATAAGAAGTCATATACAAAAGAAGAAAAAAGATATTCTTGTTTGTTGACGACTCGTCTGTTCGCAAGATGGCAAAGAATGAATATAAAAATAATATGCCAAATTTAATTGCTTAGGAAAAAAATGCAGAAGCAAACGAATTAAAAAATCAATATGAAACAGTTAGTTGACGTTTAGCACGCATTGTGATGAAATCAATATTGAGAATTCAACTAAGATACTTAATATTTCGAGCTCGGTTTTGTTAGATCGTGGATTTCGTAAATCAGTAAAAAGTTGAATGTAAAATAATAGATTATTAAAAATGAGTTTAAACTGTGTCTTCTTTTTGGTTTAGAAAAAAAGAATATTCTTGGTAATCACTTTCCTTCTATTTAGATCAAATCGTCGATATGATTAAAAATAATCTGTTTACATGTGGTTATACGTATGAATATTTTCTATCGCTTGATAATAGTATGGAACACGGTAGTCAACAATTACTCATATGTGTTGGTTGGCTCATATATCAAATTAAATTAATTGAAAAATGTATGGAAAAATGCTTAAATTCAGATTCAGTTCTTGATCAAGATGATACAAGTTCACTTTATCAAGTATATGGAATAAATTTTCATATTTGTCAATGTTTATTTGTTTGATTTCTTTTTATTGTTATAGACAGATAAAATTGAACGCGCAAACTATTCTACGCAAGAAAAAGAACTTGTAGGACAAATTAAACAAGCGATGCGTCTTAATTCTAAACTACGTTTTGGTTTACGTCGACTTCATGGACTTGTAATGGAGAATGCAAATTTACAGCATCAAGTAAATCTTATATTATTTCTTTTCCATTGAAATTTATTGGTGCTTTAGATACATGGACATCATGACATGTCATCATTTGAAGCACATCTTTGTCGACATCCTCATCTTCTATCTCATGTATATTTATGTATTAAGTTCTTTTCATGATTAACTCTTCTGTTATTTAGTATATGATAGAACTTGAAAATGAACATCGTAAGTTAAATTTATTTCTTTTTTGGAATCAACATGAAGATGTTTTTTGGAAATGGATGGTAAATTAAATTAATACTTAGTTTGCTATTCAATCGAAACACGTATATGTCTAGGAAAGTGTTCTTGATCAAACAACAGCAATACGAGAACGAGATGAAAATGATGATAAATATGAACCAGTACGTCAAATTGACTGTCAACGTTTGGAAATTGAAAAACAAAAATTCAATGCAGCTATTGATACTCTTGATAGTGCACTTGTACGACTTCAACAGCTATGCATAACAAATGTGAGGAAAATTTTTATTCTCTTGAACTTTTTCCTCATCAACCGATTCAAATCATAGAATAATCAGACTTGAACGAATATAAAATTTGTTCAGTGTTTGAGACACAGTTTCTAGACACTATTGATAAACACGAAAGTATTAGCCTGAAAAAGACATGTTCACATCGAATCATCAATCAAAAATAAAATAGCTGCGTCGAATTTCGAATACAGAAAAGAATTGGTGTTGTTGACAAGAGTTCGAGTATTGTTAAAGAGAAGATTCACGTGTCTTCTTAAATTCCTACAATCAACGGATACTTAACAAATCATTCGACATTTCGAAGTAGAATGACGAGTGATCTGTAGTTAGACGCTTGTCCAGCTAATCACTGATACATCAAATCAAAATGGATATGTTTCAGAACTCTCGAATGAAATCAAATATATGCGAATAGCATTCATTGAAATGAGAATACTATTAGAAAATCTCGAGTGAACACTAGACATGTGGTTGAGTAACAATCATACTGAAAATAATTTCTCCAGCTTATTCATAATCATGACTATTCGATGTCTGGAAAATTTCCTTTTTTGGACGTTATTAACACGTGATGAAGATCAATTCAATTAAAGGTTAGTTTGAAAAACTGCAAATATGCAAAAGAAAAATCACTGAAGTTTCTAATGCTTCATGGGTCTGGATCATTCTAAACAAAGTTTTTTATTCTTAATTTCTGTAAAAGTACTCGTAGATATTCGATTGTTTACCTAATCATATGAAACCATTTGAAGTATGATTATTTTTCTTATCTAGAATAATAACTCATCGATGGAACGTGATATTTCATCCATGGTTGCATCAATTGATACGCAAGTATCATCGCTTTTCAGTGAACTACTGGCTACGAATTCATTATTGATATCAAAAAATGTGCAGGCTGATCATTCACTTTTTCTTCACAGACCCAATCGTCTTATCTATAGTAAAAAAACGGATTCGAACGGTAATAAACATTTTATTAAACAAACTGATATCGAACGTGAAACAGCACGTTTAAATGAATTACAAACAAATATTGATCAACATATTGAAAAGCAACGAACAATTCTCGATAAAATATCACATCAGTTTCAAAATGTTATGATTGTCTAATTCTATTTTTACATACATATAATAATAATAATACTAATAGCAATGAATTAAAACGCAATATCTAGTCTAATGTTTAAATGTCGTTGAGTTTTAGATTGTTAAAAAGACGCGGTAAGAATCGAATGTGACTGAAAAGCTAAACAACTTCACTTGTCGATTATCAAAAGATGTACCGAGCGGTTTAGGCTTAGCTGTTGAACTACTTGTAGGAGCATCAGCAACTGTTTATGGCATATATCGATCGGTGTTTACTGGTAATCAATATAAACAAAATAGCATAGGATATGATTCTTTTCTTCTTCGCTTACAGTTGAAGGTGGTCATCGTGCAATTATTTTCAATCGTATTGATGGTGTTGATTTAAAAACAATCTATTCCGAAGGAATACATTTTAGGTAAGAAACATATTATCTACTTAATGTTGAGGGTAATCATAACGTGTTTAGTTTGATGTTGTATGAGCAGAGAATACGAATTATTGAGTTCGAATAGCATGCTACAGAAAACGACAAGAAAAAAAGGAATCGAGTAAACTCTTCAAAATGAAAATTATTGATCGTTGGCATAACATGACTGAAATTAACTTGATTTGCTGTTGACTTTGATTCAATGTGATGAAGGAATCGAAGATGAATAAGGGTATAATCTTAAATTTGAAAAGATTCACTTTGACTTTATTAAATTAATAGATCATTCGAGTATAGTCTGAGTAGAGTCGCTGAAAGAAAATGCAAACCAACTAAATGTGAAATGAGAACTTTGACTAAGTTCTATCGTATTGAACATAGCTATTGCTCAGTGAGAAACATAGAAGCCAATTATTCTTCTAAAAAAGACTACGTGTCTTTTATAAGTGTCACAAATAATTCTGGTCTATTTGCCGTTCTCAATCTTAAGGATAGAGGGAGGGGGGATTTCACCAATAAAAAACAAGAAAAGCTTGAACATGCGCATATGATGACGCAGTTAATTATGCTTCTGAAAATGCTTACTTACAAGGCATATTGTGATTATATATGGAAAATGCATAACATACTCTAGAACTGAATCTAAGAGATTGAAATTATAATCAAGTAGTTTTAAGAAGAAGGAAATATATAAACCAAGAATCGACAAAGAACTGTGATGCATCGATTTCTTAGTGACGAAACTAAAACTTTGAAAAAAAGGAAACTGATTTGCAATTTGTCACAGCTGATGGTTTATCATGAACACTGGTGTCAATAGTGTGTCTGCAGCCTTCTACGATTTTCAAAACATTAAATCTTTCCTATATTAATTAAAACGATAAGTTAAAACTCATTAACTACATGGTCACATTGTTATCAATAATAATTCGAAAAATTCAAAACACTTGTCAAAAATTCTATTGCACATTGTGCAGATAATCATAAAAAATCTGGAAAGACCAGACAATATCGACCTACCTTAGTGACACTTTCTAATTTTCTTTCATGTTTATTTAGAAGAAATCATTCACTCTTTTGGTTTTTTTATTAAAGATTATACATGAACACTATTGAAGAAAGAGAAATTAATACTAAGAAGTTGGTTTTCAAGTCTTCGGAACCCACACTGAAATCATGTTTTTCATTTTTCATTTACAAGAACCTCAAACCAGAACCATTCGGTTCTAGTTTAAAGAATGTAAGCAACAACACTAGAATTTCTCATCTGACATGAAGTGACCTTGCATAAAATTGCAGAACGATAAATCGAGAGCCAACTGGTACAATACTCAAAGAAATGAAATATATGACACATGATACTATTGCTCTTCCTCGAGATAAAATTCTAATTACATCAGGGGTTCTTTGAGATCGTATTTTAAAATCGGACGAAACAGTAACATTGATAATTCATATTGATTGTTCGTTGAATCATGTATTTTCGAGAAGCATAAAAAGAAAATAGTTTGATTGTATCGATGAACTTGAACAGTCTGATATTAAATAAGTATGTTAAGTTGCTTACAGAGAAATGCCTATTGTATCGAATCTACACATAAACAACACTCATATTACACTTGAAAGTGCTAATGAATGTAAAGAAGGAAAAAAGCCCTCAAAGATGAGAAAAAAACATGACCAATAACTACCCGGTGACGTTGTTGAAATATTCCTACAAAATTTGTTAGATCGTATAATTAACGCTATAAAAGTTGTTATCTTTTTTGTTCCATCGTTATTTTTCCATTGTGTCACATTCTAATTAATGAATAGCGTAAACGTGTTACATACCAAGTTTTTAGCTTTTCTAATACGTCTTATTTTTGGCATATTAAATATTGAAAAAGTATTCTCGTACGAAAGTAAAATATTTTTTCATTGATATCTATTTAAACAAGACAAGCGCTAGAAATTCTAAAGCTTGCAAAATGAACACATCCTATCAGGCAGTCTGCTCATAGAATATTTCAAGTCGAATATCAAATATTCCTTTGTTCATTTGAGTTTTTCGTTAGAACGTTTTTTGAAATATTCTTCTTTGCATAATTAAGTTCATGGAAATCGCAATATAATAGAATGTTCTATTGATCAGTCGACTCGTTCGATGTTGCAAGCGAAAAGGCTACCTCATTAGTGTATGGTGTTCAACAAGTTTTCTTGAGTTGCTATGCATTATAGTATTCTGTTTAGATATCCATCATAGGGTTCAGTTATCACATATTTTTCATCTGTAAACTGTCAACTATCTGAAGATTTGTCTTCGATTTTTAGTACCTAATGTCAACGAAGATTATGAGAAATTTTAGTTGTTCATATTATATTCTATTTGCATGAGTACATATCGACTATCTCTTATTTACTGTCAGTAGCCTAGTAGAGAAAAAAAACATCCCACCGTTTTCTCTTTTGCTTCAAAGAAAGATACATCGACTTCGTTCTAAGCAATTTTTTCATTCTTCATCTAGACTTCCATGGTTTCAATATCCAATTCTATACGGGATTCGTGCTCGACCACGTATCGTTAAGTCACCGACTGGCAGCAAAGGTTTTTGAATTTCTTTTGCTTTCTTACTTTTTCGTTATCATTCATTTCTATTGATCTTCGTATCTAGATTTGCAAAGAATTACAATTGGTGTGTTTTCTCATTAAATCTATAATCTTGAGTCGTGTTTGTTGTTAAAATTGACCAATTTTTCTCTCGATCTTTTAGCTCTTCGAGTTCTAGCTCGGTCAGATCAAACAAAATTGCCAAAACTATATCAATCATTAGGTTTAGATTGGGACGAACGTGTATTACCATCCATATGTAATGAAGTATTAAAAAGTGTTGTTGCTAAATGTAATGCTTCAAAATTAATAACATAACGACAACAAGTATCGAATTGAATACGTTTTGATCTTATGGAACGTGCCAAAGATTTTGATATTTTACTCGATGATGTTTCAATAACTGAACTTAGTTTTAGTCCACAATATTCAACTTCTGTTGAAGCTAAACAAGTTGCTTAAGAAGAAGCACAACGAGTTGTATTTACTGTTGAACAAGCTAAACAGGAACGGCAATAAAAAATTGTTTTAGCTGAAGAAGATGCCCAGTACGTTAAACTTGTATGTATAATTAGCAGACAACAGAAAAGCGAAACAAAAAACGACTCAACATTAGTTTTTCTTTTTTTTTCTAGATCGGTAATGCTATTAGTAAAAATCCCGCTTACTTGAAACTACGTAGGATTCGTGCTTCACAGACTATTGCAAAAACTGTATGCCACACAACCATAGTTCATTAGATATATTGAAGTTTTGTTTTTCGTTTCTTTATTCTTTTCTAGTTTTCAGTAAGCGTGAACCGCACATTTCTTGATGCTCAAGTAATTGATGATTAATGTTGCCGATTGGAAAATCGATGGATCTACAGTAGATCTCAGCAGCAAACTCGGATAGTATTTTCATATGTTTTCTAAATTTTTGTTGTTAGTAACAATAAACTGCTAATCCATCGTTGTGTTTTTTTTGTTTTCATAAAAACAATGATAGTACTATAATATTCCATTCATATTAAATTGTATTTGTCATGTAATGTTAATATGTAGATATGAAATACAGAACGACTCGTCGACGAACATTCCCACAAGCCCAAGAAACAACAACAACAGCAACTGTCATGACGAGTAAATCATCGCCTCATCATAAAGTAAGCATTTCAACAATAAATATTGATGATGTATGTCCCTACGAAATTTCTCACTAGATCAATCGATCATATCGACCATCATCATTACAAGAACAGACCATCGAAAAGCAACAAAAAAGATTTGACAGTAAGATAAACTTTGCTTTTCTTTGCTAGTTATAAAAAACGTCTGATGTACAAATATTCATTATTGTTCTTAGCTGTAAACCAAATTATAGAAAAAGTATCAAGGTAAGAGATATCATGTGAATGAAAAGATTCAAAACGAAAAATAATCGATTGATCTTTTAGTAAGCCAGTGAATAGTTCATTGAATCAAAGTAACAATAACTGTTCAACTCAAAATGGCGACGATGATGGATCTGAGGGTATGGACAGGACTTATTTCTTTTTATGAAAAATAACACGTGATTGTTAGTTCTAAACAAGAAGCAATATGAATGCTATAGCTAGTTGTTTACAGGAGTTCAATTTTAACTTCGTTTATTAAAATAAACTTAAGAAATGATATTGTTACTATGATTTTAGAGGTACCTTATTGCATTTTTTATCCTAATCGATAGTCGATATATTTGATGTACACACATTTGTACGTATCTAGCATTTGATTATCGATACTGTGAGTTACTCGATATCACAAGAAGTATGCTGTATTATTGAAGCATGTTATACATACATCATATTGCGATGAACTCTTAATTGAGGTATGAGTGAATCCTAGATAATCAACCAACGATCACATGTAATACTCCAAGATGGTCTATTCACGTAAACAAGAGTTGGACGTTGATGATCAACAGTACTCTACTAGAGTTTACTAGAATATGGTTGATAGTTGAGATTTTTTATCTAATACTACCAACTAACAGCAAACCGAATGAGTCAATCACGGGTTCGTTCTTTTATGAAGATAATCTTTTCAAATTTATTTTAGAAAAAAATATTGAATAAACCGTAGAAATTTAATCTTAATTGAGTTGATAGATTTGAGTCTTACCGAAATGCGGATGATCTCCATTCTTTAAGCATTAAAAATAATCAACAATAAAGAAATAGAGTTCAAGGATAGATTTAATAATTGGATATACAATACAAGAACTAAAAAATTTGAGAAATTTAGTGAGACATTTAAAGAACCTGTTACATTCATATTGAAATGAGCCTATTGTAGATCCATTCTTAATCTTTCAAGTAGAATTTTATTCCATGGTTACATCTGCACCTATTTTTAAAAATCTATATGTAGGCATGTCTCAGCAGCAAAGTTGTTGGTTCCGATGGTTACGCTTCTCGCTTCTTTTCGCTGATATTCCTCGTCGTTGTATTGCATCGATTTTGATAAGGGGAAAAGCGTTCTCTATCAATTCATCATTAGGAATGGCATTTAAAGCGTTTTATATATTTAAAATCTCCTTTCTCATCATGCAATGTTGGTCTTGGTAAGTATTTTGCAGTGTGAGAATGCACTTTCGTCTACAAAAAAACAGCATCGAATGACACCAAGAAAATACATATGTATTGCATTGAGCTATAATTTAATCTGTTATGCAAACCATAGAATGAATAATAATTGTAATAGCATTAAAATCAACCAATACTTATACTATTTTAGTTTCAATTGTTGGATATCTCAAGGCTAAACCAGTTAAATTTCAAACGTATACACTACTTTAAGACTTTGATTGTTTCATAATCAATTATTTATCTTTATGAATAGGCTCGATGATTTACTGAAAAATTTTCCATCTGTACGTGCAGCACTTTTTAAAAAGTAGGCTTTACTAATATGCTTCTTTTTTGTCTTGCATGTCGTCTAATACTCAATAATTATACTTTCAGGCGGCCAACTCCATCAACGGTTACATCAACTGAAGTAAAATTGATATCTACCTATTTTCGATAAATCTACTGTGTTTTATATATACTCGCAGATAATTACTTCACATTTATCATCATTACAAATCACTCCACAAGCAACAATAACTCCTATTCCATCAACAAAATCGGCTTGGCGTACGCGTCGTATATATAGTACAGACACATTTAATAGTAACAATTTTCATAGTCTTCTATGATCTATCTTTAGGTTTAGCTGAAGATCAACTTACTCTTATTCATACCATCATACACGGTGATGAAAATGAATCATTTGGATCTATTGGCGATCAACCTATAACTCGTAGGGATATTCGTACACTTCGTGGTCTTACGTGGCTGAATGATGAGGTAAATCACGTCGAACAACGAATGAAAATATATTCGATTTTCTTTGTATATTTGAAAAAAAAACAACAGGTTGTCAATTTTTATCTCGCACTTGTAGCACGTGAAAGTGGTACACAAGGAAATTTACGTGTATATGCATTCAGTACCTTTTTCTATTCGAAACTATCTAAAGATGGACCAACACATACAAGTTGGGATCGATGGATGCGACGAGGAAATATTGCATTTTTCGATTACGATCTTATTCTTATACCTATTCATCAAGGAAATCATTGGACATTGACAGTATAGGAATAAAAATGTTTAATTTTTTTAAAAATTCACATTGTATTTTTCTTTTCTTTTAGACTATTGATTTTCGTTCTCGTTGTATTGGGTATTATGACTCATTAGGTGGTACAGATGATATGTGTTTAGGTCGTATCTATGCATTTGTTGAACATATGTATGCAACAAAACGACAAATAATACCTATGCCTGATGGTTGGCGTGTACAACCAATGAATATGATACCTGAACAAGCAAATGGTAGTGATTGTGGAGTGTTCGCATGTCAATTCGGAAAATATTTAGCACGTGAATGGCCACTCGATTTTACTCAAGCGCAAATGCCACAATTTCGTTTACAAATGATTTATGAAATTTACACTAAACAATTGATTGTTTAAAACTCAACGAACACATATCAATGTTTTCCTTTTTCTCGTTCCATTCTTTTCTGTCTCGGTTGTGTACAAATTGTATTATTTGATTTATACGAAAAGCAAAGAAGAACAAAATAAAAGAATAGAATTCTAATGCAAATATTTATTGAGACTATTTCAAATGATTTTACAATTTTATTCAGTAGAACACTGATGATAATGATTGGTTAGGTTTGCTTCTTTTTTCTTATGAAAAATTAGATTGGTTTACTTTACTTAACATTTACCAAGAATTAAATCTGACGAATGCAAAACTATGAGTTTTTATTATTGATGAATATGAAATTTGAAAAATGATGTTAATTAATGAGATATATTTTAAATAGAAATCATTCTATGTCTTCGCATTGTACTTCAAAGCTTCACTGCTGATCAATTTAGAGTTGATCCATGCAGGAAATCAAGTGCCGAGTGCACTTATTAAAATTTTGATTTTTTTTTCTTGTACCTTTGAAAAGCCATAATCAAAAATCATTGGACGTATTTTTTAGCTCATACATATGTACTACCGTGAAGCTAGCCAATATCGACACTCGCGCACAATCAACTTATTACCAAAAATAAAACAGTTGTGCATCTTCTCATAAGCGTTTATGAGGACTATGCTCCTACGAGATATAGAATTTTTCGTGCAGTATTAATACAAGATAGAGCAACAAATGGCTGAAAAGCACGCAGTATTTTAATTATTACCTATCATGTATATACGAGTGCTGCATAATCTAACTTGAGTGAAGAAGGTCACAATATATGAGTTCAGAATAGTTTACGTTTTTACAATATGCCTACGTGCCATTGTTCGAAATCAAAAACTATCAAACCGATCGAGAAAAAGCGTTAACCTATGAGATGATTCAAAACTTTCTATATATGCTTTCCAAGTGAACATTTTCGATTCTGTGATACGATTCATATACTATATGGAACCTTTTCACTCATACATTTCGTTCTAAACTAAAAACCATAATATATTAGCAAAAAGCTCGTGTTGAAACCAAAATTTTAATCTTAGATACAACTAGTTATAGGTGAGACCAGTCAGCGCATATTGAGCTAAAACGTATCAAGAGAGTATATTCGTCAGCACATTTAAAAATCTAGACGCCGATTAAAAGTTAGATTTCTAGATTGTATTATTTTGAATGTCTAAAAATCAATTTTTTAACTTTTGAAATAGTTCTAATGAAAACTTAGTTAATATCGACTTTTGATTACTCTTCAAGGAGATTCAGAACCAATATAAGAAATTATTTTCAAGCATTTGAGCGTCATAGCTTGGTAAAAAATGAAACAATTTTTTTAATTCTGCTAAATGGTATACAATTAAAATCTATCTAAATACATAATCAAGTATGCAAAGAAAGAAAAAATTGCGAGAAGGAAAATTTGTTTTTCAATGCTCTCTTTAAAATGCAGTGTATTCGTATATAGATGAGTCATCTGTTGTTTTGGCTTCGTCTTGATTACAATGTAAAGAAGTCATTCTTTATATCCCTTACAGTCTTATGAAAAGATTTTGGAAGAAATATCTTGTATTTCAACTATCAGATGTTTGATTATTGTCGTATGAAAATGAATCGTGAGCATTGGTTGTTTTTTGCTGATTTTTGTAATGAGGCTGTTTGCCCGTCTAAAAAAACTTGTTTGGCTTTGTCAGACATAAAGAGAAAAATAAGAGTATAGGCAGAAACGATCTTAGAAATCATATTTCACAAGGTGGACTTATTTTTCAGCATATTTTATACGTTACTAATGCGTATGTCTATAGTGCACATTACAATGTGCTTGTGCAACCGTTTTATTTAAAATCTTACAGCAAGTGTTATACATGTGAGTGTGTAGGAAGAATTGAATAAAATAAAACAAACGTGTCTTACGACGCATTTATGTTGTCCAGATTGTTACGCTATTTGTATATATTAAATTGAGATGCATTCATTTGGTAAAAGTTTTGAGTCGGTCCGTCAAATGATTTTTAGATAGGATTAATAGAAAAATGTTGATTTACGATTTATTTTTTAGTATGATTAATAATGAAGATCCCACTATTGAGTTGAACAATAGTTTTCTGCAAGTAATGAGTAGCATCTTGAAGGCATAAAGTAATACCGAGTCGTGACACTCCCGACGAGAGAGATTCGTTCAGTAATTATGCCAAATGTATCCTCAAAGCGACTGCAATTATTGATATCAGGTTGGAAAAATATTCATTTTCTATTATATTCGCTTTCATGCTGCTTAGTATAATGTAGGTTCGAAAAAGAATCAGAATGTGGCGCTTGTGCATAGACTTCGTTTAGTAATTACCAAAGTGCTAATTTTTATCGATTTAATTATTTCGCCTCATGTTTCCATAGATTTGCCATTGGAGAGTAAAAATTAATGCTTTCATCTGAAGTTGAACTCTATTCTCTAAGTACAATTCGAAACAGAGTGTCAGACACGGATTGTTTATCTACATCTCTCGTATTGTAACGAAATATGTACGAACTTCGAACCACTTGTCCGAAGTACGCAGTTTAATTATAGAGAATAAACAAACTCCTGACTAAAACAATAGACAACTTACAATCTCATCAACATCAATTAAAAACCAATGAATTCCATTATTTAGACTAATATATTCCAGAAGAGATTACTAAAATGACAGTCTAGCTGAGTGCAAGGCATGCGATGTGATTCGGTTGATATCTTATGGTTTTCTAAACTTGAAATCATTGACGTGAGAATCTATTGAAGATGATGACATTGAGCAATGTCTAACACAAAAGAACGTGGTTCGATGACGTCAGGGTATGTCATAGAATTTGTCTCGCGTTATTTCTTCTCCGCATGGAAATTTTTACTTTATTTATTTTTAAGACAATGGAATTCAACGAGTCTCTTCTCTTATTCGCACTATCATTGTGGGGTAACCAAAAATTAAAAAGAATTTAAACTCACTTCTTATTAAGATTTAGGTGCACTTCCTATTCAACGAAGATTTTCATTTCGGTAGGTTTAATCATGGCGACTTGAAAAAGACAGTCATTTATGGTAACGTATTAGTTAATCGAAAAAAAAACACATTTTTCTGAAACGTACGTCACTACAAACAAATAATCTTCAGTTGTTTTCGAAGCGACTTTCTTTGTAAGACTCACGAAAAAAACACTCATAGCCTTCATAGCTTAAATAACAAAAAGAAACAGTAATTTTTTTTACTATACTTCAAAACAAATGACATCTCTTGATGTTTTATGTTCGAAAGCCTTCAAGTGAATATATTGTGAATGAAGTTGACCGCTTTATGTTTGAGAAAGACTCTTGTGTTCTATTGTTATTCCTTTTAGACAAACAGATTGAATAATCACTAAACACATTCTATTTGAGTAACTGTCACTACTGTAGCATATGATTTAGAGTAAAATTTGAATACCATGTGTCATCGATTAGTTGAATGATCGATGGTCATATTGTTGTTAGCTCATTTGACAGTATTCTTTGCATACTGAATTGATCGAATTTGAAAAAAAAATGTCTTCACTTCTGATTCGTTTTAACTGATTGACGACGAATATATTTGTTTGTTCGTCGGCAACGATTTCTATAGACTACTTCTGATTTAAATAGTTGTATTGCAAAACTCTCCACTGGCTTGATATATTACAATAATAGAAACCTGTGACGATGAGCGAATAACATTAGTAAAAAGGTATCTTTTTTTCCAAAAGGTGTTCTTTTCAAATCAATTCAATAGAACATTTTACACAAACTATGTGTTGTGTATGTGTCAAATAATATTCATCTCTAACAAGTTGTCCATTGAACAATTTTTAGTTCTTGAATATATTTCAGTTCAACACCGGCGAGTAAAGCTGAATAAATCATTTCATCAATGGCTTTCTGACGTTCATCATTAGTACGGAAGTGAGTTCGTGAAAGAAAATTAACACCAGTAAATATTCTTTTACCTGATTGATCTTCATTACATTGATATTGAATAGCTCGATCATATACATCATTGATAGTTTGATTTTTTCGATAATAAACTGTAAAAATTGAAATCGTTGACTACAATCAATTCTTATTCATGAAATAGAAACTTCCTACCGACAGTATTATTGAATTGCTTACGAAAACCTGTTTCGGGTATAAAAAATGGATATTTTTTATTATTTATAGTTCCATTCATGTGTATAGTATAATTTTTTCGAAGTCGAAGCGATTCATATGGACATGTAGTTATAAAATCGTCTAAGTAGACATTTGGATGTGTTGTCGATAGTGTCCAATTTAAATGCGTACATCCACATCTTTTAGCAAACTGTGTATAATCATAAAAGGCTAGTTCGTACCAAATACCTTGATAGGATTGAGGATTAAACTGAGCTAGATCAGGTGAACGTAAAAGTAACTCATCAAGTGTGGGGCATGGTTCATTAGAGAAAGTGAGAGATATTAATAATGTTAAGACGAACAAAATAGGAGCAAATGCAAGACGAAACATCACTATGCAAGCAGGAAAGTTCTTTTTTTCGTGTTATTATATGAGATAACATGCCAGTTATCAGTCTTTTATCATTTTTCTTTCGATTATTTACCTTGGATAGCGTCTTTTATACGTTCGACTTCTATCCCAGAAATTCAAGATATAGAATGAACATTGATCGAAATAAACTTGTTGAAAATATTTTGACGAACTAAAATCTCATCATTAATCATAACCAACAAAAATACTTGTCTAGAATCGAAGGAGCCATCCAAAAAGAACATACAATTGTGTGCATGTTTCATTTGAATAGTTACTATAAGAAAAACAAGCTGCACAACATATTTAAATGAACCTATAACAAAAAAAAAGCCCATATACATGTTATCCGTTTAAATATCAGGAAAATTGATTTTACTACTACAACAAAAATTCATAGATTCGCTTCGTTTACTATGTTGTCAGCAATAAATAGTGGCAAACAATATTCGAACTGTTTGTTGCTATGATGTTGTTTGTATATTAATTTCATTAGTGGGACTATGATAAGTACAACAGAATTAAACATTATGAGTTTTCTGATCTGCTACAAGAAGAAATGTATATTGGAGAAAATGAAATTTTTATTATTCGTTTTTTCCGTAAAAACATTCTTTCTATGCAAATTTGAAATAAATTGCAAAATGTCGAAATGCGGCCTTCAGAAGACTAAAGTTACTGGAGAAGTACGTACTTGATTTCTAACTACAATAGATATACGTATACACATTGGTTGTAATCAGGCTCGAATCAGCATCAAAACTCTCTCTCTCTCTCTCTCTCTCTGTTTTGAACACTGTCTATTATTCAATTGAAACGAAAGAAAAAGTTTATGTCATGGTTTGGTTCCGTTAACACTCTGCCAAACTGGAAGAGTTCATCTGATGATATTTGTTTTTGGCATATAGATGAGAAAGATAAAAGTTAACTATTCTACGTACAAAGAAATTATCAATGCACCATAAGTTATTTTAGTCGATATTTGGAATCTAGATGCATCAAAATACATGATCAAACTTGTAGCATACTTATGTGCAGTATCAGATATATTTGTAATTAGGAAGACACATTTTGTTTTATGAAAAAGTGCATAGACCTGAATATTATAAAATATAGATATGATAGCTTCGGAAAAAAGGAGATTTTTCAGTAGGAAGTGCACAGTTCTTCGAATTATTGGAATGAATATTTCGTCAGTTTCAACTAAACATGTCAATACTAACAAATGTTTGGTAGAAATTTTTTCTTCTCAGCATGCTTCCTTTCAATCCCTGTCTTCCTCTGTGCTGGATTTTGTTGTATTATGTCCGTCACTTGACTGTTCTTTATGAATGATCGTAAAACAAAAACAAAATTTTTTGCCAATCGATCAAAAAAATCATAATGAATCGAGTTAGATATTTCAAGTATGGGGAAGTTTTCTTTTTTCTATGTTCAAACACTTTAAATGCTTACTATTTCGAGTAACATTTTTTAATTGCATCTATCAATGACGTACCATTATCATATGAAAGAATAACATGCATGTTATTTTTCGATAGGATCTCGATATCGAATGAAACTTTTCGAACTCTATGCATCTCATGTAATCATACGATCCTATCATTAATAATGCTCTAACGATAGATAGATATATTCATTTTTAATTGTCCAATCTTCTTTCTTTTTAAATGTATCAGCTGAATGATGTCATAGAAAAGTGCACAAAAGAAAACCATTAAAGATTGCCCTGGGCTTGTTTGACATGTACTCATATATATATATATACTGAATGATCGATCAATTTTTTCATGATGCTCAAAATTTGCTGTTCGCTGTCATTACAATCTTTTCTTCTCATACAGATTTATGTTGACATAATCGACACTGACTTTCGTTTCAAGTTTCTGTTCATAAGAGTGTATCGTGTATTAAGAATAACAAATCTCTTTGTCCTCGCTCTTATTTACCTTCTTCTCAATCTCCACCAACTCATCGTTGTCAATGTCTCTTGATTGTGATTCAGCATGTAGGAAAGAGAGAGAGAGAGAGAAGACGAGCATGATAGAGAACGATACCTCCATCAGTATTTAGAGTATTGTTTTTTTCTCTTCATTTGATGTTTTTTTCTCTTTATTTCACATGAAAGTGATAGGAAAATTTTTTTTTTTAACATACAAATTTTTTTAAAAGAATGAAACCAATCAACTCTGTCTGTGATAACTAGAAGAGATCGAAAAAACAACAACGCTTGAGTATCATTCTGTTCTAATGGATCCGTAGGTGACAAAAACAAACACGATAAAGGTAGTAATAATCGATTTCTTTTCTTGTAATGAATTAGATCCATTAAAACTTGGCACGTCCTTTCAACATTAACAAAAGACATTGCTCACAAACTTTTGTAGGTATTTTCTTTTTCGTACATCAAAGACTAAACAGTTTTCTTGATATCTTTCGAAATAAAAAATTAGTAAACTATTTTAGTCATATTTGGTGAATGGTTAAACAAAGAATAATTCAATATTTGAAAAGATGATAACGAATGAATATATTGATTTTCAAGTAAGTATATGCAGATTTGTGAAATTTCATGAAGTCAGATTTCTTTTACCAAGGTCGAAGCAGAAAAAAAATGAAGGTTATACTTCTATGGTAGAAATCTTTTTGTTTTATAGGTCATTGAATATTAAATACTCGTTTGTATTTAGTTAGATGACTTCTTAGAGTATATTCAAAAGAGCATCAACATCCTTGAAGAATTTTAATGAGTGAAGTCTCCTAACTGAAAGATTATTTCTGACTCTCAGACTTCATGTATAAATGTGCATCAGAATGAATTAAAAATACTATCAGAACAGTTCCGATTTTTAGTTTTCTATCATGGAAATACGACATTGTTCAAACAACATCAAACTTCTCTTTCGAAAACTTCATTAGACACAAATTTTTTCATCCGATGCTATCCTCAATAAGCCGTTTCGAATCTGACAATGGTATGTGAATCGCATTGTTAAGAATACATTTTCACGATAATCGGATTTCACCCATAGGAAGAATGCAAATTTTAAAAAATCAATTTTCTCCACGAAAGGGACAATGTTGAATGTAGTAAAATTTGCTGTTCATTCTCGACAGGATGTTAAGAATCTGGATCTTTTTTTGTGATGATGTTTCGTAGGTCATGAGAATCTTCATAATGCACCACAGTCTCGACTCAGAAGCGATTAATCGAAATGATGAAGGACTTTATTTGTAACTAATGTCTTCAAGTACTATGATGCTCAATCTATGTTTAGTAGTACATTTGATAAGTATCAGTGAAGGTAAGATGTAACATAGTTAACGCAATCTTATCGTTTCTTTATGCGAATTCTTTCATATCTTTGTGAGTATCACACATTAAAGTTCATTTTATTTGATTTCGTTGCCAATGTATACACATTCATATGATAAACGATGAGTTTAATTCGTCAAGACATATATTTTTTTGGTAGTTACACGATATAAACAATAGTTGTACAATTCTACATCTTAAACTTGAATGATGCTGGATACAATGAATAAAAATCGACATCTATCGTATTCATTCAGTAGCACTTTAAAAAGAATACATATGCATGTTATTGATTGATATCGCTATTAGAGAAAGAGAGAGGAATAGGAATGGGTAAATGTGAGACCCCTAGTGATATCATTAATGGTTGGTTAAGATGATGAGACAATGGTCACAGTCAAGACTGCGCTATGAGTCGTTTGCATTCTATTTAATTAATTAAAAAGTCTATTCAATACAGAAGATTTCGTTTTTCAGATGTTTTCATCTTTTCTTTGTTTATCAATTAAATATTTATTTTATTGGCGATGAACAATCAAACCGATGAATTAGTGAGAAAAGTCGTTGTCTCTCAACCATCATCAAGGAAATCTCGTTCAATAAGTCGTTATTTTCTCGGTAACAAACGTTCAAGTATAGATGATACAATACAAGATAATAATATATATCGCTGTTTAATATCGGTCGGTATATTTGATTCATATGATTTGTGGACAAATGTTACTTTATTTCGTCACTATTCAACATGTCGACGTTTATTTATTCTTACGAATAAAAATGAATTAATTATCGGTAAATACAATCAACGACAATCATTATTTAAAATTAAACATCGAATCGATTTAAATTCTGTATGGCTTTATACAAATATTAATGATAGTGTAGCCTCTGAAATAACATCATTAAATTATCATGATCCTCATCGATCATTTATTCTCGGTTGGCCGTTAGCAGAAAATTTTATTTTAGAATTCGATACGAAAACTATACGAGATATTTGGAAAGAACGTATTGAATCGTAAGTTTTCTTAGGATAGTTATATGTAGTACATTCGTTTATGAACCGATCGAAAAAGTCAGTATGGAAAACTTAATTTTTCTTGTTCTTGAGTTTTGAAAAACTTTCTTTATGAAATTATTCGATCGCCTCAAATAGTAATTTGCATATGTCAAAAGTATATAGATATTTACCGCGTCATAAAGCACATTCTATTCGTCGATATTTAAATGTAGTGTCAATATTTTCTCGAATTCGAATGAGTAATATCAATGTATAAGAAAAACTTTTCTGTCACCATTAAAAGTTTTTCTTTACCCAGAGAAAACTTCTACGATTGATTTAAATAAATAAACAAATAATAATAATAATAATAATAATAAAATTTCAGCAAAAATATTTATGCACACTTTTCTCTTTTGTGACGGTTGACTATACTTCATCTTTAAAATACACCATGTACATACTACACGCCTTAATAACTAGAAATACTTCAGGCTCGCTTGAATATTTCCTTAGCATGACAGTGTTTCTATACTAGATACATCATCCTAGTGTTGATCAATAAACGAAGCGAGACAAACTTATTAAATTTATTTAGAACTATTCACTCTTGGTGGCAATCGACTACTTCAAATATCGAACATGTTCGCATTGTAATTGATCAAAATTATGAATCAGATCACAACAATAATACAGCAGCATCATTTCTTATTGTAATCTAAAAGACTTATGCAAGACATATGAATATTAAATTTTTTATTTCAGCGTAAAGTTATTGGTATTCGACCACAGGAAACGGTTCATGACCTTATTAGAAAATGTATCGACGCATTTCATCTTCGAGTATGTTAATGTATGATTTTACTTATAATGTTATTCTCTTTTATATCAAAGGACCCATTGGTTGACAACTATGTTCTATTCGTAACAAACAATCAATTGAATCTAACAGCTCACATGCATCCAAATTCATCCTCACAATCCACTCCAATAACAAATATACCATTAATTGGTTAGTTTATGTGAAAAGAAAAAAGCGCGCGACGAAAGTAAAACCAGAAACTTCAACCCGCAGGTGTATTTGTATATAAATTCTTGCTTGTCGCATTTTCTTCTTTCTTCCTCTACTATTTTTTTCTCTTGTCGAATTACAAGAGTACTTAAGATTTATACGTAACCAGGAGTCTTCGATTCATTTGTGTGCAAACCAACACTAGTGTGACGTTACTACTATTATTCTTTCGTTTTTTTGAAAAACAACACTAATCATAATCATGAGCAACGAACGTTCACGAAAATCTGACCGATATCATGCAACATTCTTTTCTCTATTTCGTAATGTTAAAATACGTTCGAAAAGTCTTGATAATTTATATGATGGTAATCGTCGTAAAGAAGGTAAAACAATAAGAGGATAGAAAAAATGTTCTAGTCGTTATTTAAATAAGAGATTGTCCTTCGAAAGATATTAACCTAAAAAGAAAAAGAAAGACTAGAACACCTACATTTTGACATTTCCTATAGAATTAGTAACACAAAAATGTATCGATGATCATAATATGAATATGTTAATCACGTACGAGAAATCAATGTCACTATGAGTTTGATCTGTCTCACATAGATCATGAAAAAAAAACTAGAGATGTACAATCATACATTGAATTCATTTTCTTGATAGAAACTTTAATCTAAATTGATTGGTTCAAAGAAGAAAAAAATAGAACAGGCAACTATGAACTTTCGTATCTATTTTAAAATATCAAGAAAACGAGAGTGATGTGTGCGCGCATCGTTACAATTTAGACAGATAGTATTTTACAGTTAAATATTCATTTTATCTTCTCAGGACACGAATATCCTTATTCAATAAAAATGAAACATTTAAAATCAACTCATGCAATATTTACTAATAATCGATCATTTGATGGTGATGATCATGTATCATATCAAAATCATCATACAAGTTCATCGACCAGTTTAAATAATGTAGCTACAAGCAATTACCATGATTTTGAATTACGAAAACGTGATCTATTAACTGGTTAGTTTTATGATTATTGTAGTTATATGATAAAAATCTAAAGCATATTTGGTTTTTATTTTTGTTTTCTTTTTAGAAAATCAAACAAGAAAACATAGATTTTTTCATAAACGAAAAACTAAAACGCAGCAACAATTAACAGATGATTATCACTCACCATCGACACCCTATCTTAGTTCACCGAATCAAACAAAGAGTTATTCGAATTTTTTCGGTCGAACACCAGATGATCTTATTCAACGATATAATCATCAACTACCACCTGTGATTATGGTATGAAAAACAAAACGATAGATGTTTCGAATGAGAAGAATATTTTCTATACTTATTGTTCTTTTTTTTCTTTAGCAACTACTTGATATCCTATACGTGAAAGGACCAGACACAACGGGTATTTTTCGAAAAGTAGCCAATACACGATCCGTTAAAGATTGTATCGACAAAATTGAACGTAATATACCATTACAGAATGATGATTTACATCCCATATTAGCTGCTGGTATATTAAAAGTAAGTTTTTCTTTTGAAAATCGTATCTGTTTCATGATAAGAAACAAGAAGTATATTTCTAATAGGCGAATAAAAGGTAGGATGATAAAAAAAAACGGATTACCTTGCATTTGTTCCTGCATGTCTCACCTAATGAACACTGTGTGATACCCGCTTTTATTGTTTTTAGCACTTTCTACGTACTCTACCGGAACCATTGTTTAACACTATACAATATGATAATTGGAAGAAATGTCTTCGACTTCCAACATCGATAGAAAAGATGTCGTTTGCAAAGAAAAAGTAATTGTGAATAAGTTAAGTTTTCATCTTATTTGACCATTCATTTTTCTAGTATAATAATTACTTTATCCCAAGCAAATCATATATTACTAAAAGGATTTATATGTGTTCTTCATCGTATATCTGAAAGTGCGGATACAAATGGAATGAATCCATTTAATCTTGGTTTATGCGTATCGAATAGTTTATTCAAAACTGAATCAACAACTATAACTTCGGGCAAACAAGAAGCTGATGTTATGTCATCCATTGTTGAATTCTTAATACAGAATTGTTCATCATTGTTTGGTTCAGATATTCTTACGTGTATTACAGATAAACGTATCATTGTTCATCAAATACCAAATATAGGTATGTGAATATATGTTTTTTTTTGGAAAAAAAAATTGACAGCAGTTACGAATATATGTTTTACTTTCATCAATCGTCAATTCAATTAGTCGTGTATTTTTTCAAAAAGAAAAAGATTTTCATAATTCAATCTTAAATCATTTCTTGTTTTTAAATAAAATTACATATTTAGCATTATAATTTAATGGACCGCGTGCCAGTCGACTTGATGTATTCCTTCATTCCATCATGAGATAGTTTTTCCGATGCATCAGTAAATATTTCTTTTCTTCAAAATCTCATTTCCTTTTAAACGAGCTGAACAATAATTTGTATGACGAGCATTTTCCTCGGGCAAGACCAATGATAATTCAACGATTAAATATCACAGTTGATCCTAAATTCGGATTGATGTACAAGGTCCTATTGTCGAACATTTGTTTTTCGTATTCAAGTTGGATTGTAATAGTCTTTGTTCTATTTATTAAAATATTAAGAAATTTCGTTACACATTGAAACAAAAGCTTAAAACATGAAAAACAATCGAAAACATTTCTGTTACTTCTTGGTATTCAATATTGATTCACTTTGAAATACTTTTTCGATGATTCTATTTAATCCCATAGAACTATGTTGAAAGCATACGAACAATATTTATCTTAAAGAGATCAATAAACTTAGACTTGCAATCGATAGTAGATTTATCAGCATACTTGACATTTATTGTTTGCGTAGTGTAACGATGATTGTAAAACAATGTATTCATTCTTGAACATACTAATTAGGTTCTCATCGAGACATGAATGATTTGGAACTGTGATCATCATTTGCTGCCAGTGAACATTTTTCTTTCTTTTCTATTTTCAGCTCGTCCAGCAGCTTCATCAATTGAAAGTCTCGATGAAGTTGAGTCGTCTCCACATTTACCAATAGTTAATCGATCGCATGACTCCGGTTTAGCAGCATCGGATCAACCATTCAATGATGATAGTTCAGAAATCAGTGAACATTTTCGACGTAATAATATAATACCTTTGTCAACACCATTACCTGATTGGACATCATCAATCGCTTGTGGCAAAGGTATTGTATTAACAAGTATACTTATCAATAATTCAAATTCATCCATAACAACACTATCAATACCACGACGACGTAGTTCAAAAAATACATATAAACCATCACGCCAATTTTTAGAACGAGAAAAATTAACTAATAATACAACGGATGATGAAGATAATAATTCAAGTATACGTTCATCATCAACGACAATTCATAATATGACAATAGGAAAAGTCAAACGTTCAAAATCATTATCACGCCATTCGTCGTTAGGTAGTGGTGAACATAAACAACAAAAATCTTTAACAAAAGAATCTCGGCGTATAATAACCAATGATGTTAAACGTACATCATCCTTGAAACGATTTCATCAATCATCGGATGAAGCTGGTGATGATGATGATGAACAGAATAATATCCTGATAACGAGTAAAAATAAAACTCCATCAACCAATGAAAGACGAGCAAAGTCAACTAAACCAAAAACAAATACGATGAAGAAAAATGCTAATGATGAGTCCATTATAACGAGGTTTGTTGCATAGCATAAGATCTTTTACATTTTTCTTTTCTTCTTATTTACGTTCTTAGCCGTGCGTTATCTTCATTTTAATCATATAGGATCTCATTGCTTTCGTTTTGAAATTTTATCGAATTCTTATATAAATCATTTTTTGATACCAAGAAAGGGATAGCTAATAGTTTAATGGCATCCATCTCGAGAAATGCCTGGTTCTAATGAAGTAAAGAATAAATCTTTCATTCAAAACTGCTCGATACACGACAAAACTACGACACTTCGTGTATTATTTCTGTTAGAATTATAAATGCTTTGCCACGGGATGTCACAAACGATCCCATGAGATCACTCATTTGTCTTATCGCATCGGTTAATTTATTAAAGACCATTATTGATTTATATGACTACGCCATTTTATTATTTCCTGCGGAACTAATCCATTAGACATCTAACATCACATAAATTATGGCTGTTTTCTTTTGCTTTTTATACCGATTTATGTATTCAGGGTAGCATGACCTTGTTGACTGTCAGTGGATACTGTAGTCAATTTATTGAAATGAATTAAAATTTTTTATGAGATTTCATCAAAATTCAAGATCAATATTTCCATTCCTATAGTTACAGCTTTTAGTAATTTTTCTCAGATTGCCGAACATCATGAATGACTTTTTTATATTCTTGAACACATCTTTTTGACATCTGTGGCCATTGCCATGGTTCTGAATCATTAGAATTTTCTAATGATTGTAGTCTTTCATCCAAATCAACAATAGTTCTACTAGAATAAAATCACAGCGCTAAGAGAAACTTTAGACATAGATTACTCTATAGAATGATTGTTGAAATTTAGTGCAAAGAAAAAAATATTTGTAACTATTTCTATTGAAAGAACGAAGCCGACGGTGAATGAATAATAAAGTTTCTGAACTACATTGAATTCCTATTTAATTAGATAGGAAATTTACATCTTTTCTTCATTCGAACTAAAAAACAACAAAAGACAGAAAAATAAATATCAATATACCTGTGAACAAATGAATTGATCAAATGAAATGTCAAATGAAATCGGAAAATTTTTTCTTATACTTTTTGTTTGCAAATGACGAATGGATTAAGTATTATTTGACATTCATTAATCAAATATCAATCGTGATAGTACATCGTTATTTTTTGTAATATTTCAACATTTAACTCATCGTGACTGATGCTCGTTAAAATGACGCAGTTGTATACAATAGGAGTCAATTGAAAAGATCAACTTTTAAAATATTCCTGCACTTATTTTATGTTCTATAAAAAATCTATAGAATCAATAGAATTCTTTTTTCTTCTTTCTAACATGTTTCCATATGATTGGCACACACGACTCTAATTTATAGCTCTGTCGATACTATGGAAAAAAAATTCCTAGAATCGACAACTTGCAGCCAAGAGTTTTTATCCGAATGAAGCACAAGTCATTGTCAAATAGCCTCTCTGTCCGCTTTCATTTCCCGCTGAAATCAGACAATAATTTGAAATAAATAATGTTCATGATCAAATCAAAATTACATAGGATTTACAGACATCAGAAAAGAAAAGACTTAGTTCAATGCATTTCTAATCATAACGGAAATTGATTTTGTTTTCTGTTGAACTCAAACTATTATCAGTCAATTAAAACATTTTTCTTTTGCAGATTGTAAATAGTTTGAGTTAAACGATGGTATGTAAATCATAGTAGCTCGGATAAATTCATTTTTTTTGTTAACCACGGCTTTGTAATCGAAAATAACCCATTCACTGATTATTTGGGAAATATCATGATCGTGCATTGGCTTGCCTTTATCTTCGTTTAGATCAACACAATCTGAACAACAAGATTTAGATTTAACTACTGAACCATTAAGTACAATAAATCAACGTTTGACATCATCAATATCGTCAAGTGCAACTCGTTCAGCATCCTTTTCATCAAAATTAGCATCAAATAAATCCGATATATCTGTAACAGAAACATCTCGTCCTGTACATGTAAATACACGTCAGCAACCCATTATAGTTGATAGTCGCTCTCGACATCATGGTCCATTAACCTTAACAACAAATAAAGTTTATTTAATACCTCCATCAGTTCCACGTTACCAACATCTTGGTCAAACCAATTTAAACACACAGAAGCCACCGCTATCATCAACATTAACATCATCATCAACAGCAGCAGCAGCAGTAACAGCAGCAGCAACAAGAACCACGACAGAACGTGGCCGAATATTTGTTCACCGTGCTGATTCACGTCCATTTGTACTTGGCGAAGCTATACAAATGAAGCCTATTGATGATTTATTATCGACAAGTGAGAAACGTCGTCCATGTCATCGACAAAACGCTCTTCGATATAAATCAAATGAACAAGAACGCCAGTCACGTATATCAGAACCAATTATCATAAATCATAATCCAACAGCAACAACAAATGTTTCACGTTATCAATCAATTGAACGACGTTTACCATCATCACCAAAGCCCATGAAGTCATCGGCGTTCGATATTAATAATGAATTTCGTCCATCAGATATTTCATGGTCAGTACGTGAAAAAGCGAGAATATTTGAGCATACAAATCAACCTAAATTATCAACAGGTCGTGAAAATTATGTGTAACGTCTTCCTTAAGTTCTTTTAATGTGTGTATGCATGTTGAATTCGACAACCGGTGATGTGTGATACTTTCGAGTTTTTCCTCTCTCGTTTATTGTTCCTGATGCGGTACTATGATAAGTGATCAAATTTTTTCCTGGTCCTTCTTTTCGTTCATTCCATCGTTCCTGCTTACTTCATGCTCAGGTGTTCGAGTTCAGCGGCCAGTTTTCCTTTTCCTTTTTCTTGTCTTGTGTACATATAATAGATATATGCTGTGAGTTTTTATTATTTCCTTCCATTCTTTTTTTCTTCTTTATCTTTGTTGCTGTTTTTGAACATTGGCGCAAAGAGTCATCTTTTTCTTATTTGGATGATCAATATATATATACGTATATATTATTTCTTCTTATTATTTTTTGTTTATTGTGAAGCTTGTATGAAAAGTGCTCAGTGGTTTTTTTCGTTATAATGAAAAAAAAAAGATGGAGACTATAACAAACAACGAAGATGCAATTTTTTCTGTGAATTGAACAAATAAACTATCGAAATGAAAATTTTCATAGAAAAGTACGATGTTAAAGTATGATGTTTCTTTCATTTACTTAGAAATTGTTCTTCCTTTCCTATACTTCATTTAACTGTTGTGAGCTTTCGAAACAAATCGAATTATTCTCACGCATTCATATTAAATAGGAGAAAGGCTTGATTAGTGTGATTGTTGAAATATCACTTGATACAAGATAGTAGCTGTTCGACGTTTACACAATCGAGTACCCGATAGAGTAAAGTCTCATGCATGAAAAATACATCAATGAAATAAAAGTGACAGATCTTTCATGATAGAATATGATAGTATGCATTGTTGAAACTTTTCTGACTAGCTGAGAAACGAAATGGATCCCATAGATTTAATGACAAGTCTCTAATCATATTATAGATAATTTGTAAATTTTCTTATTTGCTGATTGAATTTATTTCTGTATATATATTTCTATATATATATATATATATACATATACATATATATGACTGAATATTTATAAATACGTGAATACATCTATGACTAATTTTAAGAAATATCACTGTTACAAATCTGATATATAAAGATTACAATTTTGACGATATGTAATGATAACATAGGAATATTAAATATGACCGAAACAAGGAATGTAAAATTAGAGTATATTATAATCATCATCAAGACGTTTTCCAGGTTTATCGTTTTGAATTACAACTTGCGTTGTTGTTTTAGGTCCGGCTTTGGCTAAAATCAAGAGGCAAAAAACAACACACAAATCAAGAAATATGTAGTATGTTAGTTTTCGATTTCTTTCGAATAACAACATACAAGAATTTAACATGGTTGCATAATTTTTTCTTGCATGATTCGTTAAGGGCATTTGTGGACGAACACAACGACGACAAATAAGATAAGTCATGAAGAGAACAAATACAACTAATATAATAAGTAGAAATGCAGCTATCAAAACACCACGCCAATGCTGACGTTTTGATATTGTTGAACGAGTACTTGATTCAATATTATCACTGCTTAAAGGTTCTGAAATACCTATACTGATGATATTTTCAATAGATTCATATGATATGTAACTCACTTGAAACACATGAACGATCCGGTAATTCATCTGATCCATCGAAACAATGAGGAACACCTAGTCATTTACATAATAGAATCATAGATTTTCATAAGAAGAAAAAAACTTTTACCGTCACATAGAAGTAAACTACTAATACATTCTCGACTTTGACATAAGAATTCTTCATTATTTAAATCACATGGATGAGTTTTATTTGCTATTAATATGTTAAGAAGATTTTTATTATGATATTTAAAGAGGATGTTTTCTATCTTGTAATTAACTTACGATAACGAAGAGCAGTAAGCACAACTTTAAAGCCAAGACCACTTACGTTTCCACCATCGGTTCTAATGAAATATGGATGTAGATATTCATATTGAAATCTTTCAAAAATTTTTCTTACGAAAAATGAGCAGTTACAATTCCTGTTGGTGACAGAACATGAAATTTTTCGTCCTCAGTCAATTGTCCACATTCGACAGTATCCTAGAATGAATGCAGAAAACAAAGAGAAATAATCATAATAACCAGGAGCAGCAAAAAAGAATTCGTTCGTGTTAACATACAAGTTTATCTTGTTTTGTAATATAAGCTGATTTATAAAAACGAAGTGAATCTAGACAATTGATACCATTATGAATATCGTTCAGATCCAGTGATAGAATACGTATAAGTATTTGATTATCAGATCGACGAGCCTAAATAGAATAAATTAGCACTTGAATGTTAATTTTCCACATGAAATCAAACTTTGAATGTCATATAGCAATCTTCATATGGTAAATATGATTCACGTTTCGAATATGGATAAGATTTAAGGAGAGCTCCTTCGATACGATAGCCATCTCCACAAACATTTGAACGTTTGATACCGTCGATGGGTGCTGAAGTCATGACATCTATTGAAAAGAAAATAGATGAAACAATATTTTTTCCTGATTCGATCTACTATATTGATTAAAAAATATTTACATTCATCAGCTCGCTTCATATGATTATTGCTAGCATCACTGGCTAGCAGTAGTGTTGATGTTGCTTTTGTGATGCTAATACTCAAAAAGGATACAAGCACCAACAATGGCAAAGCATCACAAACCATGTACGGCAAATAGATAACCATTCACTTGGTAAATAAAATGATACTTTATAATTATGATTATGTTTATAATCAATACATATGTTGAACATATCTTAAACTAAAATCTATGTTCATGTAGATTTCATCTAAACGATACGTAACAATAGAAGACTACGTGTCGCATTAGTTTGACATTTACATTATGAATAATATGTAGCCATATTCATTATTCGTAGCTAATCCTCGAATGAACAAACAAAATTCTTCCGCATTGAACAGAGATGTCGTTGTGCATCATAGTTAGAGGAAGCGGAAATTCAACGGTTGATAGTATATAATAAGTGTTATCGTCATTGTTCTTGATGGAAAAAATTCTACACTACTGAGAAAATCTTCTGTGTAAATTCAAAACACAACATATAATTATATCAATAATTACCAACCGAAAAAAAATTGAATGTCTTAATAACGATTTAGTTATGATCGTTCAATTTATTTTTTACTACACTCGCAGAAGATGTATGCTATTCAAGTGTTACGATGATGTTATTAGGCAGCATCTGACTAGTTTTTCTTAAATTATGAATGAGAATTTTTAGTGGAACAAACGCGATGAATATTCATGTGAACGCGTCTTAACGTGTTAATCTGTTCAATCCTATTAGTATAATCAACAGAGTTTATTACCTGTCTCTCTACGACTTAATGTAGAAGGGAAAGCTTTACTTATATTCTAATTTTAAAGATTCTCTCACATATTGCTGCCAATTTTAAAAAATCTAAATAGATGAATAACTATAATTAATGTTTCCCTATACGTAACGATCTTTCGCTTTTATATTCAGACGTCCGAACATATAGAATGTGCCATGTCTATGCTTTATTCTCCGAGTCAGATACATACGATTCTACTGAGAAAATTGTTTCAGATCGCATCTACTGTTTAGTTTAATGATTCAGTGTAACTTCTCAATTAAGTATTCTGTCATCGTTCGATTTCGCTTGTGTACAAAAGCATGCCGTTGATGCCTTTGAACATGTTAAACTTATTGACTTTTGTGTGTAATGTGCTAGTTATCGTTCGACAATACGTTAAAAAAATACAATGACCTTATAATTGAGATCAAACTAACTCAAGACTATTTAATCACGACATTGTATAATCATCAAATTCGCGAGTAAATATTCGTAATTAGAAAAAAAATCGAAATGACAGCAATGATTCAGTTGCTTCAGAGAAGTCAAGACAAATGTAACGATATGACTATATTCGAATTAAAGCAACATTCTATCAATACATAATGTTTTATATTACTGTGCTAATACTTCGCTTATCTCTTATGGAGTGCTACTTGAAATTATTATATTTGAGATCATATTTTAATCGTCTGGTGAGTCATTTCCGAATTAGAATAAGAACTTCGAAAAGAGTAGTTTTGTCTGTTGAATCCTTGGAAATATCTATTGAATGTTAATACAACACATTTGAAGTAACCGATTCACAATCCGGTGAAGAACAACTTTCCGATGCGAGACACTTCACGTTCGACAACCGTGACCAAAATTTACTCTTCTATTATGTTTTTCCCAATTGACGATTATTTCGACTGGAATACTGAAAGAATATTCTTTATCAGAATGTAAATCGAATACCGTGTATTGATATTTTTGACATATGATCCATTCAATCCATGTTAAATTCTATCCCACATAACATCCTTTTTTTTAGATAATTCAAAGATCCGATTCTATTAGGATTAGTCTAACCTAGAAATTATTTGTCAAAATCGAAAATATCAAATTCAAATGAAATAATTCATATCGAAATATTCCTTTTCTGTTATTAGCTTACACTTTTCTTTGAAATATCATTATTAAATTGTTGCATTATCGTTATCATCGAAATTTCAGACAACTATTGTTGTTCGCTTAGCTAATTTTTCTTTCTGTCATGACACTTGTATTTCTTCGATTTCTTTTTCAGTATCGCATAATTGATGACTCAATTTTAATTGTCCTTGAGACACTTTTATTCGATATGTCAAACTTGGACGTGATGAGCTACGCTAAAGAAGCGTTCGATTCCGATCGAATAGTATTCTTGCAAGAAAATAGAAGAAAAATCTTTAACTTTGAGCTGTTATTTTATCCTGTTAGTTATCAAAAAAGTATGTCATTTTTTTTATAATTCATCATTCTTATCTGGCCAATGTTGATTTTAACAAAAGATTTAATAAACAACAAAAATAGCGTCCCCAGTCCTCATATTGTATCTTGATGAACAGGCATTGTTATTGTTAAAATCTACAATGTTCAAAAGAATAAAATTCTAACACATTCTTTTCTAAAACAATGTCTTACATGAGTAGCTTTATCGAACTGTGCTCCACATTCATCTGGATCAATATATATCGGTAACCATATGTCCAAATGATAAACATTTGAACGTGTCGATAAAACAATACGATCAGTACCAATATCAAGTGTTAATGTCTTAGCTGATTTCTAGGGAAAGAAAGCAAAGCAAAAAATGTTTTGCTTTTCAAATTATATCCATCATAATCAAATGAACTCACCACTTTAGGTAATTGAACATCCATAATTAAAAAATTCGGTTCATCCTCAAGTGGTTCACGTACAATTTTGAATTCTGGTACAGATCTACGTTAGATAGGGGAAAACGAATGCAACTAAATATTGTATTGATAGCTTTTACGTAATATTACAACACACCCTTTTTCAACAATTGTACTTGTGTCGCTAAAAGGAAGATGTTGAACGATGAGGTTCAAAAGCAGAAGAAAAAAACATTAGGTCACAGACATTTTTTGTTCTACATTATTCGTTTGTTGATCAACTTCGACAATGAATGGTTTAGCACGAACTCGAATGTACTGTTCAGTCAATTGTCCCATATGTTTCCGATTTTTGAGTTTTATCCAGTCTGAAGTAATGAATTATATGTTAGAGTAAAATTTTCATGATTCTAATTTATTTTTCTTTTTGTTAAAATATTATTTACAAATGTCGAGCATTTTTTTTTTCATTCATGTTTTCAAAATGTCATTATTCTAAGCTAGATCACATAAATCACTTGTTTGTAACCAAGGTAGTAAGATGGTAAATACAGTTGCCTTTTGCTGTTCTATCGTTGGGTAAAAAAGAAAACGGTTAGAGACACACACACACACACACAGAGAGAGAGAGAAAGGCGGTGACTTTCGATTAAGATTCAACGAAAAAAAAAGAGTAAACAGTTGACATGCACACAACCAGGTCATGCAATTCAGTACAGAGCGACTAGTCATTACGCTTGAATAAGCAAGCACAGTGTTACACTCCATTGATCGGATTGTGAAACAATTTAAAAGCAAGTAAATTGTCCTATTAGTAGCCAACAAAAGATTCTCATACGTAGACATGATGATGTGTGGAATTCAGAGAGAAGAGTAAAGTGATTGCAGTGTAAACGTAAAACAAAGAAAAATAAAATACGTGGTCACCGACATACTAAATCAAACATTAGACATAATCGATAGCAACGCTGTAAAGGAAAGGAATGAGCAATCCATTTGTAAAAAACACGACATTTCCCATGTATAGAACGAAGGTCTGAATGATTAAAATAAATAAAAAGACGTTCGTTCGTTTCTATTCAGCGGCAGTAAAGCATCAAAAACTGCTAGATTCCTGAATTTATCGCAAGTAAGTGAAGTAGAAAAGAGGAGAAAGAAGTGTCGTTAGTGCTCACTCCACATAGTTCACTTGAGCATTCTCATGAACAGGTCTATGATCGTTTCCTGTTCTCATCACGTGCCCACTTTTTTCTTCGTTGCTATTCTCGTCTACTTTTTCCTCTTCTTCTTCTTCTTCTTCTTCTTCTTCGATTCATTCTTTTTCACTCGTGTGTTATTGTGTTGTACGGAGAATGAGAGTAATGGTACTAAACATCATCCATCACAAAAATTTCTTCTTTTACTCCCTCTCAAGTTTTTTGAAAAGAAGACGATGGCGATGACAAAGGTATGAAGAAAGAGACGAAATGTATTTTCACATATACATACATATATATATATATATATATATATATATTTATTTATTTATTTATTTATTTATTTATATGTATATATATATATCTGGATTAGGGAGACGCACGCACATAATAAGGACGCAGAAGCAGGAGAAAAAGAAGAAAGGAAGAAGAGAAATAATAATACGAATAAAACTATGGCTACGTGGTGGCGGTGGGACACTCCAAGAGTATAGCTCTCGCTCATACTCTCGTTCTCAGTCACTTGCACAATGTAAAGACAGAAAGAACACGAAGGAGAGAAGATCGGTGCCTAGCAACAACACACATCGTGTCTACCTACTCAATGCACCGTTATGTCGTATTTGGTTTAGACTCTCTTACGATTACTTTTTTTTATGACTTGTCATTCGAGAAGACTTCTCTTTCTCTATTACAGATCGAACCATTCTCCTTATCCCTTATCCACATAATATTCCATAGACACATAATCAACGACATGAACGATCAAACAACCGATTATTCTTCAATTGATGCATTCCATGTTGGCCGTCGTCGAAAACCAAATTTCACCGATCACGAAGTGATTAATATTATTAATCAATATGATATGTACAAAGAATTATTACATTCACGTGAAGCTTCAAAAAGTGTCATAGCACAGAAACAAGCTATTTGGAAACAAATAACCGATACTCTTAATGCAACATATCCACAAGTTGAAAGAACTGTTGAAGATGTACGACGTAAATGGAAAAAATTACAAAGTGAAGCCAAACGTGAAGTAGCCGCATATCGCGCAGCTCAATCAGCTGGTTCAACAGCACCTGTATCAAATAAACAAATGACTTTATACAATCGAATATTGTCTATATGTCGTGCTCCAGTACCATCGTCACCTCATTTTGTTCATCATGCAGCCGTTGCTGCTGCTTTACATCATCATCATCAACAAGCTTTACAGCTACAATCAAATATGATTAATGGAAACAATAATAATCACGAAACAACATTTAATGAAAGGGTCAGTAAGCAATTTTAGATACAAGAGTATAAATTCAAATTTTGACGCACTGAGAAATTTTCTTTCTTCGGTTTTTTTCTTGTTTGGCTCAACTACTCATATTTACTCATCCTATTGACTTATATAACTCTTGCGAAATTAGTATTTATGATCCTTTCGTTCTAATATATAACTTCTTTCTTTGTTTGCGTGTCAATTGAAGTGATAGTAGCAAGAAGAAGAAGACGAAGAAAAGCGTTCTTCGTATTTCAAAAACAGCACGACTAAGTTCTGGAACGATAAGACGACATTTTTCAAAAAAAAATGACATGCGGAACCACAGAAAAATGAAGCCAAAGGTTTCAATCTAGATTCCGACTTAAGCTAATCAACTCGTCATTCTAGATATCTCTATCCGGATGTGCTCAAAGTAATTACGAATATCATGCAAGTCTTCCGGAATAAAAGAAAGGTTATTTTCTATTCATTTTCATAAAATTATTAAAAGAAAGACTGATGCTTTCATGCATGAATAACAGTCAAATTAAATCATATTCTAAAAAGAAAAATGAAGTTTAACGCTTTATCAAATTTAATCAAAATTGATGCGAATTTTGAAGTTCATAAATTTCTGTTTTAGTCATCAGACAAAGCAGATTCTCCATCGTCAGACCTTGCCAATGGTGTAAATGGACAATTGGATTCAGCAGGGGATGAAACTGCTAGTCTCATTGGTAATGATGATAATTCTCCAAGTCCAGCAGCAAGTCTTCAACCAACATCACTTTCATCATTTATTGTGCCGTCACAAAATCACACAGCCATGAGAATCACAAGCAACGGTCAAGTATCAAAGCGAACATTAGATAAACAACGTAAATATTTAAAACCATCACCAAATCCTCAATCGATGAATTCAACAAAGTCTTATGGACAGCAACAGAATTCACTACGTTTCGAATCATTAATTAAACGTAAACGTACTCTTGAGTTAACAAGTCAACGACTTAACTATGATAAAGAACGATTATTAATTGAAAAAAAAAATCTTGATGTTAAATTAGCAGTTAACGAATGTGAAAATGAACGTGTTACGGTTGAGAAACGTCGTACTGAATTGGCACTTCAAAAATATCAATCTGAATTATCGATAACATCGAATGGTAACAATAACCATCTATCTGACTTAGAGGATCATGATGAACATAACAGTCCTGACGATATGAGTGATATTAACGAGTAGGCTATTCATATGCACACGTCTGTGTTAATGTTAGTTTCAAATTCCGTCCACGTTTTTGTTTTGCTACTCTTCCCGAATCTCTTTTTTGTTTTGTTGTTTTCAACCAGCGCTAGTGTGATATTAGTTTTTTTTTCTTCTTGTGCGTACTCATGTGATACTCAGAACAGAACGGAGGCTAAAAAAGACAGAAATCTATTGTGATACTCTCATCCATTTAACATGCAAAGAAAAAAAAACTATTGTTCTTTCCAATGCAATGCACTATGCTACTATTGATCTTAATTCATTTTCTCTCATGATGTTCACTACATGTATATGTATCTATGTCTGCATTTTGATTTCTTTATGCATATTTTTTTAAACTCATTGGTATTGATGTTTCTTTACTTGTACGTATGTGTTGTGCAAACGAAAAAAAAATACATTGAGTGAAATCATATTTGACTTACCAGTGTCAAGTTTAAATTGAGGATATTTATTTTCTAAACCTTCATATATTAAAGTAAGCAAAAAATTCATGAATGTTTGACTTGAATGTGCACGACGAAAGAAATCCGGATGAATAATAACGGTAAAAATCGTACAAGCTTGCCCATCTGAATAGAATAAATGAATGTATAAATTTTTTTTTTGAATTATTCATATGATATTATCTAGACTAACGTTTATCAAGATCAGCGACTGGTTCACCCAAACTAATCGGTACACGATATCTTCCTGGATCTTCTGATTTAACAATTTCAATGAGTTCTTCTTCTGTGATTTCTCTCGGAGCATTAATATGTGATGATGTGCAAACATTGATAAAGATTTTCTCCTTGCTTGTTTCATCGCCGAGGCGTTTCGTTTTTAAACAAAAACCTAAAGTTCAATAGCAAAAGTTTTGACTTTTGTTACTTTTTTACATGTCGTTCTTATTATTTATCCCTACCAGGTTCAGGTTTCACAGCGATACGTTCATCGTTATTTGTTGATTTTTTTGTTTCATCAGTTTTTTTTGGTAATGTTACCTATCGGATGTTCGACGATCAAATATACAAAAATAGAAATCAATATTTTACCTGTTTGAGAAAATTTTGAAATTCTTCATCTTCTTCTTCTAAATCGTTTAACTGCATGATGATCTGAAAGAAATAGAATTTAACATTGTTAAATTCTCTTTATTGTTTTAATAGTTTTACTTATTAAAAACTTCGATACAACAAAAGTTCAACAACCAAGTAGATATGAATATCGTATTCTTCGGAAAGTGTTTTTCTCTTCTTCAGAATATTCGCTAGTTAGTTTTCTATGTAAAGAAGATTTTCATTATTTTTCACATGTCTATAGTTCAATTGATCTAGGCAATATCAAATATCGATTTCTATGTAACGATATAAGTTACTTATGTGTAAATATCAAAGAAAAAGGGAAAAGTCAATAGTATATATGGAANTTGAATGATCACAAAGTGATTTTATGTACCATTATCAACGACATTGAAATACTCAAGAGCACTTTTCTTTCAAGGTTATCCTATTACAGAATTAAAATAGTCTGCACGTTAAGTTCAATGATTAAATGAATGACGCACAAGAATGCTGCAGCTACATTTCAAACAAGACGAAATATTCTCATAGAAAAAAGAAGGATAAATACGGTGTAGTATTGATAAATGTAGTTATCACTTTCATTGTTACTAATCGAGAATTCACTTTACCTGCATCTTTTCTTTGTGCTCTAACTAACTCTAGAAATAGATCATTTTTCCAAGTAATTCTATCTTAATTAGTAAAAATGATATAAACATCTCAATGAGTGATCGTTTGTGGATGAATCCTTTCCTCGTTCATACTCACACTCATCAGTAGATGAATAAATAGCTCTGTCTTAAACTAATACAACAATTCTTTATAGGTTTTCATATCAATTTCTTATAATAAGAAATTTACAATGAGCAAGGACAATATTAGAAAATTAATCCTACATTAGAATTGGTGTTAAACAATCATGGAGATTTTTGTGAAACTAGAAAATATTCTTAATCATACGACGATAAAGAGAATTCATGACTGTAGTTTTATCGATTGTGTTGCACAATTAGTCGCTCCCTTGAAAAATGAAACTAGATCATTTTAATTTGACATTCTTCCATCAGATAGATCTCATTACTCGTAGAATATTTTAATGAAAATTTTCGCAGATTAGAATGCTTGTTTGTTAAAGATTTTCTACGTTAGCCGGTCATCATAGATTTCTCATACAAATAAATTTTACTTCGAAATTAAATACTTCAGTAAATGAGATATCTCTTCAGTCGAAATTTCTAGAGATTTTAAAAGTTTTAAAATTAATCTATGTGAAAAATTTCAGGGTAATACATTGTTCCTTGATTTCATAGTCTATACTTACTTAAAAATACTGCGAAGATTTCTTAAATAACAGCTATACAAAGTGAAGCATAACTAGTGAATAACTACAAAATCTACAAAAGTTGTTTCTAATCTTACCGAATGTTTCTTGTGAGCTCAATATGACTTTAAAAGATTACTTGAAATCGAGCTAGTTTCTATCTCAGCGATTTTCTTAACTAGGAATCGTACATTAGCATACATATATAGTGATTCCTATTTTAAGTCACAATCTTCAACATCCGACTACTTAGAAATCCGTCGATATCTGAAGTTTGCCAGAGAAGAACTGTGAAACTTACTTTGTGCTCTTTTATCAAATATTAAAATGATCTATTGGATGCCAATAGAAAACTAAATAGGTGCACACTATTCAATGTGTGATTAAGCATTCATCTAAAAGTTCATAAAATTTCTAAAATAATGATTCAGAGAATAATGCATCTTTAATATCTAGTTGAGCACACTATTAGGAGATCTGTTTGATTATTTCTTTTACATCACCATCTTATTCCGACTGTTTAATATTAGAAGAATAGATACAAAGAATGATATTTTTGGAAGTCCATCAATATTTTCATACTTCCAAGCTTCTAAATATTAATTAAACGTATCCGTAATCTTTTCAATGATCAAAATACAATAGAGATTTCGATCACTATGCTTCATGAAAAAGTGCTCCTAACATTAAAAATAAATGTTTGGTATCCTGATGAAACAAAGTTTATACATTTTTCTGCACGTTCAAGGAAGTAAACTTCCAAGTTCACTATATACACTGAACCATCTTTTCAAACTTTTTTGTCTTGATGATTTAAACAAGTTTCTCTGTTGAATGTCATCAACAATACATGAGTCAAATCCGATTGAGTTAAAGATCAACGTACTCTCACATATTCGATATCCTAGTGTACCCCGTTTCCGTACATTTATTGTGTACTGCTTGATATGGATGTAAAACGGCGATGAAATCATTTTTCAAGCAGTTAGAAGAGATAGGCAAGAAGATAAAACTATTAAGAAAATGAAAACAAAAAAAACTTAGCTTTAAATCGTATCTAAAAATGCTCGATAACTACAGAATCTACATTCTTTCCTCATCATTTTCCCATCATGGCGATGTTACTGTTTCAGCGAGTTCTATAGAAAAGCAACATAACCGTGGCAAGTAGATTGATCAGGAGGGACATGAGCTTGAATTTGAATCATGCAACAACATTTGAACTTAGAAGCAAACTTAAATATTGGTGTGGTCATATGAAAAATAGATTGATGTTCTTTAAATGCAAGTTTACTAATGTCACTGACCAAAAGCGCTACACCACTGATACATTCTATAACCTTTGATTTCAAATAAAAAAGAGCTGTACAAATACATGATGTCCGGAAGAACAAAGTGTATCTGTACATTTTATTTTAGATTCTGACTGAAAACCTTGAATATATCTATACTATTTTAAATAAAACCATTTCATGCTAACGAAACCAATGCAGAAATTCTCTGAAAATTTCGAAAAAATGAATTTGATTTTGTTCATTCGAAGTACAAACCTACCATGGTTATTCTAAACTTTAGTCATTTGTAAACCATAATTTAATTTCGTAGAATTTCAAATCTCGAACTTATAAAATATACCACAAATTTCAGCTTTTCTTTAAATTGAATCATGATGATCTAATTCTATTCATATAGTTTCATCTTTAAAACGTATGACTTTGACTGTAGAGAAAATCGGTAATTGTACTTTATTTTTAGTCAATCATTCATTTTCAAAAATGATTCATACAGATTACCAATGACAACTATTGATCTAACCAATCGAAATCGTTTTATATCAACCTTTACCTTCGATAAAATGAAACTTTTAGGTAAGAAAACATTAATTTTTATTTATCATTATTTTAAGTTAATTTATAATTCAGTTAAATTCGACAATATTTTAATCGTTATTCCATAGAATATTATATGGACCGATGAAAATTGCTTCGTTTTTATTCAATTGCTTACATTTATCCAATGAATAGAAATATTCAACGTATTTATATATTTGAATATTGTCCGATTTTTAGATAACATCATGTCGAAAGAAACTCCAGCAGCCGCTAAACAACCATTCGTACCGAAGTATGAAATAGCAGCTGGTCTTCATAAAGGTCATAAACTCGAACAGTTTGTATCAAAACGTGTTCGACCATCCAGACGTGTTCAAGTAATTTTGCTGATTTGAAATCGCTTGTTAATTTTTACCTTGTTTTTGCTTCTGTAGAAAAAGAGTAAGCACGTCAAATTCGTTCGTGATCTTGTTCGTGAAATTGTTGGCTTTATGCCATATGAACGACGTGCAATGGAATTGATGAAAGTTGGACGTGATAAACGTGCATTTAAATATGTCAAAGCACGTGTATGTAAAATTGAAAACAAAAAGAAATTGACCATTCTAATTTTTCGAACTTGTTCTTGTATTAATAGTTAGGAAGCCATCAACGGGCCAAGAAGAAACGTGATGAACTTCAAGCTGCAATTCTAGCACAACGCAAAGCACACAAATAAAACTAAACTTTTTGTTTTTGTTTTGTTTTAAAAGAAAAGAAATAAATATATCGAACGAAACATCATAAATAAGAAATCTTCTTTTTTTTTCGTTTAATACTCTTTGATTTAGGACTTTCTCATTGACTAGCTAAAGAATCAATTAAAACGATGGCCGGCAGTACCTAGGAATCTCGATACAGACACATCTCTTATGTTTGATAATCAAAAGAATTGTGGTTACAACTCACTATTCTAATTTCTAGATAAAAATGGATAAAACTCCTATACACGATCCATCCATGACACCATTGTCTGCGACAACAGCAGGAAGCAGTTCTCTACAACAAAAACCCATGGCTTATGTTTGTGGTGAATGTCATAAAGAAATTGAACTGAAATCTAGTGATGTGATTCGATGTAAGATAACTGAACTTTAAGTTAATGTAATTTCTTCTGTTGTTATGATTACAGGTACGGAATGTGGTTATCGAATCTTGTACAAAAAACGAACAAAACGATTACTTGTTTATGATGCTCGATAATTTTATTAGTTGCATTTTTACGGCGTTATTTTTAAATATAAAAAGTTCCAATTTTGTGTGATTTCTCAAATGTAAAATAAACAAGAAACATTTTAATTCGTTCAGATTTATATTTTTCGAGAATATGATATGTGCTTTTTTCCAATTAAATTAATACAGTAATTCAAAGAGAGAACGTTTTGTTATTTACATTAATTAATATTATCACATTTTAACTGATATTTCGCAGTCCAGCTCCTGTCATGCTTTGGACGATATATACTTCCGTAGATATGGCTTATCGAAAATTACTCATGTGAAAGTAAAAATTAGTTGTTAACACCTTCTTGTATGATCACTAGTAAGATGCATTCGAATAATGTACACGATATGCTGATTGTTTAATAAAAACAAGCAACAGAATTTTAGCACATCTTCGAAACGATTCTAATAGTGGCCTAGAGAACTTTGTTGAATATACCATGAGTAAGAGTCCGACCTGTCCACGTAACGGTTCACTTATTTCGGCAAAGTCAAAAAAATGCGAAAATTCGTGCTTTTACTATATAATTTTTACGTTATCAAAGGGATGATGTGAGACGTTTTCTTAATTATTTTTTCAGAGATGTTATCAATTTATCCATTTCGGAGAAACTACAATTAACTTTCTGTAAAAATAAACGTTGATGAAAATACACCGATTTTTAAAAGCGTTATTCTGTCACGAAAAACGTTATTCCATCACAAAATTTTTTCTGCATGTGAGACGAAGCTATCATATATTTTGAATTGATTTTTTTTCTATGTATAGCTCGTCACTTCAGTTACAACTTTTCTATAGAAAATTTTCTTATCACACTCGTAGCTGAGCTAAATATTGTAGTTCTTTACACACTACTCGAACATGAAGTCCGTTTTTGATTATTCCTTCACGGACATATATATGAATCATAAAAAGGTAACATAAAGACAAGATCTAGTGAAACTTTTATGATATGTAGGGCAGCTCGACTTATTTATGTTTTCAAAATATCAGCTCTATTCGACTTTAATCTGCTGAGATATTTCAGAGATAAAGTGAAAAAACGTTATTCCGTCAGACTTGGACAGGTCTAGTCCTGATTCCAAGAAATATTTGAAAACATTGAATTTAGTTCTAAATATTTTCGATCTTACGTGTATTAAAATTCCGTGATATGGAAAGAGATTGAAAACACATTTTGCATTATTTCTTGACTACAAACTCTCTTTTTGGAAGAGAATTTTCAATATATCTGACTTCTGATAATTCTGTTATTGAAAGCGTTAGTGTGTCGTTTCATGATTGTAAGCTTCATTAACATTTTATGTTCTTCTATTTTTCAGGATCACCTGAAGTCTATTATTTTTATAATTTTTGAATCATGAAGTACTGAATCGTTTGATATGGTTTGCTTGTTACAGAGGAAGAAAAAGAAAAATTGAAGCAAAAGCGATTATACTAGAAAATATGTTGATCACAAAAATTAACAGTGATTAGACTTAGTTTGGTGTCTTTCTTGATAAAAACCTACGGAAAATGAATCATAAAATATTTATAGCTCTTGAATGGCTAACCATTTTTAACACCAAACTTGCATAGATCATTGAGTGTTAGTTGAAATTGTGGGGATGCCCTGCTGTAAATTAAATTAGAAATATGTTTACGTTACACTGTATTTTCTGTAGCAGAAATTTGGTAGAAAAGTCTGAGAAAGCTTCCCAAAAACTTCTACTACTGAAGATTTAAAGCAGTTTCATTTTCTTTATTCTTAATGGAAAAGAACGCACATCTTTATCTAGTTCCTATCAAATATGATTTCAATGATATCCATTCGTCTTTTAGTTTGAAATGGATATTAGTAATAGAACAAACACTTTTGATAAGTGAATTTGATCACTGAATTTTTCTGATTAAAAATTTGGCTTTCAACAACTAACGTCAACAACTTTAAAGAAGTATTGTCAAATGAATTTAACAAACCGAGAAACAATAATATTTCTTCTTCTAAATCAGTCAGTTCTTCATTTCATGAACCGATATGAAAATAGGATTCTGTCAAAAGATAATTACAATTACTAAGCTAATGTTTAATAATTTTCTCGTATTCATAGCTATCTTTGTTACTTCAAGATAAAAGTATCCTCAGCTTTTGCTATGCATTTAATTGAGTATTTCAATAGTTATAGTATGCGATTATCAAAACATTGATTAACAGCATATCCTCATATTGATGGCCATAGCATAATTATTGAACTTTTGGAGTTTGATGAAAAACATTTGTGACATCAGTTTAAATGTCGGATGGTTAAATTATGTAACATGTTTTTTTTAGCAACTTGACCATTGTTTTGATACTTGTTTTTCCTTGAATTAATAACTAAAGAATGAATTTAATTAACTGTTTATCATTGAAACTTCATTGATAAGAAGCCAGATACTTTGAAAGATTTTGAGACAAAAACCAAGAATATTTTCTAAACAATCAAAATAATTGCAACTGATAGATCTTTATTTGGAATGTTCTCAAATAAACGAACTCAATAGCTTTGCTGTCCTGCAAAATAAGTTTCTGTGTTTACGATAGTCACACCATTCAAAGAACTGAACGACCAGATGACGATACATAACCACCCATCAAGTTTTTTGTCGAACATAATATTCATTACAAATCTCTATAACGTATTATTAATCGATTCATTAGTTTTATTTTTGCACAATACGAATGTTTTACTGTACGAGATAAAAATTTTCCAATTTCATCTGAATAAATTCATTCTTTTATGTATTACCATGAACATTTAATTCATTGTTATTCTCTCAACAATACATGATTTTTATTACAGTAAGTATACCTGAAACAACGATTCATTTCAGGTTGTTTCACTATCTAAACATGAAATTCATTAGGGAAAAACAACTCAAATATTCTACATTTATTTTCACAAATACTCCTTGCGTTAGTCAGTAGTTTTGTAATGCCAACTATATGACTAATCAGGATCTAAGCTGTTTAGTTAAGTCTACACTCAAGTAAAACTGATAAAAATATCTAATTGTGTAAACAATTCATTATTTCGTTACAGCTTATCACGCTAATCCATTGTATAAGAATGTCATGATTTAATAGAATAGTATCAATAATATAAGAGAAGAAAAATAAAGGAAGAAAAATAATAAGCAAGAAGAAAAAATGAGAAAGCAAAAACAGTCATTCCCATTTAGTTGACTACCTGTTTGTTTTTGCTCTGTTTCTAGGTTTTTTCTCTGCTCTTATTATATACAGCAAGTGTACATATTTATGCATATACATAAATAAATCAAAACAATATGGAAATATAACGAACATCTATTCCAATGAGCCAGCCGACCACTAAAGAACAACAACCATGCATTACCAATAAGGTATGTGATAATGAATAATTGATAACTGTTAAAGAAAGTAGAAAAAAATTTTTGAACTTCACCGTTGATGATATTTTGACTTTCCGAATAATTGTTGCACTAATCATGTTATATCGAGAAAAATAAAGCACGCAAGTACAACAAGTTTGAGCAAAACTCGTCGAAAAAATACAATGACACAGGTAGGAATGAGATGCTTGTTATCATGGCATGTTTAGGAATGAGAAGTTCCGATTTAGAAGGCTGGTTTGATTTTAGGACTTGGTTTTTATTATCGTTTTGTTTTCGAAGATGTAATTATGACTTCTATTCAAATGCAAAGAAGAAAATAGTTGTTATATACATGAGTAGTTTAACTGAAACTCTAATCATCTATTTAAAAGTCATAAAACATAAAGTGTGACTGGAAACTGAAAAAAAGAAAAGTATTGTCGATCCATTATTTTTTAAACGAGTCAGGTGCCTACATGTTAATTTATTCTCTCTGACTCTCTCCTTCTCTCTGTTTCATATGTGCCCTTGTCAAAATTCATCAACTGTGTTCTGACTTTCCATTTCTTTATTCTTTCGGTCTTTTTTTGTTTTTGTGTTCGCGTCTCAAAACTGATAGATTATGATTAGTCTTTTTTTGTTCGGGAATATTAATAATAATACTAATAATAACAACGGCAAGAAATTACTTATGCTATTTTCTTATTTTTTACTCATTTACCACCTTAAGTTTAATAATAGTATTAAATTTGATAGAAAAAGATTTTAGATAGAAATTGTAAATTAAACAGGAAAAAACACATAGAACTCATCTTTTCCTTCATATACTCATTATTTCACACGAACAAGTCGAATCTGCAATGTTATATGGAACATGTAAGTCATGTAGTTTTTCTTCAGTAAAGTAAATATTTGAAATGGATTCAGAAATTACTAACGATAAGGTATACAGTTATTTATGACTACGTAGAACCACATTATAAATCGATATTTGCCAATAGTTTTTTACAATTTCTTTATTGTTTATTTGTTTCAGTTCGGCGATGAATCTAACAATGCCTATCCATCTCGATGGTCAGTCACCGAACTTAAAGAACGGCAAGCTAACATATCTGTATTTTCTCGTATATATGAAGAATATACGGATGCTGAGCATTTCTTCGAATTTACTCGAAAGACAACTTCAATTCTACTTCAAACAAGTAAGAGAAAAGGAGTGGTCAAGACAAAAATGTATAGTTATTTTTAATCATATTTTTTTCCCTATTAGAAATTGCTTCACTCGTATTTGCACTTTCACTGATAATACCATTGATGATGATTGGAGTCGGTAAGATTTACATATGTATTTTATTTAATGAAGCATTTGTTTTTCTAATTTCTCGTAAGGTATATCAAATTTAGAAGAGTGTCCACTAAATCGGAATATTCCCGTATTTGTACTTGTCGGTGGTGCCATAGCTTCATTGAAACTACTACAAGTACTTTGGAAACAATATAATCGTCGTCGTGGACCAGCCGAAGAGGAAGCAACGGATACTCACAATGGATCGGTAAAATTCATTTTCAATTTAAATATAATATATCTTGTTCGATCTTCATTGGGTTCTGTTGACATACATGAGAACAAAATACAAACAGACGAAAAATAATCTAATATTCTTTTAATTCTCTTTTGAGATACATAGACTCAAGAGATACGTTTGATTAATTATTCGATATGCAGACTATAGAAAGATAAGGTTACAACAGAGAACGTTTTTCTTTCAATCGATAATCATTTGATAGAATATTTTTTGACACGAATCGAATGCAAACAATGGATAGTTTTTAACTAAGATCATAGATCTCGTGAGATAATTTCTATTATTACTTGGAATATCATAAACATTTAAATAGAATGAGTAAATGTACAAAGAAAACATTCGATCCGTATGAATGAAAGTAAGAAAAAACAAAGAATTGCATTTTGAGACTTATTTACTCTTTATTAATGAACTTTCTATTTTTTTTCTTTGAGAAAAAATTTCTTACATTTTAAATTAATTTTGACAAGAAAAAAATATCGACCGAAAGTTTTAACTATCATGAAAACAAATAATCTAGGGTTTAAAATAACAAGTAAATAGTAGCCTCTACCACCTAGAAGTTTTTCTTTTCATAGAATTTCTGTGCTACACATCCGTTTCAAATGACTACTGAGAGGATCTCATTAGTTTTTAGAATGGAAATATACGTAAATTAGTGAAGAAAGAATTTTTTTTCGTCATTTATTGTTGCCTATCGATCACAATTAATCTGATACAGATACTAAACGATAGTACAAGACAAAATTATCAAATCATTCTATACAGTTAAATCAATCGTAAGCCTTGATTGAAGTTAACGAAGAAGGACGATTACTCTTTTGGCATGATTATATAAGACGGATACTCAATGTTAAACGCAATCAGTTTTTTCTGGGCTTTTTAATAGACTTATATAATACATGCAATGAAACAAGATACATCTTTTTATTAATACTTTGCATTTAAAGACAGATCTTTTTCTGCATATCACTCTGTGTCAAAATTATTTCTCAGGCAACATTTAAAATAGAAGAAAAGAAGAGAAAAAAAACATCAAAATCATCTTGTTTCTTGACGAGAAAGAATTATTATTAATAACTTTTCTAACAAAATGAAAATGAAAGCAATAAGTTTCAGGAAGTTTAATTCCATAATGAGACTTGTTTTTGAATATTTGATTATTCTGACACATGTGCAAAGACTAATCGATACTACGTCTTGTTTAAGGGAATAGTATCGTAGGAAGAAGAAGAAGAAGACATGTATATAAATAATTTATAGACATTTATTTTAAATTTTGCTGTTTTACAATCCAACATTTTTACTGACTTCAAACTTTGTTTTAGACATTCAAAAAGTGTCACAGTGACTTACATAAATATGAAATCTTTTTATAAAAAAGGATTCTAATCACAGTAAAAGATTCGAATTCAGAAATCTAATTATTACTATTCAGTTATCTATATAGAAGAAAGTGTTTTGTTACTACGAATGATGATTCAGTCTTCTACAATCGAATTATTTTTTATTAAAGTATATTTTATGAAGGAAATCCGATGCAAGTTCGTATAAGAGAATGTTACACGCGCAGTTATCGGAGTTTGACAGCATGCGAGAACTACAATAAACATACTATTGTCATCTTCTTTTTTCCGTTTGATTCATTCCATAATTGAACACAAGACTACCTTCATACTACTTCATTCAATCAGAAGTTCAGTAGTTTCGAAAAACCGATGTTTCTTTTTCTTTAGTGTGTAAAGGCTTGTTCGTAAATAATAGTTTAATCTTGGTCATATTGAATTGATCATTTTTTTTTCATTTTGATACATTTAAGCGTACTATGCTTGATTGAAAGTGGCAATGTTTGTAACGAATCGTTGATAGTAAAACATAGCGTATTTATATTCATCGATCGAAAGCATATTTCTATTGATAATAATGTTTCTTTTTTGAAATATCATTAAATCGAATTATCGTTGCCTAGCTAATATGTTGCTGTCGAAAACAAAATTACTAGAATAAAATACACAAACCATACAGAAATATATATATATATATATATCTTTGAAATGAAAAGATATTGATGACAGTCATCGATTAATGCATATTTTTCTCTCATTTCATCCAATCATTCGATATTGAACGGTTGGATTTAGAAAAATGAAGCGAGCTAATATATATCTTTCATAGAATTTCTTTCACTGTAGAAGAAACTAACATGTTCATAATTGAATAATCCTTGTTGAACAACTCGTTGTGTTTCTAATGATCGAGAAAACAAATTTCAATTTAGACATTTATGGATGTTCTATCATCACTATTTCTTTTGGTTTGGTTCATATATGGTAACCATATCATATATCGTTATCGTTTACCATCTTTCGAGCAAACAACTGAAGATCCCGAAAATTGGTGCACAAAAAATGTTTATCTTTTAACTATGATAAGTGTCGCATATACTTATGCACTGGTCACATTGATTATATTAATAGTTCTCATTGTTGTTTGTACAGTACATATACAAAATCGTCGTCGCGCCATTCAAGAGGCTGATGGTGCCGCGTGTACATAACTGACGAATTTTTCTCTTTTTATAAATATATATATATATATATTTATATATATTCATATTTAAATATCACTGTGGCACACATACAAATACACACGCACACACTCACTCACATTCGAAAAAAAAAACGGTTTTTATCTGTAAATTGTTCGAAATTGAAATATAAACAAAAGATATATTAATAAATTCGACGTCAATAAACGATAACTTGATGATGTAATATGAATATTACGTTCAGAATGCACGATTGCTGTTGTTAATATTGATGAACGAGTTACTATTCAGAAAAAAGTGACATTTTATTTGATGGAATGAAAAAAAAGTGAAGGAAAGAATATTTGTCTTTTGAAAATATATACTTGTTGTTAATAATCGATTGGTATGTATTTTTGATGAATGATGTTTTGAATGTCGATGATTTTTTTCATTGCGAGCTACTGTCTTCTCTTCTTCTAAAATCAGATACAGGAAAGAAAAAAAGAAGAAGAATCTTTTCTTTATTTAAAAAACTTCAACATTCAATAACATACCAAGTACATATACAATAGCTTCCATTCGACCATGAATATTTTCAGCAATACAATGGTATTGTCCAAAATCATCATTATTGTTCATCTATTCAAATATACATATTTGCCTATGAATAGAATATAAATATGCATACATACCTGCATCGACAATCGACTTGTCGTCATTGTTTGATTAACTCGAGTGTTACTTATTTTATTCTTTTCGATTAATTTTCCATTTTTTTCCCAAGATATTCTTGCAAATGGTCGACTTAATGCATGACATTCAATTGTTACATTTTGATGTTGTTCACATTTAATTAAATCATTATTAACAATTACAACAGGTGGATCTAAATTAAGTATTGAAAAAGAAAAAGAAGATATTCGTTTTTTCTAACATCCTATGACATTCAACTTACATTCAACATGAATTGTAAATATTCGATTTGAAGCTGGTAGAACACCATTATCAGCAATACATTCAACTGTACGTGGAAATGTATTACTTACGGATGGAATAAACCAAATATTGCTATTATCTGGCGGTACTAATAAAACAAACAAACAGAATAGATTTCTCAATAGACAGATAAGATTATTGAAAAATAAGAAAAAAAAAAGAGTTCAAGTATACATGCTACTTGACCTTAGTTGAACATCATGACACGTGCTTCATGAAAAATTTCACATACAACGGTGTCCTATTGTTCTCAAACTGCTTTTGTCTGTCTGGCTGTCTGTCGGTTTCTTTTTTTTCCTACTTTTGCTTCTTCTTCTTTGCGCAATATGATCAGTATAAGACGCTTAAAAGTCGATGCATGCGTGCGTGTGAATTCGTCAAAAGATGATTGATCAAGGATTGAACACATTCATGTATTCATTAACATGTCTACTTACTTAAATCGTCTAGAGTCATATCAACATCGCGAATACCCCAGCGTATTTGTGGCATTGGTGTACCTTCAGCACGGCACGATAATGTTAAAGATGATCCCGCACGAATTGTATGTAATGGAGGATTTGGACGAAAGTCGACAATACGTGGTGGAACTATAAGATATAAAATTGATGTTCTTTTTTGTTTTTAATAAAAAAACGAGTCTAGAATAGTTTTGTAATGAAAAGAAAAGTGAACTGAAATGCATAATTCATAATTATTTTTCTTACATTCCTATCATCGAACAGACACCGTACTCTCAATTATATTATCTATCTATCTTAGATAAGCCATTTAAAACAACGTGAACTGTTATGTTCATATATTCATTAACATTATATGGTCACATCCGTGTCTGTGACTAAACGAGACAATGTTAATTGTAATGTGTCACAATATGTCGAGACAAGAGAGAATACTGAGGAACATTTACTATCATTCGTTTTTTCACAGTAGAGACTATTTAAAACAGTAATTTGAATGGTCATTCGATTTTTTTTCTGGTTTTTAATCAATGTGTATTGCTTTGGTATTTTTCTTTTTACCTTGAACAGTAAGAAAAATTCTTTTCGTTTTTCTCGGTTCAGTGTTAATTTGACATTGATATTCTCCTTGATCATCTTCATTAACACGATCAATTATTAAATTATACGAGCCAACATAGTCCGATTCAAGACGATAATGATCTTTATTTGAATAGACTGTTCCATCGAAAGCAATCAATGTTAGTTGTTCTTGCTGCTGCTGTTGTTGTCGTACATTTGTTTGATTCCCGCCTACGATTGGCCGATCAATTTTTTGCCATAGAACCTATACATACAATTTAATTATAGATTAATTCACTGAAGAACTCATCAAATTAGCTTAAGTATGCAGTGACGAATTCAAAGATTTAAATATGATTGGTGAATATCTTAGCCTTGCAATCGAACATTTTTTCTCAAGAGACATATAATCGTCGTACACACATATGGAAATTCGAAATTTGATTGTCATCATCTAAGCAAGATGTTGCGCATAAAAAAAAACAAATAATCGTTACAAATACCAAATTACCCATATCGGACAACATCTGTATATTAAAATACAAAAAAAAAGAAAAGAATAAAGAAATCTCTTCGTATTGATCGGTCATTTTCAATAAAGATCGATGACCTTGTATGTGTACAAAAGGTCGTATTTGTTTTCTTCGTTTAAACACTTGATATCAAAGCGGAAGAGAACGAGAATATTAATTTCTTTTTCTTTTTTTTCGGACACAATAATCAATGAAATTTACTTCGAACGGAACATTTCCGTAATATGAATACTTAAACAATACACAGAATGCGTTCGACGGGTTAATTTATGCCTGGTATCTTCAATGTTTATCTTTGTATTACCACATCAAACCAGACATAGGATAGTTAGATTCTTATCATTGATTGGAAACGAGAGGGTGGGAGTGATATCAATCTAATTAGCTCATCTTGGATGGATGCGACTATGATAACATACATCGCAAATGTTGGTTATCAACACACATACACACACAAGTTTGTTGAACCAACAAACAGTACAATTGCGTCTGGCCAACAGATCATATTCCTATAGACATTCTCGTACAAAGTCAAAGAAGAGAAAGTGATGACAGAATCATTGTGGATGTATTTTCAACGATAGACTGAACAAATATATGTAACTTACTTTAAACGAACGAACTTCAGCCACATAACATGTTAAAACACATTTTCCACTAACCGGCACTGTATAATTTTCTGTTGTTGTATCGAAAGCCACTAGAGAACCGGCTAAATGAAGAACGATGAGTAGAAACAACAGCAACATAACTTTTTCTTCGTTTCTCCAGTGGACAAGGTGTCAAGTAAAAATGGACAATAATTTTCTTTCGCATTCTCTTGTTCATTTTCTCTTATTCTCTTCCTCTCTTTTTTTTTCTTCTCCTTGTCCCTGCTGCCCTCTCCGTCTTCTTCTTCTTCTATTCCAAAACATTGAATGTCTATATGCATGTATATACATGTACATATCTTTTAAATCAGAAGAAACGCAAAAAAAACACTAACGCCTGCTGCTAATTATGTCTTATTTCGTGATCACTGATCCTAAAAAGCCGAAAAAGATGATTACGATCTTCTATATAGTGGTCAGTTAATTGAATGATGATGATGACATATCGGGTGTGGCAGTTTTGAACATGAGAAGCATGAATGAATTTCTTTGTTTGATCACTCATTTGGAAACACAAGCGATGATGACCAAGGCCAAGTGAACATATTATGTACGGTTGAACAGTAATGATCGTTCTCTCGCTCTCTTTCTAATCACAAGCAGGTAGTGAAGTTGACCGACGTTAGTTAAGACGGAAATAAACATTGTATGTGGCATTTTCCAGACGGATTCTTTTCAAGCTGTTCAAATCTGATGTAACCAAATGTTAAGATCAAATGATAGTCAAAAAAAAAGAACATCTGCCGCTACATCAGACGAGATATATTTAAGGAAAAAAAGCGAATGATCTGAATTATAGCTTTTTAAAATCTATTACAAACTGTCATTCAAATACATGACAGATATTGGATATAAACTTGTCTCGTGAAAAACATCTTTTACACATGATTCAAGAAAACCCTCGAGGCGATTATGAAGTAGTTAATCAGGAAAGAAAAACATATTATTGAGTTAATCTCTTCAATGTTTGTCGGCAAGTTTCTTTTTTTCAGTACAAGTTTCTCAAAAGAAAAATTGCTATGCATTATTTCACCGTTGTTCTAGTTCATCGTATTCAGTGAAGAAACAAACAAATGAAACCATTCATACAAGACTGGATAAAATGTTTCTTTTGTTTTTTTTGTTTAATTAAAAATCAAATCACTTTAAGACGTCTTTAATATAAATAGTATACGACTCGATAATGATAGTCGTCGAGACGGCTAAAAACGATACATCCATAGTGTTGTTGTATACAATTTGTAGCTGTCATCTAATTTTTAATTGATGTATGTATGAAAACTATATCCTATCATATCCTATACACTCGGAAAAGTGAGAATACCTTGATCGTTCATGTTACACCAAAACAGCCTGTATAGATCATACTGCTATGAAACTGCAAAAGTTCGTGTTCTGATTACTCGATCGGATCTTTCTCGACGAACAGTGCTCTATTCGATTTTTACTAAATGTTGAAAGTATGAAAAAGTTTGTTCAATTTTCTCGAATCAATTTGAATGAGTAACACAAATAGGAACGCTTTTTCTTGTACAATTATTGTTTTAGTCCTAGTGTTCTACCTATGGGAATAATAATAGTTCATGTGATTGGAAAGTATCATTTTCTAAAACATGAGTAACGATCTAGAAGATTCTTAATTTCTTTTTTCGTATTTACCTTAATAATTGCTCCGATTAAATGCAATTTACTTTTCTTTTTGGTAGACTCATTTACTAGTATCGTTGAAAAATGTCGACTTTTCTAGTCTTAAATTTATAGTAATTGATTAGTCATATTTTTTGCTGTTCAATAAACACATCACATCTGTATGAATTCGCACTTAGTGCATGATGTTATTCTTGATCTAGTGAAGCATGGAAATAATTTACAAGATTTTTATGTTTATCGAATCATAATTATTATGCAACTTTATGAAATATTCAAGAGTTATAACTAAAATCTATACGTTTAGAATTTTTTATTCGCATTTGCAATTATGAAGAAGATTCATTCGAAAAGGAGGGATATTGATTATAGCAACGCACTATTTTATTCTTTGTAAAAAATGTCGAAAGAATTATTTAATTATCTTTTCGATACGAATGATAATGTTCCTCTGGAATCTGAATCAATATCTTTTCAACATGATTTATCTCGAATACCTGCTCCTATGTGTTCTCATTTATGCATACGACATCGATTACTCCGTCTTAATTATCATATTGTTTCGCCTCATCAATCACAAATTGCTTTATGTAAAAAACATTTACATAGACATTCACAAGTAAATGAAAAGAGAAAATTATTTTCAGTTTCAAATAATAATCCAGAGATGATTTCTAACAGTAGAGAATGAATAAAAAAGTTGACACATGACCAGGATCATAATCGTAGATGAATGTTACTTTAACAATTTATCATTCAATATTAAAAATTTATCGTACTTACAGAGATCTTCATCTTCGATGCTAGATATTACAGTTTCTGGTCGAAGAAAAGAACCGTGAACCGTAACAATAAGCATGAACCATAGTAATGAGTACATATTCAGCTGGTCGAAATGACAGTGAATAGAGATGAAGAATATCAAGAAAAAAAAGAGAGCAAAAGAAATTGATCAATGTCTCTCTTTGTTGAACAATATGATAAATGACGAACGGATGGGCTATTCAATCGCAGATTGCACGAGTACATTGGCAACCGACTCTATCAATAATGATTCTAGTAGACTGAAGCAGGTAGTACTTGATAGATAATAAAATTATAGATATACGAGTATTCCGATTGTTCTCTACGCATATCGGATATAAAAAGAGTTGTTCAGCTGAAGAAAAAGAAAGAGCATCAATCGAATGTTAATAGTCAAGTGTTTCCTTCTGGTTGATAATTAGATCGTATGGTTTCTATATTTATTCGATTAGAACTCGAAATTTACCTAAATGTCGAACGACTATTGAATGACATCATCGTAAGTTATAGGAAAAAAGTACATATGATTGATTATTCTCATTGTTATTTTGCACTTGAACATCTAATGTACACAAATACATGATTAAGTTCAGTGATATTGAAGACGATATACGTAAGAACGAAAAAAAAGAAAGAGAGAGAATCTCAACATCTGTTTATCAATATAGTAAGAGAAACATCGCAAGTCTTATTTTTTTGGTCGAATAGATCATTAAATAATGCTAACAAGAGAAAAAAAGCTGATTCAAGCTTTTTGTAGTTACAATATTTATGCTGCTTGATTCTTGTAATTGCTGCTGATGATCTAGCAATTGTATTAACTGGAGACCTTGAAAAGAAGTTCTCCGACAACATTAAAGAACTTGAATATAGAGTAGCAAGAGTACTTAAACAAGTTGAAAAATTCTCGGATGATCTCATTCTTCCAGTCAACGTATCAAAGACTAAAGGCTGTACTGATTCGCAATATAGTGTCTCCTCCTTATCCGAAAATATACTATAAATCGCATGCCGATAAACATGTTAAAAGATTTAAATACTTAGGTATATATATATATATATATATATCAACGAAACTAGGTTGGGATAAGTATATCACAGAGAGATTGCGCAAAATAAATAAGATATATGGTGCAATGAAAGTTATGCTCAAAACTAATAAGCTAAAAGAGAGTAAAATGCGTAGGAAAATATTCTTAGCCTACGCGCTCCGTCATTTTATGTGGCTTTTTTCCACATGGTGTTTCTATACCGAGAACCAAAAGGAGCGTATTGAACATAGATACTGTTTAGGAATCAGGTCAGGACTGTATGTAACTTATATCAATAGAATGACTGAACTACACTAGTAATAACTAGAGAGAAGTCAATTCGTGACTATTTATTTGTTTACTCGAGCAAATAGATGTTACATTTAACTAACTCCCCTGAAGCAATAGCCTTCCAACAAGGTTTGAATGCATATTGAATCATTATCTCGGACAAAAATCATTGGTTCAAGACAATGGGTTTTCGCAGAAATAGTGTATTTCCTAACAGACTGATCAGGCAAACAAAACACTGTGTGATAGACTGAATGGAATTTGACTCTGTCCATAGCAGCCAATATGACTATTATAGAAGTTCCACCACTATGATAAACGCTTTTATTGTAAAATACTTCACTGATACCATCCATGTAGCTGTACGTGACTATAAACTTCTTATGCTGTTATCACAGGTGTTCTTTTCACTGAACTTCAAATTGTAATTATGAATAATTCTCTTCTCTTCATTTTCTGTATAACTTCTTCGACTATCATTTTATCATCACGTTATCAATAAAGTCCATTCTTTATTTGATCTATCTAATTCTTAAGTTCTTCCTTTTCACCCTTTCATCTTCTTCTTTAATACTATCATGTAGCTCTGTTGTGAAAATCACTATGTATTGATAGAAAAATGAATGTAAAAATGTTTGTGATAAACTTAAGTCATATGCCTTCTCCTCAATACTTCTTTTGATTGTGAACCACTCTAAGACATGGCACAATAAAATCTTGATTTAAAACAAAGAAATTCTTGTAATTGCTCGAAACATTATGATCGAAGTAGTATTACACGTCAATTCATTTTATTGAGAGCATGTTGAAAAATGCATTCGTTTTGTAAATATTTGGATTTTATTCTACAAAATTTCGATTCATTTAAGAAGAGCGAATCTTATTTTATGTCAAGTTGTTTGTGTTTTACCCCATAATGGAATGTTTTCACTAACATCAATCACCAATAGGCGTTCTGTTTCTTCGGCAATTTCATTTGCTAAATCATGATGAATTTGATTATTTTCATAGATAGTGGCTGCCAATTGTATTTCATCTAGCATAGCCTTAACAAGTGCACAAAAACGTTTTGCTGATTCGTAATATCCATATCGATATAACATATATTTCCACATAACTTCGACATATACATTTTGACTTCCGTATAAACGAAATGTACCCATGAGTAGACTGTCTCGTTTCTTATTTGGATCTTCCTGTATTGCAAAACAATTCGATGAAAAACTTAAAACCATAAGTAGAAGTTTAATAAGTGTATGATCCGGATCAAGTCGCATGGTAACATGCCGTACATATTCAACGTGGTCATGACCATATAGGGGTACCATTATATTTTTACTTTCTATCCTCTCAAACAAATTACATTGATGACATATGACCATACAATAGAATGCCCAAATACCAGACATATTACGTTGGACAAGAGAACATTGCTCAGCTGTTGTCATTATACGAAAATCAGCCGTAGAGCTGAGGGATAGCTGAAGTGATTGATAAATTACACTGATAATGTGTTGTGCTTGTTGTAAATTGTATTGAAAACCTGTTGAATTTAGAGCAAGATATTCAACGATCGGCTTTACTTTAGAAATAGGGCTAAAAGAATCAAATGCATGAACCACATTAGAAATTAATATCCAATTCGATTGAGTAAGATGAGATAGGTCGGCTGAAACAAGATTCAACGATGTTAATTTTGTGTTGAACTGAAATTGAAATTAAACAAATTTTTTCATTTACCTGTATAAATAATCCTGTTTTTTTGGAACGATGAATTTCGATTGATTTCAATCAGAGTTTATTTTTACAAAAATATATCTGAACTAGAGTTGAACAACCATCGAGTTTTTCTGGCTTAGTCCAGTCTAGCATCGAATTTTCGATTTTGCGAATACTTTTAATTATTTCTCATATTAGACTATTCTAATTGTGTCCGATCACATTATTCATTCCCTTGATTAGTATTAGATCCTATGTAAAAAGTTACCATTCTTAATGGTGAATCAAAACAGAAAGACGGACATGATTGCTACTGTAAGTCAACGGCGACTCTTAGTTCAGAAGTTTTACTCAGCTTTACGTATTTGAATGCACAAAATTTTAAATGAACAGTTCCATAATCATATCGTTTCTGTTTTGTTCGATTACAAATTGAAAATAGTACGAACACGCACAAATTACTAAAATAATGGATGATGATATCTACATTTTGCGATTGGTTTATATCGAAAATTATGGACATAAAATCTATCATCGAATTATTTTGGATTCAAACAAAGTTCTGATTGTCAATCAATATGTATCCTTCTACATTCACTTGATATTTAGTTTCCGGATTTTCTGATGAAATTCATTGACTTTTTCATGAATTTTCTGACAGACATGATCATATGTATCGATGTTGGATTTTACAACACGAGAGCGATAACTTTTATAATGAAAGATTGATACTACATATACAATGGAACCTCTAATTTTCATTCTGTGCTTTTCATGTCACTAATAAATTATCTGCAATGGTAGACGAAGAAACTACTTAGTGCGTCTATGAACTTTCTAACGATGCGTTTCTCTACCAATATTTTTCCGCGTGTCTCTCAGACATTCTTGTTGAGGATCTAGCAACATTCAATCATATGTCGATCATTAATTTTTACCCTATGATCTACCGTGCTATTCTCCCAAGGGGAAAACAACTGACTTTGATGACTTTTTTGAATTAAAAGTCATCAAGATCATTTAGATTGCGAAAGTCATCAAAGAGTCAAGAAATTAAAAAAAATGTTGATTAGTATTGATTTCAAATAGATTTGAATATCAACATACAGTATTACGCTTCGAAGATAGTAACGAAAACAATAATCCCATATAAGTACATAATGGATATCACTAAGTTTTGATGATATCAAGCGAAAACATTGTTCCATTCGTTCCAGATGAGAAACATCTTCATCAAATAAGTTTCATTCAAAGAAAAAACATTGTATATATCTACGCAAATCTATCTATATAAATATATGGGCAAATTCAGACAGAATAGGACACTCGTCCTTCTCATTTGACTGTGATTCTCTCCATGAGTTCTCTTTTTCAATGATTTCTTTTAGTATAGATCTATGTAAAAATGTTACTTGTTTAATCTGACAATTAATTAATTAAAAAAGAATTAGCAAATATCTCTCAAATCATATTAGAGGACTATCTAAAACCTTCAGAATAGACTGGGTGGTGCAAGTGGTACCTATGATAAAATTTTTATCGAGATCGAACTGCAAGTTTTCCATTGAAAAAAACTGTGTTTTTAGATACGCGTCCAACTGCTGAAGTAAAATTTTTGGTGTTAACATCATCTAGTGCATCTGAGCAAGGAATTGTACCATTTGAAATCGATTTCGAAGTTCTCAGTCGGATACAGGAAGACTTTTTCTTTTGTGTATTCGTATTCTGTCATGTTGCTAATGAGAAATTAACTCTATTTATTTACAAATCTAAACGTATTGACGAAACATGTTGTAGTGATATTTTGTAGCTTCACGAATAGTCTGCAGCATGTACTAGTTAGTTTTCCAAAATAGTGTTTCAATTCGCAGATTTTTGAAACTGAAATGCTTAAAGTGGAAGTTGATGCCTTTTTTAGAGTCACATCCCTAACACTAGTTTTTGTAATCATAACTCTAGTGAACAAGAATTGCTTCGGCTATTTCCAGCAGGGTGTCTAGAGCAACTTATCATACGTACACCATATAAACAATCAGGTCCGTGTGAGCTAAATTTCTAGACGTATGTATGTATTTCAATTTTGCGAAGTCAAGTCGCTAGGAAATGATTTTGCCCATATACAGCTTATTCTCTTTTTTATATGTAATTTAAAGACATTTATCGTTGACATTGATAGTTCTTCTATTTTTTCATGGCTGGATGATATTTTACATTTTAAAAATCTTTCTTCGATAGGATGGCATATGATTATGGATCGATAGATTTTACTGCTATCTTATTTCGATGTCGTGCTGTAGCTACAGAAACTATCAAGGTGAAATATGTTGAAAAAGATCACGCTGCTTCATTACTAGGAACAAAATATTTTCGGAGAGAGAGCAATGGGATAGTTATACTTTTGAACATGTTGGATAATTTTATGATTGGCCTGGTCATTATTCACTTTAGCTGTTAAGCCGAGAATAATGAACGAATACAATATGTGACTAGATAATTTGTTCGAACACATTTTTTCATATTCTATTCAGTATTTCTTTCTCGTGTTCAAAATCGACTCCTAAATATATTTTTAACTCTAACAATTATGCCAATTTTTAATTGCCTCTTGACCAACGGCGTTGTATTACTGATTGGTATCGAACAGAATCTCTCGCACGATTAGAAAGCAAGTTTTCTAGTGTTGATAAATGTTCTTTTAAACATGCATATAATTCAACCTATTACGAGCACAGAACAAACTTCTAGTCCGATAATTCTCTGGGCATATGATATTAATAGCAAAAGGCACTCGGATAATAGGTTTTTGAACAGATTGCTATGTAAAATATTTAAAAACCACGAAACTTGTCTTAGTTTTTTCTGCTTCATTACCTAACATGAAAATCAGCGATAGATCTCATGCCTTTGAAATACCTCTAGTGATTCATTGGAACTAGTCAATCATTTGGAAGCAGCTATTGATTCTGTCTTCAAGAACCCATTCATATATGTGCTAAATTCAGTAATCGTTTACTATCAATTACAGCTAAAATAATCATCCACAATCAAAATATGTAGCTAGATATTTTAATCGAAAATGATAGCTAATAGGAACAAGCTAAAAGCATGGCTTGGTGAAGTCAAAAATCTCTCGATGACAAACAAAATTTTTTATCCTGCGAATAATATCTAATTCACTAGCTGGCCATTTGTATTTAAGACTCATTACTTCTGTAATAATAGCATATAGTGACAGAGCAACTATTGTGAATGATCCAATTTATTATGTTTGGTTTACAGCTTTTCTATGCCTCATCTGGGAGCATGGCTTCTGACAAAGACAGAATATAATTCTAATGAAATGTTTTAATGATCATTAAATTTGGAATCTTCTCGATCTAAAGGAAACTTAGCACGAAGATTTTTTTATTGTAAATACATCGTTTCAATCGATCAATATCAGTGCATATCAATTGACATATGTCATTCTTCTAGTAGTAGAAGGGATTTTACTCATAGAATCTCTTCACATGTTTGTGTTCAATTCTCAAACATATAAAAGCAAATCTCGTTCTTCTATAGCGATTTCGGGCGCCTAATCATCTACTACTAACTTTTCCGCGATTCAGTTTTGACGTCATGCTCACAAACTACAGATGTTGAATCGTATTGAAAGCGAGAGTGAGATCAATATTTCTACAACTTAGACACCACCTTTGCGCTTATCTAATAATTATAAAAAATTAGTAGAGCAGTTGCATATTCAACTTCATCAATACCCATCAGAATTCACGAAAGCTTAAGTCGAACCAATATTTTCCTCTTTTTTTTGCTGATGCTTTCAAATTACTAGATAAAATTGATGTACATCATAATTATTTGAAGAAAAAATAGATGCATACAATTCAGAATCTGAATAATTTTGTATTAAGTAAAATGAACTAGATATCGAAAACAGTTGATAATTCAAGTCTCACTGATGTATAGTCCGCTTCTGAATCTGACCGAAAATTAATTCCTAACAGCTCAATGGATTTAGGATACGTAGAAGGAGATAGTGACGATGAATCAGATGCTTATAATGCCAGTGATGTAGATGCAAATTCTTGGTATGTCGCTAGAATAGCGGACAGGGTAGATTCAGAAGTAACACGATTGAATTTCAAGATCTAAATAGAAGGAAAAAAACCTCATGCATTGGAAAACCGCGTGTTGGTTTCTGACTGAGGATATAACTCATTATGAGCTGATACACTACAGTGAGTAGCACAAAGACAAAATGAATAATTATTTTCAGGCATTAATTTGTGGGTCTATTTTTTCTGAATTATGTTTTTGTTGTTTGATAACTTTATGTTTTTTCTTGGTATTTTTCTTTGTTTTCTATCTTTACCTCCATGTGCAAATACGAAGAAAAACATTCAAAAAATAATCGATGTTGACATCTCAACACTGATAAAGAGTATTCACAAAGGTATCGGACGCTAAAGAACTTGACTTCATGACTGTTTTTGGTATCGATCGATGAAACATGTAGGATTTTCAAATAATAATTGGATTCAAAGCAAGACACGTGATTACAAATTATACTGATTTTCGATCTTAACATCATTTAAGTCAAAAAAGTCATGTAAGTCATAAAGCCAGTTGTTTCCCCTTGCATTCATTACTAAATTCGAGTTCCGTTAACGAATTTTATACAAAAACTTTTTTTTCGACAGTACTAAACAAAATTTTCTTTCCAAGAGCTTGATAGAATACACCGGATTGATTCATATCTCCCTCTTAGTAAAAATTTTTCATAGAGTACTCGTTTACATCGTGACTTCTTATGCTCTTCTCTTATAAAATATTCGTACGTTTTTCAAAATTGAAGAAGAATGTAAGTAATTGTTTTTACAACATCTTCAGTCTAGTGTAATGTAGTTGTAGTCAAGGATTTTAACTTCATACATGACTTATAGTCGTAAGAATTACTGTAATTCTTCTTAGTCATTCATCGAAAAAATCATTTATTCTTCAAATATCTGTCATTACAAATCTCATAGATTACATTAAATCGATTATAGTCATTCGAAATGAAAAGCAGTTCTCTACATTAAAAAACGTTTTCCTTCACAAACAAAATCTTTTGATCCGTCTTATTCGTATACAACCTTGAGTAGAGTGCAAGAAAATCTATTATTAAAGATTTCATTCATCACAATAGAGACTCAAGGTTTTAATAGAAAAATGTAATTCTTACTCATTCTCAAGGTATGTTTTAGAAGAGTAACTAATTTTTTTAAAAACCTTTTTGTTAATTGCATAAATCTTTCAGTGTATATTTACATTGTCGAACTAGATTCCTAATTTATTTTAGTCTTCTAATAAAATTAGTTATCGATGATAAGAAAATTCATCATTTTACATTTCTACATATATTGGTAGCGATTATTTTCATAATACTTTTAAACTTCGTAGAAGATTTTAGCGGCTAAAGTATCAACTATTATCACAAAGGATTCGTCGGATTCGATTAATGAAATTCTAAATTTAGGATGATTTCTCTAAGAAAATCCATTATCACCATGAATGAGAGATATTAAATGCTTTTAATCTGATAGAAATATTAAGGTAAACGAATCGAGCATGCTCGAAAGCAAGTTAGTTTCAATTATATTGACATATTTCTTAGAAGTATAAATAGAATGGGGAAATTATTCATTGTGATAGCAGTGCCTCTTTTATTCAGCACTATGGAATAGTATGAAAAATCCTTGTGAGTTGAAGCTTTATAACATTCCATTCATCTATACGATTTTATTTTGATGCAAGTTTACACAAGAACAAATAATTTTTTGTTAGTCTTCTATCGAGGTACTCACAAACCTAGACGAATTCATTCAAAGCTTTGTGATGAAAAAGAAACTTGCTTTTTGAGAAACGTAATAAATTCGATCATTCAGAATTCGCTAGATTTGATCGAAAGAACAATTGAGAAGCTTTTGAATTTTTCTTTATGAACATTTCATACATACATTTATGGATCGTCGGAGAGAGAGATCCCGAGGTTGAACTTTCACCGGTACACGAACTTTTCCAGTCAGATCTTCTTTTCGTATTCGATCTGGACTCATACCAACTGCAAGACATTTCGAGAAACGACATGCAGTACAAGTTCGCCGTGATCTTGTCGAGATGTCACAATCTCCATGAAAAACACACAAGGGAATGTTCTGAATGAGAAGAAACAAGAAAAACAAAAGATCAAATGAAACTTTAATTAAGATGTTCATTAGGTTATTCAAACTTGAGGATGGTAGCCATGACGACGAAAGAATGTCTTGCATGATGCACATGATAATGCTCCATAATTAAAAATATGTGCTTTATCACCACAAACTTGACAGCGGCTGTTAGCAACTAATTCCATTTGAGTCTTATTAATGCGTTGATGAATGTGCAGAGTAGACCATGGCCGTTTTGTTGATGCCATCCTTAACTTATCTAAAAATTTGTTTAATTAAAGAAAATGAATCGAAGAAAATCTATTACGCATAATAAAAAAGCAACACTTAACTCTAAAAGTTCTATTAAAATCTCTCATTATTTTTTATTGTTTTTAATTATTTAGAAAGCATTGTGGGTTGCTGTATAACCTAGATAAATGTCTAACGTGAGGACTTGGTGACTTTTCTCCAAACGTAGGTATTAATGAAAACAAAAGAAAATTACTTTTACATTAATGTACTTTCTTTAATACTACATATAGAGCAAATGTTTCTATTAAATTTTCATATATTATGAAAGAGACATGTGCAAGTTATTTCCTATTCTTGACCTGTTGCTTTTCTTACAACTCGTAATTAGTTTGTTTGAATTTGAAGTAGATTCCTAAAAAAATGCTCACAAAATACTTCTGGTTTTCCTAACGACATAGAAACAAGTTGATGATTGTAATGTATAACTAACTATTCGCACTTGTTCAATTCATTTCTTTTGCTCCGTACAATAAACTAAAATTCTAATCATTCAAAACTAAAAACAATTTTTTCACATGAAACGAATAACTTACCTACATATGATAAAGAATGAAAAACTACTTTCCTTCGTGAGGTTGTCATCAGACGAATTGTTATAAGACGGGAAAAAATGTTCTGAATGAACTCAAACAGTTCATCTACAAGAACGTATGGGAATAGTGACATTTCAATAAGATAAACAAAAATAGATGACGAATGCATCGAAAAAATTATTTTTTTCTGGCACTTGCTTCTCGATAGTCTCATGTTTCGTCCAACCCTCTTCTTTATATTGTGAATAAAAAATTTCAAAAAGAAGGCTCAATTACTCGTGCTTCACTTTTTTCTTCTAATTAATTTTTTTAATGTTTCTCTAGAGTTTTCTACACGTTCTACAATAAACCCATGAGGAAAATATAGTTTGACTCATTAAATCTTGAAATGTTGTTAGTGAAAATGTTGATTACAGATGAAGAGAATTCTAACAGAAATGAAGAAAAAAAAAGATCTGTTAACATGTCTAACGTCTTAAACATAGACAGTTAATATCCATCTATAACGATTACTAAGATTAATCGATAATATTAAAAAAGAAATGTTTTCTTTAACTGTCTTTCAAAAATCTACTAAAAGAAACAAGGCAGTACATAAATATAATATAGACTATAATTTGTAGTGTACCTCTTTTTGTTCCTCGGCTGATTCACTGTATAGTATTTTTTTCGAGGTTAAGGACAAAAGTATGTGAAAAATTTTTTCATTCTTTCATTGGAGTTCGGTTAATTTATATTCTAGTGTAAAATGTTTTATATGAAGCATCGATTCAGATAATAAATAACTTTCTTAATTATGCTCTTTTTTACTTTTTATTTTGTTGCTTTGCGATAAATTGCTTGAAAACAATTTGTTTAAATACTAATTAAAAACATTTTTTTTCTTCTGACCACTGATATTTAGCTTACAACAGTGTTTAGTAAGTCAAATGAAAAGCTAGAAACATCATCACCTACTAAATCGAATTTTGTATTGTGATGAACAGTGAATACTATTGAATATTGAACAAATCAACAATCATTCCCTCTCATTTCCACTACGTTCACATCAGTTACAACTCAATATTACATACCTCACTTGAAAACTTACGATCTGCGACGTTTTTCTTTTGAAATGCCTACGTAATGTTTTTGAAACTTTTTATTTCGCTGGTTTACCACACGGAAAAACATTCTTTTTCTATCTAATTATACATAGATATATGACATGGCATTATGTTTTCCCTTTCTTTTCTTTTCTTCAGATAATATAACTAACCCGTAATTATGATGAAAAAGTGCTTACAATAACATTTTTTATTGATATATTAAAATAAAGCAGTGTTTTTCTTAACGTAAAAATTATTTGGTCAGCCTTTTGAGGATCTACAACAGGTTAGAATTATGCAGAGCTTCAGTAATATGCAAGGCATATCATCGAGATGCATAGTATTCGAAAATGTGCAATATCTTCTTATTCAACTGATATTTGACGGACTCCAACAAAAATATATAAGGTTTCTGGCGAAAAAAAATGACGCAGTTGTGACGAATATAAAAGATTGAATCGATTCACATACGTCTGAAAATGATTCGCCGCCTTTCATTTTCCTCTGAAAATGCATCCACGATCCCCCTTCAGGATGCGTGAGAGAAAATGTTTTCAATTGGAGTGTCGCATTTTGTACTGTCGATAGCATTGTGATTTAGGATTTTTATGTATTTTACGAAATCTTTAACCTATTTTTTCATAGTTAGACAAGAAATCGATTGAAAATAAAAAGCCGAAAATAAACCCAAAAAATATTTTTGGTTGTTCGTGATTTAAATCATAATGACTAATTACTAATAATTATCTGTTTTTTTTTGGATTTTTTGGTTTTATTATTGGTTTTTGTTATCACCAGAAAAACGTAAATGCTAATGGATCATTTGTCACGTTCGTCAAATGACTCAGTTGTTTTCACTATTTTCAAATGTATCTTTGCTTTTGCCAGAATACCTAATTAATCAAGTCCAAATTTATCAAACCTTGGCCATAAAGAGTGACAAATGTCATGTTCTTAAACATAGTAAACTTCAACAATTTATCTTACCGAATAAAACTATACCACTGACAATCCGAATATCTTTTCAAAGCTTGAAAATAATCTTGAATACTCTTTAATTAATGTTGCACAACTGACACTACAAAATCAAGCAAAAGACATTTCTTCACCATGGAAGTTATAGCATATATACAAGTAACTCGTGTCATTTGAAGAAAAACTGCAAAAAATACTATGCTTATATTTTATTCATGCATCCCATTTCTTCGCGCAGAAAATGCATATTCACTTTCATATGTAAATGTGATAAGAAAAATCAGGAACAATTAGTAGGAGCGTTTTAAAATTTAGTATTAAGTAAAGGCAACTTGAGCAGGACAGATTATGCCGAGTCCAAAGTCATAGATATATACAGTCGACGCATGAAGTCAACCGAGCTACAAATAACTCTTAGCATTTGAATAAACCATTCAAAAAAGGTTGAAAATAGGATGCCGTAGTGAGTCACATTTCAACAGCGTATTCACTACATTCTTTTCATTCTCACTCTCTAGTGGTGTTTCGAAAATCGAAAATCGATTGAGTATTGAGACAAAAGAAAAGATCAGCTGTCTAGAAATATTGATAAAAAAGACCTTGCAAGCGGCGTAAAATGCTTATTTTCAAACTTTTTCGTCTACCAAGGTAACAGAAAACAACTAGCTAATCACCTTGTTGACAATGTGCTGTTTCAAGTAATGTAGTCTCAAAAAAATTCTAAAGTAAAATGTGTACATAGTGATAGCTACCACATCGTATGGAGTTGCATAATTTTTAAAGAATCAGAAAAAAACCTTCGTGCAATTGTGACGTCAATGAAAATAAAACACTAGTATGCGTTTCTCTCACAATTTACATGACGATAATAAAGAGTAGCAACTTTTTTCGATCATAATTCAAATTTTCTAGCTCATTATGGCTTTGAGAAATAAATCCGAAGAGTTCTTTGTTGTACTGATCAGATAGGATAATGAACTACCTTACATAGTATATAGCACTAAATGAACTTTTCTTGGATCCCATACATATAGGATCACTTGATATGGACCAGATGGTTTCGTTCGTACCAGTATGCAAACTAACAGAAAAAAGACTTCTTCCTACGCATCTTTTCGGATAACAATGTTTTACCTTATGCAAAAATTGGAGATGTGACACCGTCACTCTTTTATATTAACATCGTCTGCTCAGTTTTAATGACTAACAATCTTTAATTAATTATGGCGTTGATCCTCATCTTTCAGTAGCATTATCCATGACAGAGAAACTAATTAGTAGACGATCTGCATGATACTTTTTCTCGGATCTAATGATATACACTTCAAAATTGGAAACAAGTTAAATGAAAACTACAAATAAATTTATTCGTCTAAAATACATGTTTTTAATCGGGATGAATTGAATTCACGAAAAATCGAAGTGCAATCAATTTTGATCTAATTAAATTGTTATAGGATTATTTAGTTCGTAGGATAAAGTACAATCTACATTAGACTTTGATCAAGAAGTCATGGTTTCTTGTGTTCAATCGAAACACATTTATTTTTCTATTAAGAGAAAAATACGACGTGACGACTGACTAAAATAATATTTCTCATGAATTCAAACAGTTTACAGATAGAATTGTTGCGTTACTGAGATTGATAAGAATGAACAAAATAACAAGTTTTCTTATTCGGATCTAGCTTATGAACTTCTTACTCTAATTCCAACAAATTCGATTGAATGTATGGACTCACCAAATATTTCGAAAATGCAGATGATCTTTACAAAAAGACATCCTACGAAAAAAATACATGCACATAACAATCTATAGAAGTTTAAAATGATTGAAGTTAGTATCAAGTTGGCTGAATGTGAGCTGGTGTATTTGTTCTGAACTTTTAATGTGTAAAAAGGCGAACGATTCTTTCCTCTTTTCTCTATTGGTCCATTCAGCACCGTCGTTCATTGTGTGTTTAACAGACAGACAGTACACAAGAATAAAGTGTTGCTATGTATCAGTTGACTTTGTCATTATTCTACCTCAAACGTTACAAGTGAATGGTTAGTAAATATAAACTTAAGTTCATCAGTTTAAATTAATTTTTTAACAAATATAAATATTTTAATAAATACTCTTGTATTGCTTCTATAGTATAATTCATCGATGATATCTAATGGTTACTATGAGTTTATTAGATATCGAAGTATATTAGATGACTAGAATTATAGTGGTTCGTCGATTTTCTTTCAAATTTAACTTAATATTTCAAGAATAATGTGTTCTTATTCTCACATGCATTAACACTTGATACCATTCGTCAGATGGATACGAAAATAGATACAGGCTGTTCCATAAATACATGTACGATACAAAAAAAAGACAATTTCTTTCTATTGATTAAATGAATCAGGTTCAAACTATCCTTCACTTAGAGAGGATAGTTGAGAATTTTTCTTCATAAAAAAAACTATCAATGATTGACCATCGGATGAGTAAGTTTAGATTTCTGTCAAGATTATCCTTGCTCTACTGAAATAATTAGATTTGACTGAATTCGATACATGTTATGTAGAAAAACGTTTCACGAACACTGACGAAAGTCATTTTTGTAAATCTTGCACAGTCGACTTTTAATGAATATTTCTCAATAGAATAAATTGCAAGTACTCGGCGAAAGTGAATATCTTGAGGAGTCAATATTTAAAGAGCATCTTGTCCAATCAAGCGAAATTTCTTTGTGGATATATACCACTGAGTCTTACGTGCAGTATACACTTTCAGTTTGAAACGTTTAGTTATGAATATTCTACAGAGTTCAGTCATCAAAATCAGGATTTTACATACATTCAGTACCTTATAGTATGTGATGACTAGAAAAAGATAGGTTTTTAAAATTATTTCTGTGATCAGAACTGAACGATGTGTATAGTTGCTGCATGTCTTAACTTGAATGGTTGGAGGCCCTTTTGAGATGTCAAGTCATCCGTATATTTACCTTCTGTGGAAACTGCTATTTTAGGGCTTTTCTCGAAAGATTCATTAAAAGTCGACGATTCAAAACTCTTAAAATGCCTCTTCCCAGTGTTTGTAAAGCTCTTTTGTTTATGACATAGATTGAAATGAGCAAAATCTAATTGTCCAGATTGACCTGACCAAAAATGAGTTTGATCGACATTGAAAAAACTCGATATTTAAAAATTTTATTAAAAATCATACCTTCAATGATTATCCATCTACTGATAGTTTTATTATGACAAAAATAGTTTGCTTTAAGTTTGCATTTTTAGCATTTCATATGTCTAATCGTAGCCAAAAATGAGCGTCCACCTTTAGTTTTTCATTTTTCTCCTCAATCATATAATAGCTAGAACAGATGTAAAAAAAATGATTTGAATAGCTGAAGGAGTTTATCATTAGATGTGTTATATAACAAATATTCCGGGAAATCCAAGATTTTTAAAGACTCCAAAAAAATATTTAATTTCTGCGACTCCCACGGGAACGTTTTGTGAACATTTTATTCGTGTGGACCAAAGATTTCTGAGCAAAACTAGATATTGTTCAACTGTGCGCGATGGTTTTTCATCCGATTGCATTCAATTTATGCAAGGCCACTGAGAATCAAGATCAGCAAATTCAGTGGAAAAAGAGCAAAAACGATGTGAACACAGACGAGGGGTCATTCCTACATTGAATGCAGTGCACTGAAAAACCGTCATCCAGAGTTGAACGACATCTAGTTTTTCTCAGAAATCTTTCGTCCACACGAATAAAATGTTTATACAAAACGTTTCCCTGAGAGTTGCAGAAATTAGTTTTTCGTTTTTGGTTTTTCAAAATCTTGAAGTTCCCGGAACTTTTGTTACATAACTCATCTAATTATAAACTCCTTAAGCTGTTCACATCATGTTTTACATATGTTCTAGCTATTATAATTGAGGAGAAAAATGAGAAACTAAAGATGGGTGCTCCGTTTTGGCCACCACAGTATATGTATGTACTAATCAATTTCGTCTATTACAATATCACTTGACCCATTATGTTTCATACTTCAATTGTCAGAAGAAATTGCCTTAAGAGCTCTTTTATTTGCTTTGTTCAGTGACCTGTGAAATCACGTATGAAAATAATCGCAGAAGCATGAAATGTACCAATACTGATCTTAACCTATTATAAAAACATTAAAAGAAAATTTAAAAATGTACCCAAACTATTTCTACAAACTACTTCATCAGTGACTTGAAAAATAAAATAAAAATGATCTCATCGACATCAATATAGATTGATACCCATACGAACAATGTCAGAGAAAAGCTATGGGCGCATCGATTTAGTGTGGCTATTGGATGAAATTACAATCTATATACATGGCGTACTATACTAAACTGCATATTTTATGAAATTCGAATTTCGCAGGATACTTTTCGATACAAATAAGTTCTAATCTGATATAACTGCATGCATCTTAGAAATAATATTAGGTTTAATTGAAAATTTCTAGAAAATTTGTTCAACTCATATTTGTAGGTTCATAGAAAAGAATTTTAATGTTCGATGAAACGTTTATGAAGATAATTTACGAATAAAAATGTACATATTTTCCTAAAAGAAGACCTACTTGTTCGACAGTCGAGTAATAGTTGTTTTAGTAAGTACTTTTTTTCGTTTCCTGTGGCTACTATAATTATTTGAAAATAAACGCATGTTAAATGTTTTTTCGAACTCTCGTAATACTTCGTAACCTGTTACTAATGGACTACGAATGAGTACATTTTACATTGAGCACATAGTGACATCGATAAAACTACAATGACGTTCGAAAAATAGTATGAGAAATTTGAACGTTTTACAGTTTCGTGTACTAGTGAATGAGACGATGATTTAATGTGAAAAAGAATACAATAAAACAAAACAAAATAGAATAGATGGCTCTATTAATTCGAACTTTCATTCATAGACGAAAATGCAAACGGCATCTCAGAGCATCTCAGCGTAGAAAAAAAATATTAAATCAGGTACTTTTATCGAAAAATCTTTCGATCCCTGTCTTTTAAATGAACAGAAGAATAAGTAATCAAAGATTTATTTACATCTAATCTCTTGTTAGATTTTTAAAACTCTATATTGCTTTTCACTAAAAAAAGAATCTACTATTTCTAAAATAGAAACATTTACATACTCAACACTTTACCTAAGTATTGAACTTCATCACTTCACTAAGAAATTTCTATTGTATTAAATTATTAAGGTCACATTAAGTTATCGAGTTCATAGTGCGTCGTGCAGATGCCTAGTTTGTTAAAATAAACCTTATGTTCAATTATTCATAGAATTTAAACGTAAGCTCATTTTAATATAAGAATAAGTAAAAACAAAGTCAACGTTTTCTAAATATATCTGCTTACGTACATAAAGTTTCATATCAACAAGCGTCATACACTTGATCATATAGAGTGCGCCTGTTTTTACATGTTATATGACTGATATATATACATATTTATGATGTAATTCATATCGTAAACCATCATTGAGTATCAATACATGTACTATGAATTGAAATATGACCTTCACGTTTTTTCCATACCATTTGCGTCGATTTCGCTTACTATCAATTCGTACGCAAACGAATTTTCTCAGGCGTAAACTTTTACGTACAAAAAACTATTTGTAATGAATTATCTGGCAAGGTAAATGATAATGATTGTTCTATTTATGAATTTTCTTCTTCCTAATGATCCATCATTTGGAAAAATCTGGACCATAGCCGACTCCATTATCTATAAGATTTCCTAAGATCATTTTGAGAAAATGAGTTTTTTTCCTAGAGATTTTTTTGTAAAACTTCATCCGAAACATCTCTTGAACTATGCTCATATCAAAGATAAATCCTTACAAATATGAATAAACAATATCATTCCGTTCTTTGATATCTGTTTCACATGAGTCTGTTTACTTCGATATCTAAGTTAGAATAGAGAATTCAGTTTCATCATACAATAGAACATTAACATGCCTATCGAGTGCAATAAAAATACAATTTTGTAGAAAGAATATTTATCAGAAAACATCTTTTCAGAGTTCAACTATACATTTAAAAATAAACGACAAGAAAAATGTCTTAATGTTATATCATACGATGACTTGACGTACTTGATTATATTGTAAGTATTGCATATCATTGTATGACGTAAAAAGAAAAAAAATGTCAATACTGTTATCTTCATAGTTGTTTAGCTAGACGATGAAATGTGATATAATCTTATAGTTTTTATGGAGCTCATAATTTTATTTTGAAAACGATAATGATTTTGTAACTGAAGTACTCGAGAAATTCATCATATATGACTTACTCAAAAAAATTGTTTATTGTCGAGAAGATTGGATCTCCAAACTATTCACGTTGCAATTCCAATGAATATTGAGAAGGATGACACAAATCAATGCTGTCAAACTATTTAACTGATATATCACTCAATTATTTAAACGACAACTGTTCGATGGGTTCTGATTGGGGATGAAAACTTCGTTTCCGTTTTACTCTCCCCCCCCCCCCCCCTTGACAACGATAAAACGATATACAGACATTCTCGAAAAGATTCGAATCCGAACTCAAGATTTCTATGTAGATTGACTTTATAATCGTTCGATAATATCGAAATATTTCTATTTTTAAGAAGACTTTTTTTCCATGATGATGACTAGCTTGTATTCACTAAACTAAAACAAATATTAATTTTACATAACAACTACAAAATAATTATTTTCATTTTCAATTAATTAAAATTCATACAATTTGTATACACTACAGCAAGGCATGAGTATATGAGTGAACAGCGTGTCCATTGTACTGTTTACCGAAAAAAGTAAAAAAAACAACGGTAATGATAAAAAGGAAAAGTAAGTATTATATTTAACAGAGCGATGTTGAATATATATAATATTTATATAATGTTTTCCCCGCACCGTCATGTACTGTCGTTGAAGGTTCACGACATTACAGTCAGTTTCGATATGCTCTAACTGTCATACTTCGGTGTATAAATTACTTGTACTTAAGTCACTAAACAGTTCATTACTAAAATTATTTTACATGCCAAACATTTTCCGTTGTGTTTGTCGGAATACTGCATAAAGTTTGTTTAGATAAAACTAATTGAAAACGAAATCCTGATGAGTTTAATGTCTCTCTACAATTTGTTAATAAAATTGAATTTGCTCTCGAACGGAAAAAGATTGTTTCCTTGATTGTTTGAGATATTTATCTACTGAATGAATTGAAAGAAGGATCAAATTTTTATCGCAATAACGGTTTAGTTTTCATATAGTTAGAGCAATGACAAAATTAAACATCTCTCTCTACATTTTGCCTAACATGGAAAGCGCAGGTAACGCACTAATATTTTTTAAACTTTCAACGAATGTGTCTAGAGAATCATAAGAGGGAGAGAATTTTAATTTTCATCTAATATGTAACCAAACAAGTTCTATAATACTTGAAAGTTTGTGCCTCAGCTGTCCATCTTTTTGGATTTTATGAGTAAAATACTGGTCGGAAACGCACAGACAAAAAAGGCCCTCAGTTCTTGGCGAGTTCGGTAGAAGTGATAAATCCTGCAAGATACTTCATGTTAATGAATTGCACGGGAAAGTGCTTTGTAGATAAAAGTCAGAGCTATCTTTTGGTAAAGAAAAAAATATTGATACCTTGGAAATGAGTGAATTATTGACAAAACATTCAGTAATGCACTGACATGAATTTTTTGAACAAAAGTCCTACATAAGAAATTTTATTACGTATTTGGAATTATCGGTTTAGAACATCAAAGTAATGATGTTCTTTTGTATTTCAAGCTACCATTACTGTTTTTGCGTCTACTAATGTGTCCGTTTTTGAAATATGACACGACAAAAAAGGGCTTTTGTAAGCCACTTTTGCACAAAATACTGAATTTTGGCTGGTGACTACCATTTATATTGTTAATTATTAAAAATAAATTGCATACATCAACGGAAAATATAAGAAAACCTACCCAGCAGGATCATTCCGACAATTGGATCCGATGGGATCCTTGTTGGATTCGATCATGTTTCTATTGGAATTTCTCTAATTCGACGAAATCCCATCGGATTCCTGGTTGCAATCCGACATTCGGACCCTAAGTGTTGGGTTTTATCGAATCCTACTATCGGAATCCGATTGGATTTGATTGTATGATCGAACAGGCCTATACTATTGGGATTCAATGCCAATTCGTACACAAATAAGAACATAGGTTTCTCCTGTCGAATCCGTTAGTGTTTCCACAACCAGGATTCTCGTAGGATTTCATCGGATCCGATCGGATTCGGTATCGGATTCATTTACCTGGGTGCCTAAAAACTTAAAATGAATAAGATTGGTTGTTTTGTCTCCGAAAAATGCTGGTTGACCGTAAGCCGCTTTTCATGCTAAGTACAATGTTTTCTTACACTTCACGTCAGATTTTTCTGTCAAACCTTTCTGATCGGCTACCAGAAGAACGAGTGCAAAAAAATCTTCTCCATCATATTTAGACTTGAATCACTGTGTATATATCGAAAATCTAGTATTCGATTCCAGGAAGATGGTGCGTCACAAAACTACTTGATGTTACCTTTTGGTCACATCCAACCGTAATGGTACAAACATGTCAAAAAATTGATCTTTTCTCTACCTAAAGGAGTTTGATGGTTTATGCTTTTTCTTAATCCATACCTTGAAACTAGAACAAAGATTTTGTTTCTACTTCTTCCCTCAATACCTCAACTGAGTTAACGCTAGAATATCTTAAAACTTCGAGGAATTATCGAAAATTTGTTTATTTTCTTGAGATAAGACTCCAAATTTAGAGAAGCTCTGGGAGTTCTCAAACTAGATTATATCTTACCATTGCCAATCCCTAATGGATGCTTCGAAAACTCACAGAGTTTCTGAAAATTCTGAGTCTTATCTCAGGAAAACAGGCGAATTTTGCATAATTCCGTAATTTTTCTTCAGTATTCTAGCGATAACTAAGTTGATGCATCGAGAGGAAAGATAGAAACATTATTTTTGTTCTAGTTTCACGGTATGTATTAAGAAAAAGTATGAACCATCAAGCTCGTCAAGATAGAAAAAAGATCGATTGTTTTTTATGTTTGTACCGTTACGGCCGTATGTGACCAAAAGGTAACATTCTTGTGTTTTCTTGTATGATTCACTACTGAAACACTGTCATTAGTAGTGACGAAAACCGACAATCTATCAACAAAAGCTTTGCAGTTGGTGCTTCAAATATCGACTTTTATTAGATGTTCGAAACAGTGATAGATCAGACTGCCGGGATTCCTCATGATTCTCAATTCTGATGATGCTGCTTCGATAAAGGAATGTGCGTTCATTTTGAATGACAGATGAATAAATTGTGACATTGGGATTCTTAATTATCCTGATATCAGAACGATATTCAACACAAGTTTGAAACAGTTTTTGATAAAACAATTTCAAAATGTGCCCGTTTTGTATCATCCGGCAAGAAAGCGTTAACGAAGTTTATAAAAAAACGTTTTCGTCGAGTAAAATTGCTTCCCCCTATTACTCTTTCATGCACAGTAAAATTGGTTCAAATCAAATATCCATGATATTAACTTCACTCAACAAAAATTTGAAAGCGTCCTAAGCCGCATTGTCAATAGCTTTTTATTCATAAAATTTTGCTTGACATAAAATATAGCAACATATTCTGAAAGCCCTTAATAAGTTCTACATTTCTAACTTAAAAATAATTGTAAAATAGTTGCAATGCAATGAGTAAAAACTGATCTTCTTCCAGCAGGTGGTGTAAGAAGTTAGATATTTCATACTACTGATATGATATCTCATAAACTAGAAGAGATGAAAAAATACTTTTTTTTCTGTAGGTAATGGTCATCGCTACATCTGTAAAACGAAAAAAACTTCCCAAGTTCAATTTAGTGATACTGCACTTATAGATATTTTTCATTGCAACACTCAACGGTACAATGATCACACTCTTCACGCATCGATCAATAACAGTCTGATTTATAAAACGACGTTCCTATAAGAAATTCAATAAATATTTTAGAGCGCAGTGTATATTACTCAAACTAGATTTGGTTATTAATAGTGAAAATTTATGATTCAATCGATCGAACAGTTTATTTCAGACAGTATTCATGGGAAAGAGTCTTGAAAAGCACAATAGTTGAGTCAACCATGTAGTTCATTTTGAGGACAATAGCCAGATCTCATTCAACAGCAGTGCATTACGAAATGAAGTCACCTTCATTTTTTAATACTTTGAATATATTTGACAAGAATCAATAATAGAAAAGTATTCACGTTGTTTTAACTTTTGACTGATGATTGGTTGAGAGAAAAATGCACGGATTTTTGTGTTGTCAGATACTTAACTCGTCTTCTGTAAAAATCTGAAAACTTAATTTCTTGTTCATTTCAAGACATCAAGCATGTTCTGAATCACTGTCTTTTTATTTTCAACGTATTCTCTTGTATTGTTTGTTTTTTTTCAGATTTTTGACTTAACATGGATTTTATTTTATCCAGATTCATATTAATTAATTTTTCTCTTTTTAGCTATATTATTTTTAATATATAGGTTTTTCGCTATCATATACATTGTTGACGTTGACTTTTGCTGTAATCTGTTGCGCTTTAATCATCATTATCAATGCAATCATCTTATTCATCAACATGTGAAGCTGTAATGGGTTCATATTCATCACGGTGTTCATTAAATTCAATTGTGCTTTCATCAATGTCTATAACGATCCCGCATCCAATGTACTTTAAATGTGTATTAAAAATAGATCGTAAATAATTGAACGAGATGGCTAGAACATTAAGAACAATATTCTCATCTTAACGATGACATTATATTATAGTAAGAAGGATCGCATAGAAAATGTTCATTATTCAAAATAAGAAGATGTACACATGAAAGAAGATAACTTTTAGATAAAATGAATTGTATCGTAGCTGAAATTTTTTATCATTAGGACCTGCTCAATAATAAACGTGTCACTCAACTAATGAATTTTATCATATAGATTAGAATCTTATGAGATTAGCTCACCTGATGAAAATTCCGTTTATCGTTTTGCATTTGTATTTTAATGTCCCTGTATTTTGATATGCTAGTCAAGCGCATATAGAAAGATGCTTCTGATCTGAATGATTAACATTATTTAAGTTTTGTTCATAACTAGAGTCATATCTACAGAAGACACTTTTATTGAATATGTGTTTTATCAAGTTTCGTATCGGATGATGCAAAAGAAAACTTCCAGATAATGACTGAACCTTGCTTACTGGAGTACTATGATTAGTACGAAAAAGAACCTTGGAATACTGAGTATATCACCGCATTCATATAAAAGATTCACAATACTTTTTAATAGTTACCGAATTCATCAATAAACTTTCTTAAACCCATGACTTTCCGTTGAATAGAAGATAAATTCAGTGTCTATTTCAGAGCTTGTATTGACCAATGCCAAGAAGTACTTATCAACAATGTTTATTATTATATTTACAATTAAATATTGAAGAGTATTTGTTAGAATTATTTTAAAATAAAAAAACTTCAGAACTAATCTTGTGATTTTCTCAGATTTCAAGTGAGAAAAATTCTACTGAAAGATTTATATTAAAATATTTTATTGGATTATAAACCAAAAAAAAATGAAATGTATGTAACATGTAACGGAAAACTATTGTTCGATATCAGGTTCCATTTTCCCCCATAATGGAATGCTTTCACAAACCTCTATAGTCAATGATCGTTCTACTTCTACAGCTAGTGTATTTACTAAATTCTGGTGAACTTTATTATTTTCATAGATAGTCGATGCCAATGTTATTTCATCGAGCATAATCTTAACCAATGCACAAAAACGTTTTGCTGATTCGTAATATCCATATCGATATAACATATATCGCCACATAACTTCGACATACACATTTTGACTTCCGTATAAACGAAATGTACCCATGAGTAGACTGTCTCGTTTCATATTTGGATCTTCCTGTATTGCAAAACAATTCGATGAAAAACTTAAAACCATAAGTAAAAGTTTAACGAGTGTCGGGTCAGGATCAAGTCTAATGGTTATCGATCTTACGTATTCAATTTGGTCAGATCTATATAGAGGTTTCATAATACTTTTCCTTTGAGTACTATCAAACAGATTACATTGATGACATATGACCATACAATAGAATGCCCAAATACCAGGCATATTACGTTGTATAAGGGAACTTTGTTCTGCTGTTGTCATTATTCGAAAATCAGCTGTTGAACAAATAGATAATTGTGTAAATTGACAGATTGTGCTAACAATTTGTTGTGATTGTTGTAAATTATGTTGAATATTTGTTGGATTTTTAATTAGAGACTCAATAATACGTCGTACCTCATACAACGGACTAAATGAATCAAAGGCATGAACAACATTTGACAGCAAAACCCAATTGGCTGGAGTAAGTGTAGATGCATCATTAGAGAGAAGATTCAACGTAGGCAGTTTTGTATTCGACTAAAATTGAAATTAAATAACATTGTTTCAAAAGGTTAATAGACTTAATTCAGCGAGAAATGTTTTTTAGAAGTCTTGCTTGTCATTCGAATTCTACTATATGTTGAATCTTTCGATGAGGAAACGAGTAAAATTCATCCTTAAAAAAACATCGACAGTGTTTTTTTGTATCATCTAATTGATCTGAAAGATACTACCAAAAACATTTGTGTAATCGTAGAAAAGCTTTACCGTAATACATTTGGTGTCATACGAAAGAAATGAGATTGCACAGATGTTTTCTATTCTTTTTTTGTAATAAATTGTTATTCAAGTTATTTTATCAAAATTATCTGAGAAAAAAGTTTAATTTCTCAATAATTATTGTTTTTAGTAATTCTTGCGTACAATTTTTATCATTATCTTTCAGAACTGTCTAGTCCATGTGTAGATACAACTCTATTAATCGTATTATATGTCATAGATGTTTCATAGATTTTTTTCCGTCGAATTTTTATGTATTGTCCCTATAGATTTATTTGCTACATTTTAAACTATGGAACAACTTATGGAAGACTTCATTATTCTTTATTTAAAAATTCATTTCACTCTTTATACATACGTTGACTGATCTTGATACAAGAGTTGTAAGTTGTTTCGGTTTTATTAACGTGCGACTTTTTCCAGTGAGATCTTCTTTGCGTATTAGATCTGGAGTCATTCCAACATTAATACATTTGGAAAAACGACATGCAGTACACATTCTTCTTGAAACCATTGTAATTTCACAATGCCCATCATAGTCACACTGAGGAATATTCTGATTAAGATAAAATTGAAAATATGTCATTAAAAATAGTATCAAAATGGAATACAAACTTCAGGATGAAATCCATGACGACGAAAAAATGTTTTACAAGACGCACAAGATAGAGCTCCGTAGTTGAAAATATTTGCTTTATCTCCACACACTTGGCAACAAGCATTGTCATCTAATACTTTAGTTTTACTTAATCGACGATGAATCGGTGAAATAGATAAAGGTCGTTTGAAAGTCATTTTGAAATTTATTTCCTCAGCCAAGTACTTTCTAGTCCATACCACAATAAATAACGTTTACCGTCGATGAAAGTGTCTTTGAGGTCATGATGACATTCAGAAGGTTTTCTTATGATTATGTAACGAATAATTGAATGCTTTTTATTCCGTGAATCTTATCTATAAAAAAATCAATAACTACAAAACTAAACAAAACACCATTAATTATCCAACATAGCTGTTTATCATAATGTTTGATGCATCGTAATAATAATAAACTTACTTAGAGCTTCCTGAAATGGAGTTCAGGAATGTCTGACTGTTGCTGATCTTCAGACTTACCAACCACGCACACATGCATACACTGAGCAGTTCGTTTGGTTTCTTTGCTTCTTTTCTTCTCTTTCGTATTACTGATTTCTTTATCATTCTGTAAATATTTTTAACGTCATACGACAAAAGAAAACTAATTTTTTGTTATTTCAGTAAGTGCATGTTAAAACGTGTGCGATTGGAAAAAAAAGTCGCCAATGAAAATTGTCAGAACAATTTAAAAAAAATGAATCTGACAAAGTGCGCAAAGGGTTATAGTTGAGAATTCTGAAGACTGAATAGTACATTTGTGTTCGTGAGCGTCTGTGTGCTCTCATTCTTAATAGAATTGCAACAAAGTACATTATTAATTGATAAAGAATACGAGCAAATTTAGATATGAATGTTGAACAACCTTTGAATAATCTATTAAGGACCAAGCGGACTCCAGTAAAATCGACTAACAAAGTCTTCGCTTCAATTTCCACGACTCTTGAAACTAATCGTGCAAAAAAATTCAGTAAGATATTGATTGTGCATGTTGTCTTCGAAGACGAAATCTTGACTATATACAGATACATCATGAAATGCTAGTGGTGACATGTAGCGTTACACTGAGAGATTGCATCGAATGAGCAAGGATAATATTTGAATACGATCATTGGTTAAACACGCAATACCCAGCAGAGAAACACATCGAAACAGCTGGGGAAATACATATATAAAGAAAAATCACTTACATAGGTAAACGTATAGCTATGTCATGAGAGAATTAATATGAAGCAGTTTCATACTGTTAAGTAAATCAATATTATCATTTAATTGAACTATTGAGAATCTGTGATTATTAAAGAAGAATTTATCACGCATTTTAGTTAGAGCAAAGATGTGTACTATAATACAATGAGAGGACAACATAGTATAATAGAATAATTCGATCAGTCGTTCAGTGTATTCATAAATTCAATTCATTTGCAATGTATACCACTAGACATAAGTGACCAGCATCATATCGCCCACTAGGCTTATATTATGAGCAAACAGTACAAGGCATAAGGTAGAATTAATTCTTTTTGATACATCAGGCACATTCTTAAATATTTTCACCAAATGAAATCTTCATGAAAACAAAGGATGACAAAGAGACGCAAGAAAATCAAGCAATATTCATTTCTGAAGAAATTTAAAAATAAGAAACTTATTAAAAGGTTGAAAGATTTTGAAATTAATAGTCTAAGAACAAAGCACTGTCTGAATATATCATCTAGATGAAAATCAATCAACGGATGAAATAAATGATTTCTATTGTGAAAAGTTTGTAGATACACGAGACGAAGTCATGATTCTGTCATGAATCTTGTTTTTTCCTCCGTTCAACTGACAAAATACTAGTAATTATCAAGACTTGATTGGTCAACATGAGAAGATGCTCGACAATCAATACAGATATTTTTACTTGTCAACAAGAGTACTTGATCGATAGCCAAAACCTACATCTGAAAATGCACTACGATCTGTGTCGATGAATAATATTTCATACGAAATGAATTTAGTTTGAGTAAATTATGCATATGTTTACAACTATTTTTTCTCCGATAAATTTTCCAGTCACATGAAATATTTTCTAAAAATTTAAACAATTCATCTGATCTAAAGAGTGAATATCAATTGAAAAATCAGGCCAGATACTATTACGCTTAGTGTGCTTCAGGATCGTACTAGATTACTTGTTAAATAATCAAGACATTTTCAAGTTGACGTACTAATCAAAGCACGACTATGAATCCTTTTACCTCATGTTAAATCAGTGCGTATCGATGAGCTCTTTCCGGAATTCTGAAGAAAAGCAATAGTACATTTATTCTGATGGATCAGAACCAATCAACCTCAGGCTTTTGTCTCGAGCTGGACTTTCATGAATTTTCTTCATGAAAAAGAAATATATATATACACCAAAAGAGAAAGCTAGTAAAGATTTATCGACTTTTTTGTTCGGTAGCGTGACTGATGGCAACTACTTTATTGTTCTTTTCTAAATAGAGAACTAAGTATACGGCAAAGTTTATATTACGTGCAAACTTATTACGCACTATAAGACTAACACAATATGTGGAACAATTCTTGAAAAAATATGAAGTATCTAAAAATCGACAGAATCAACAGAATTCTACTTGGAATGATTTTCTTTATAAAACAATTTAACATCAATATCTTTATGATTGAATCCACTAGTTAATTACAATAAACAGAGGCACTTACAATTTTTATGTAGTCTACTCCGATAAACATTGGTATAAAATATTAATGGTTTTAGGATACTCTATTTCTTTTTCCAAGAACAGATTCGGTTTCACTTTGTAACACGAATAAATGTGTTAGATAAGAACATCATTAGTTGGAATGGCACAAGCATAAATATGTATGGAATAGGGAAAACAAAATCCTTGCACTTGATAGACATGCACGAAAGAAAACTGAGAAGTTCAACACATGACATGCTATGCTCGTTAGAAGGGAAAACAGCTCAGATATAATATGCTAATGTCGATTATCCTTCATAGTTCACACACAAAATACGAATGATTCAACGACATTAAGTAGCTTTCTTCTATGTTCTTATTTGAGTAAGATCTGTTTTTATACCTTGTATTAGTTATGCTTTACATCGATTATCAAAGATTTAGATACGATAAGGAAAATGTAATTGTGCTTCACCTATTTATTGGCGTAATAAAACATTTGAGCTCATGCCATTCTATTCGACACGTCTTGTTTTAATTATGAATTACAAATGAATATCATGAATAATTTCAAATAACTCATAGATAAACCGAAAAGTAAATTCTATTTGAAAAAAAAAACATTAATTATGAACTTTGTGTTTAAATGATCGTAGATTTTGAAAAAAATTCATATTGTCTTATCAACAGTACTCCTAAATAATTGAGATTATATAATAAATTTTACTATACATCTTAATCAATATATCAATTTAAAAAGAAACTTTTGCCGAGTATGCTTTGAAGAAACACTGTGCACAATCTTTATTCATCATAATGACCGGCATGGCAAGTCACATAATGCAAAACTTTCTTATCTACAATTATGACGTAAAATTCAATTAAAAATTTCCGTTTCTAGTTGATGAACAGCATATGCATACGATGATAAAAAGGAAGTTTGTTTTGACTTTTTCTCATTATTATCATGCCTTTTCTTACGACGAAGATTTTCTTAATAACTAGATATATCTTGTCAAAGTCTTGAACACAGAAAGATATTTATTTTTAAAATAGTCCAGTATTCATGAACTCAAACAACCAAATAGACTCGAATTCTAAAAAATTATTTTGCCTTTTTGAGGATTTATTCGTTTGGACGGGTCCATTTAACTACGATATTGAATTGAATTGAACTATAGTACTTCCCATCGTGGTTTTATTGTATTTCATAGAATAATTATGTTCTATTAGAGATAATTTCTGACTGTTTAATAGAATTTGTATTCATTTTTTTTCATTAACACATAGTATTTTATTCCCATTTTTTGGGACAATTTTTGTATTGTTCGACAGATCCTATTCTAGTCATAAAATATTTACTCCGCAAGTTGAGATGTCAATAGTGGGAAGTGTCATGGACATGAATTTATGTTTTTCTAATTCAAATTCCAATGGACAAATTTTTAAATGGGAAATTTCTATATTTTGTCGTCTATTTTTAAATATAGTATTGAATTTCAACTGATGAGTGATGTGGAGATAATCTTTTCTTTAGCCACGTCCATCGCCTGACTCTATTTCATGATTACCTATTACAAACTCTACTAATGATTCACTTCCGTGTCGGCATATCATTATCTGAAAACTTGAATATTCATTCAACGATTGAAGAGTTGAGTTTTGAACTGCTGACGAAGCGTTAAGTAATTATATTCTAGCTCATTACAAGAATCTAAGGATGTCGACTGGATGCGAAATTTTTTTTCTTTTGACTATGCAGGAATATAATTGTTTCAATGACACAGCATGATTTCTCAGCTTTGTGATTATATATACTTCGTATGATATGGGATCAAATTTTGTAAATGATTTCTATCCAGTTTGATAGCACGTGAAACATTATTTATAACTATAGGATGAATGTACTGAACAAATCGGTATGCTAAAGCGTATACGCAAAGAATATATAGTATTATTGTTGTATGGATAACTTCAAAACTAATAAAATTCCTTTATCATTGGATTTCAATACAAAGTCGAATCGTAACACATACAGATTTTTCACTCAAGCCGATTTTTTTCTTTGCTTTTAATGACACACCGTCGACGATGTTTTGATAAAAAAAACAATTTTCTAAGGTAATTTTTGCTTTCTTACTATTCTATAAATATTACGAAAGAAATCGATTACAAAGTTAAATTTTTACTATTCCAGGATTTATACTTCACAACGAAGTTGCCTTTTCATCAGAACTCATGAATAGCATCTTTGATTATGAATATGTAGTATTACGATAAATGATTGAACGTCAGATTGTCTCAAGCTTCTCTGACATTTTATTTTAATTAATAAACACAGCTTTAAGAAGCTTTCAAACTTGAATGCAATATATATGTGGCAGGAGTATTTAGAATCTAGTTGAGATTGGAATACTTGGTTATTTTATGTATATTGAGATAAAGTGATTTATAGAAATAAAATTGTGTTAGTGAGTTCGATGAGATACATTGATGTCATGTGCAATAATAAAACGAATCAGAAAGTTAGGATGCTTGATAAATGTTTATTTCGATGCTTTGAACAAGCAAATAAAAGTAAGACTCTGAAATGTCTTGAGTTTTTGCTGATTGAGACGAAAAGGCATTGAATCTTTTTTTCTCTTTTTGAAGAAAAGAAAAGATTTTCGCTATGTTTATTTTGATGCTTGGGACATAGGGACATTGAATTTTTTTTTCTCTTCTTGAAGAAAAGAAAAAGATTTGTTGTTCATTTATTTTCTCTAGTTGAAGAAAAGAAAATTATTTTCGCTATTTCGAGCAGGTGGGATGCGGATGGGAGGTTTCTCTTACTCGTATGATATGGGAGGATAGTAAATTTTTTTGTTTTAGTGAAATGACGAAACAAGTTTTTATATGAGTAGTCCATTTGATGTGTTATGATCTACAATTGTTCTTCGTTAAAAAAATAAATATGCTAATATAAAAGAAACTTCATAGTTTATGTGTAATCATTGTCTGTTTCATAGTGACGAAGATCGATAATTGAAACTCAAATTAATAAACAAATTAGAAGAAAATATTAGATTTAGTGGATTCTACTACAGTGTTAAAATGTAAAACCAGGATAAATAAATATTTATATGACAATGTAATATAAATAGCGTAATCAACGAATTATTTTATTTCTTTTTAATATTATAATATGAGTTCAACAAGATACATTCATTGCTATATGACTCATGCAAGTGATATGAGGAGTATTGAGATTAATGAAAAATATGAAATAAAATTTTGTTTTGTCTTGTTTTGGTCACCAATTTGAAAAAGAAATCTTATTTATGATAAATTAGATAATACATTGCTAAATCTAACTCATAGAAAAAGTTTGCATATCGTTCATGTAACTTTATTTGCATTTTGATTTTCGAAATACTTTTTTTCTTTTCTTCACTCTCTTTTGTGCCTATTTTCTTTTTCTCTAATTAAATCTATTATTCCAATCTGAACTAAATTCTCATGTCAACTGTAACATATATATATACCCTGATTCTCAAAAATTAGCATTTGGTGCTTGTTTTTAAGTTAATGGATGAGGAATCTTATCTATGAAAGATGGAATGTCATATTTTTTTCTCAACTATGCATGACTAACTAGAGTATATCCTAAGTTCGTGAAAATATAAGTAGCCTCGTTTAGTATAATACTCAAAGTACATTATAAGACCTCTACAAATAAAATTGTGTTAATATATTTTGACTCTATTCTATTAAACAAATTGCTTCATTGTTGTTTTTACTTCTCACCATTTTCATGTATTCTTCAATAGTTTTAAACAATACATGTTTTTTCCCTTTCATTAACGTAATCTTAAACTGTCAGCAGCGTCTGTGAACTGAAGCAAGACATTCACACTTTGGTAATTATGATGAGTGGTGTAGATTGGACAAGGCCATAAATATTTGCTGGATACTTCATAGTTACTAGTTTTCATGATTCGTACTGAATTTTTTCGAATAATATTCAATACATAATACGTCATACAAATATAAATTCATGTGCTACGGTTCTACTATACAAACAAATCAAGTGTGTAAATCATATGGACATTATAATATCCGACATCTTTTAAGAAAAGATTCACATTTTGAAATAATGCTCTTTTTTCTTTCTATGAAAAAACAATAGTTCAGTCAATTTAGCCAAATATCCACAATTTATAATGCGATATGAACCGAAATAATCCAATGATCCTCAGAGTGGCACTGGAACAAAGTTCATATTTAGAATATAATGAGTTCTATTAATTCTTACTCATGCTACAATCTTTTGATATTGGTATTAGTGTTTATTGATGAAACATAGTCTGTCGTTTTAGAATTAGATGTGAAATTGTTTTCAAAAGAAGCAAAAGCAATCGTAAGATTTGTGAATTAACAAAGATATTATCGAAATTCAAAAACTATCGTAAATGCTTTGTAAGCATCTACTCTATTGTGATTCTACAGTTAGAATTAGATTTGTGTAAAGATTTAAAGATCTTTCATTGTTTCATTAAGCAATTGAAAAGTTGCTAATATTCAGACAAAGAACCATATTAAGTTGTCATACATGAATTTGGACAACGTTCATTCGCAAATGAAAATTAGACTTACAATTGAAACTTGTTAAAGGTATTTTATTCCTTTCATCGATCCCATCTTGTTCCATGATTCAAGGAATTGATTTTCATTGGTATGCACGAACCATCGATAAATGACGTTCCTACAAAAATCATAATCATTTAACTCTATAATCTATTGAAAATTTTCTCACTAGCATCAATATATTCCACATCTCGATGCTCTACCGAAAAAACGATATGCAAACTTGCTACTTAGCTCGTGCCGACGGTACTCAATAATACTGTGAATCTTCTAAATGAAAATATTAATCAATATCTATATAAATTGATTGCTAAATTCTAACTGCCTCTTGACGTATACAGAGGATCGAAGATATTAGCAGTCATGCAAACTGATACCTGGGGAAAACAATATAAAAAGTATAAGGGACAAAAAGTGATTCCCTGTATACCGGATACGGTATGGGCACTGAGGATCCATGGGGATACGATAGAATACATAAAATAAAATTCGATAGAGTCAATAAAATACACATTACATACGATATATACAATGAGATAAATACCGACCCAGTAATGGCTAAGATATTCCATCCATATCAATGAATTTGAACAGGATTTTTTTCCATGGGTGCTTGAGCTGACAACGTCGCCTTATGTGATATGAGAAGTTAAATTCAAAATAATAAAGATTTAGGCTGTTTAGTGTTTGATTTTTCTTTTTTTTTGTCTCTAACGTTCATTCGGTGTTTACAAGACAGTCGACTGAGCGAAATAGTGTAAAGCGAAAAGTCTAAACTTCAATTTGACTGCTTGGGTACATCTCATTCCATCCTTTTTTACCGAGGAGGCAAAAGGCCTCCAGGATCTTCTGTACCCTCTTCATATTTTTCGCATTCTTCAAATTTCCTTTATATTCTCTGGATCTTTACAGTATGCCGGATGCGAGAATCCAGAATAAGGTAGAGATGAAGAGGATACTGGGATCCACTTTCCCCCCTTGAAAAATTAGCTATCATAATCAGTACGTGGTGATTTTCAATCTCTCCATTTATATGAACGATAGTGGAGTCCAACTGCAAAGTTATATGTGACACATGAGTGAATTGGAAATGGGACGTGTGGTGTCGAATTTTCTGCACCTTTATAACAAAACTCAATTCAAATCACATTTTAAGACAAAAAAGAAACATACGAAGTTCAATCAACGAGAAGCAATGTATCTCTGTGCTTCTGGAAGTCAAATGCAATCATCAGAATCAGAAGTGTCGAGTATCGTAGTATAATTTTTATAAATGTGAACAATTTTGGATCCAACTTCAACAGTCTAAGATGGTGACTTCATACTCAAATTCTACTGTTATTTTACATTCGACCCCTTTAACCGTACGACATTATAGTACTTCCTCTTTTAGCTCTTTCTTGCCGGATGATACAAAACGGGCACATGTTGAAATTGTTTTATGAAAAACTGTTTCAAACTTGTGCTGAATATCGTTCTGATATCAGGATAATTAAGAATCCCAATGTCACAATTTATTCATCTGTCATTCAAAATGAACGCACATTCCTTTATCGGAGCAGCATCATCAGAATTGAGAACCATGAGGAATCCCCGCAGTCTGATCTATCACTGTTTCGAACATCTAATAAAAGTCGATATTCTAAGCACCAACTGCAAAGCTTTTGTTGATAGATTGTCGGTTTTCGTCACTACTAATGACAGTGTTTCAGTAGTGAATCATACAAGAAAACACAAGAATGTTACCTTTTGGTCACATACGACCGTAACGGTACAAACATAAAAAACAGTCGATCTTTTTTCTATCTTGACGAGCTTGATGGTTCATACTTTTTCTTAATACATACCGTGAAACTATAGAACAAAAATAATGTTTCTATCTTTTCTCTCGATGCATCAACTTAGTTATCGCTAGAATACTGTGAAATATTACGGAATTATGCAAAATTCGCCTGTTTTCCTGAGATAAGACTCAGAATTTTCAGAAACTCTGTGAGTTTTCGAAGCATCCATTAGGGATTGGCAATGGTAAGATATAATCTAGTTTGAGAACTCCCAGAGCTTCTCTAAATTTGGAGTCTTATCTCAAGAAAATAAACAAATTTTCGATAATTCCTCGAAGTTTTAAGATATTGTAGCGTTAACTCAGTTGAGGTGTTGAGGGAAGAAGTAGAAACAAAATCTTCGTTCTAGTTTCAAGGTATGGATTAAGAAAAAGCATAAACCATCAAACTCCTTTAGGTAGAGAAAAGATCAATTTTTTGACATGTTTGTACCATTACGGTTGGACGTGACCAAAAGGTAACATCAAGTAGTTTTGTGACGCACCATCTTCCTGGAATCGAATACTAGATTTTCGATATATACACAGTGATTCAAGTCTAAGTACGATGGAGAAGATTTTTTTGCACTCGTTCTTCTGGTAGCCGGCTGGAAAGGGTTAAACACAGGATCCTTGTAACTAGGACATCTCATAAAGTCCGTAGAAATGCTTTAGCTAATAAAGATTTAACTATGCAACATGATATTTCACTATTTTCAAATGAATATTATTTTTATGAGATTGGTTTAGTTGAAGATTTCGTTACAATCAAAGTTCAAAATTTTATCGGAATTGGGGTAAAAAAAAGCAGCATTTTCGTAGCAAATATTTGAGTATGAAGAGATATCCAATGTTTGTCGTCTCTTAGTTACTTCTTTTCACTCAAATGTCCTAAATAAAAAGTACGGCAGCGAACCTTGACTGAAATTCAGTTGTCGCTTAACAGCGTCTTTTTACATAATTTATCACTTTGATGAATAGTAATGCAACTAACAACCACAACCAACTGCATTCTTAATAAGTGTTTCGAAGTGAACTAAAGTAATTCCATTGTCTGAAGTCCTATGCCACACGTGCATATAACTTTGATACAAATCATTTCTGATTACTAATTAAATGAGATGAAACACATAATAAACTATCGTTATACATTTATTCAAGGCGACAATTTATAGCATGGTTTGACATAAATGCTACAATGATGACATCTGTGTGTTACTAATTTGCGTATCATAATATAATTGCTGTGAGATTGGCTTTGGGTTGTTTAACCATGTCACGCTCATTGATGACGTTACTAAACATACTCAAACGATGTACTGTAAAGGAAATAGAAAAGAAAACTTGATATGTCATGATAGCTATATGAATTATAAGAGTCATAATACAACCTCGAACATTCAGTGAAGACCATTAATTTTTTGACTGTTGAGCCATCGTTTTTAAATATAAGGAACATCGAGCATAGCGAATGTGTGTGACGTCGACTATCTTGGTTTTACAATGACAACAATGTGATCGAATGTATAGGGTACATTCGCAAGTTGTCCTTAGTCGAAGTTAAAAATAGAACGCTGAACTTTAAAACGTTGAAGATAGAACACCAACAGCTGCGCACGATAGACTAGAAGATGAAATGAAACAAAATAACGTATCTACTATATGATAGATAATATTATTAAAACTGGCAGATTTGTATTAAGAAAATTAAAAACAGTTGAACTGCTCGAGTCATACAAATGCTTTCTTGTTAAATTAAATAATCATCAGTGACATGTTGTGAGAGAGCTGTTAATAGGCCATCTGTTACCGATCTCTATTCTGTCTTGAGTTATCGAAAGACAAAACCAGATCATATCATATTTATGACTGATTTGCATTTGAAATATTCTATGATTATAAAATTAATTGAAGGCAAGACTTTCAACTATTGACTTAGTTATAAAAATCAAACTGATAGAATAGGTTCAATCAAAAAGGAAAAACCACCGTTACAAATATATTGGACATAAGATACAAGTGCAGTATCAAAATGCTTCGTGTTTTAATTATATATTGTATCAATGTATGAATTGAAGATTTTCTTCAATAAGAATTTTGCTAGAAAAAAAGATTGAATTTTTGAAGTTCGACATGTGACCTCTTACTATCGATCCCATTATTGGCTAATAAAAATATCTCTATTTAATCATTTGTATGATAAATAGATTAAACATGGCTAGCCATGTAGTCTCGTATTCAAAAATGGGAATTTTTGAATTCTGATGTCATAATCAAATTCAAACTTGACGCATTATATATAGAATACGACGTATTACGTATAGAATAGTTTAAAACTTGATTTATCAGGATAGCAAATGAAAATACGAATGCCATATTCTTTCTCAGTCTGAAAGATGTGTGACCTTCAAGCTGTTTTTTTTACAGTGTCAGCTATTTCTCATGATTATTTTATCAATCAACTTAGTTTCCAACATCATACATGAAACCAGTAGAGTATAGTATTGAATTTCTTTTTCATTCTCTTCAAATCATCAACAGCTTTTGAGTTGTAGACGAGTTGCCAAAGCAATTTTACCACTTGATAAATATTTACACTGTTGAACTACAGGTAACAAGGAACACTAATTATTCTTATGAACAACATTATACAGATGCTTAAAGTCAAAGAGCATTTATGAAAGCACGGATGCAGCCAAATGGAAAAAAAATGAAGAAACAATGGAAACTAATCAAGTACAATTCGCTTTGAGTTTGATTGCAGAATTCAAGAGAAAATATCATTTCTTGGCTTCTAGTTTGTATAAACTAGCATACGCACTGCTTTTATTATTGCTTTCTATTATGAACCACCTCTGCAAATAAAGTATGAGTCGATGAGCGTAGAAAGAAGGAAAAGAATAGTCTGTACCAGTTCGAGGACACCTTAGTTATTCATTTGAAAAAAAATTGCCTTCTCTGATTTGGAGAATAAGATTGTCCAATTTTGCTATTTTCAATCTGATAAATCTGGTTGAGATATAGGTTTGAATGCCTTTTTATTTTCTTTCGAATATTTACATGAGTACGATTTGCATTGGTAATTTGATATGTCAATACTGACTATCAGACGCAATCTTATCCAATATTTTCACACATTGATGAAGAATTTTACAGGAGTATTTACTTGATATGATTGAATAAAATCTATTGCTATGATCCGAGATAAATGACTCGTCTTTTATTTTTGAAAGTCAAGCAATTTAGTGAATCTGTTCAGAATGAATTCTGTCATAGACCATCTGCTAGTAAATTAAGGCAATAGTGAATTTAGAGAGTTCACTGGCATTCCTCATCTTTTTCTTTCAAAGTATTTTTCGATATTTTTTTCCAGTAGAACACGTTGAAACAATGATCGAGACATTTTAGAGTACACTATCGACTACGATTCTTATAGAACATATTCGCAATTAATCTTACACTACCATTCATCGGCAGTCGAAATAACAAGAGAAAAAAAAAGAGGATTGTAATTGTCGAATACACTCGAATTTCTGATAAAAAAGCAGGTGAAGAAGGGATGCATACTTTTGTTTATAAATAAAAAACAATAATGAAGACTTGTAGAAAGATCAGAAGTCAACTAATTGGTATCTTGCCGATCTACAATTAATGAGAATTCAGTAAAAAATTGAAGGACAAAAGTGATGATAAATTGTTGACGTTAATCATTGTACTACTCCTCTTTTAACTGAGTTCTGACCTGGAGGACTACTAAAAGACAGACAAAAACTAGATGATCCATTGCAAAAATATGTGAATGTGATGTTATTTTAGGTAAACATGTTTAAACTGAGTAATCGAAACCAGAAAAACACTTGATATCTAACTGTTATTTTGTCGTGGTCAGAGCACACGAGTGGGAAGAATTACTACATACGAAAAAGAGATAGGCACCATTGTTTTATAAACTATTTTTATTGCATGCAAATGCCATGAGCTAATGCTTAGTTCAGGATAAAGTCAGAGATAGAGGAGAAAGTTTATTGAAATGCAAGACAACTGTAAAAGGAAGAACTTAGAATGAAACTTTCGACCTTTTTTTCACTAATCGGCACGAAGATTTTTACTAGATATACCAATAAATATTCTAGGAGATACTAAAATACATATTCCGTGGAATTTTAAAAGTTTAAAATTACCTAGAAATCAAGTGGAAGTCATTGGTTTACGAGAAACAATAGGATAAGAAAAGTTTGCGGATCAAAAATAAAATCTATGACTGAATTTTTTCGAGTATTTTACAAGCCTAATAATGCGTACATTGATTGTATCCTTTAATATTCAATGGATTTTTTTTGAGTTTCTTTAATCATCATGATATCATCTACAAGCTGATTTTCTCGATTTTCAATTGCTATCAATTGCATTAAGATTCGTTGTCTTAGGTGTTTCGTTCCGGTTATATGACATATTCGCACAAAAAATACTTCAGCGAGATAAAACATTGAAATGCTTTTGTCTAAGTGAGTCAACCACAACTCATTTTAGTAATGATGTTTGGTTCTAATTAATATTGATTCCACATCATTTGTATTGAATACAGTGCCAAATCAACCCTAAAATGGTTTTGCATTGAAATCTATGCTGATAAGGTTCTCTTCGTATGCGTGCAAGGAAAGGAAAATGTTGAATATTTTCATAGACTTTACATCTTTGAAATGGATAGATTCATCTATTATTACCAATGACATAGACTATTTTTAATTAAAAACTAATGTTTTTTCTCCAGGAAACATGAGTAAATAGAATCAAAAAAGACTACGAGAGAAATTCAGAAATAGAATCAATGACATGCATTCTCGTAATCTGATGTATGGTGTTCGAAATCTTAGATCTTTAGTTTTAGGTTGGAACATGAACAGGGTTGCCATCTCAACAAGTCTAAAAAGCGGAAAACTGAACTTGAAAAGCGAAAAATAGCTGAAAGAAAAACAGAAAAAGCGGAAATGTATTTTATAAAGAGTTTTAGTATTTCTGAGAATATTAGGTATTTTTGCATATCGATATATGTGGAATCTCGTTTTATTTCACCAAAGTTTCAAAATATGTAAAAGAGAAAATCAACAAAAAAATAGAAGTTTTACTGGACCCGCTGTTTTTTAACGCATATTTGTTGTTAGAACTGATTGCTTCCAGTAAATCTTTATGAGATAAAAGATATTGATGCATATCAGTACATGAAAATGAGGAATTTCAATGAATTTGTAACTCAGCAGCTACTGAATCGACTGATATTCGATTACGAGAATCACTAAGTAACAAAAGTACCTTCTGCTGCTGCTGCTTCTTCGCACTCCTTATTGGGCTTCATTGTTGATGTTATCAATTGTCGATTTTTATGTTAAACGATTTTATCTTATACATGTGTCTTTTCAACTTTATGTGCCGGTCAATATCATTTTTTCCACCAAAATGGATTGAAAAATGTTCATTGCAGGCAATGCAAAGAACTTAAGTTGAATCCGGTCTGTACTCGTAAAAATGATCCGAGCTAAGAATACAGTAATCACTGTGAATTAAACACGCCCTTTCTTCTCTTCTTTTCACAAGCATTTGAGACGGCCTCGACGATTTTATTTTCATTTTATTTTAAAACTGGTGTTGTTGGTATTAAATTTTCATGATTATTATCATTCTCATCTTCAATTATAATTGTACTATCCATGACTTAGAGAAAAATTGTTTCCACTATTGGGAGTGAGATTCTTTTACGTGAATTTAGAATGCACAATTAGTTGAAAATAATTTGCTATCAGTTGAGAGCGGAATGGTCTTTTACTTTACGAATAGGACATTAGCACATCTTCTCTTACATAGAAAAGCTACTAGTGTTCTTCTTCCATTGATTTTATGAATCAGAAAAAGTAGTGATCACTTACTGCATGTGTTAGCAATAAGAATTGCTTAAACAATAGCAGGCTTTATTCTGTAGACATTTTCAACATGTAACATGGTTTGCACGAAAAAGCGGAAAAAAGAGGAAAGTTTCCGCAAAAAGCGGAAGAGGTGGCAACCCTGAACATGAACATCATTTTTTCACTGGAAAGCATTAGAAGGCAAGATTTCTAAAGAAAACAAAAACTCAAAATCAACCTTAAGATATCATTTGTGAGTATGCTTATAACAAATTGACAGTTTAACAGGATAAAATACATTGAACGATATAAGCTGTTGCATAACATACTCTTAGGATTCCTTTATTTTGGTTACATATCTCAAGTTGTGTATAGGTAATGAAAATTTCATGGCCGACTGATGTTAATAGTGTCCAAAAAGACAGAGAGAATCTATACAATCAAAGACTATGAGAGAATAATGTAGCATTAAATATTTGGAATTGATGCTCATCTGTTATTTTACATGATGAATCTATTCAATTGCATGGGTAACAATCGCTAATACACTATGAGAAAACAAAGAATTCTTTAAATAGTTTTGGTTTCAGATAAATTATTCGTATTCGATACCGAAAGTTTAAAAAAGTGTTTCATTATTATCCTGTGATTTTATTATATTTATCATCGCCGAACATGGAAAAGCAACTTCTGAATATCATATAGAACGACTATCGGAATAGATCAAACGAGTCAATAACCATGATAGTAGAAACGAGTGTTTAAAAATATTAAACATGATGAATATTGTCACTGTGAAATAAACAGTAACATATTTCCGATATATTGTTTCTGTATTTGTGTTATTTAGATCATTCGGTACTCCAAAAATAAATATGGTAGAATTTTTTCTGAAGGTTATTTTAAAGTGCATTATGTTGTACTCTTGAAAACGAATGCATTTGATCAAGTGACTCTTCAATGTGAAAGAGAAAATCTTCTATGTTTCATTTTTCTTGTCATTTCAAAACAATACCAGAGAACTTGCTTTTTTTATATCGTATTTTCGTTTACTTCTGCTGTTCACCTATTAAATGTGTTGCATGCTAAAAAACATGTTTATTTTCAAACTTTCAATAGCTATAGAGATCTTATTAAACAAACTATTCGAGAAATGTTCTTCAAGTTCAAAATAAATACCATTGTTCACATGAACGAGTCATTTGAGGATATTTGAAAAAGAAATGAAAAAAACTATTAACAGACGCATACCTTGTCCGCTATGAAATATACTGAATATTTTGAAAAACGATATGCTTAGAAAACTCATTGTTTTGAACTCCTAATATTATTAATTCAAAATTTATATCGATCAATTCGTGTATCAAAACATTATATGCAACTTTGTGTGGAATCGAATCACGAATCATATCTAATAAAGCTTCAGTTCAAATAGCTGAGTAATGACAAATATATCATTGAAATACTGAGATGTGAGATTTTTCTCCTACACCACTAACTATATTTAAGTTGTCTGTATTGATGAGAGTATCAAACTAATCTTATGTTCTTTAATGAAATAATAATAATAATGACAATCGAATAAAATGCTACTCCAGTGAATATTTTTCAAGTGTTCTTCACAATCGTTTAGTGATATTTCTCTGAAAACTTTGAAAAGTAAAACATAGAAAGTCAATATTGTTTTGATAAAGATAAATCTTTAATCCAAATGGATTTTGGTGAATTCTAAGGATTCAAGTAGATCTTGATGGGTTTTGTGGATTTCAGCATTTGCTTTCCTTCTTGGTTCAAATATTCTATTCTATCTAATGCAAAATAAGTATTATTTTAAACGTACTTTATTCTCATGAAGACTATATGTTCGTGTCTAGAGGTCACAGCATATATGTTTTCTATTTATTTCTTCCTCATAAACACCTTCCCACTCCGTTTGAATAAACTGTATAGAGCTTGTCCGTAGGTAACGCACTCACGTTTTGTCAACTATCGGACTGATTTTTTTAGCAACAACAAAGCTTAGAGCCTTGAAACGTTGAGAATATGCATATGTATGTTACAATACACTGTAACACGTATAATTTTCATTCAAGTCGGCTTTCAAGTTTCGTTTTTATACTAAAACTACATGCGTGTAACACACGCACAAAAAACGCAGTTCTTGATGGGGGTGATGTTATAACGTGGAAAATTTCTGCGAATACTTGAATTATGAATAAATTAGCTAGATTGTAATTTATAGAGGAAAGTTAGGGCTCTCTGTACGAAAACTTAGTTTTGAAAGTTACAGAGACTGTATTCGGGGAAAATGCGTGTAATTGAACTATCGATTTATTAGTATGTTCTTTTGTTATTTCTTGAATAACAATGACCTTACTTTTCGTTTGGGTATTACTAACGAAATCAGGTAGATTTTCACATTTATCTTTTTTAATTAAAATTTTTTGCCAAACAAGTCTTTTAACAATGCCACCGATGGCATCAATCACAACTTTGGCATGGCTGGTAGCAAAAAAGAGCCACAAAATTCTAAACTGATATCCATATGACAATAAATGTTTAAGACTAGTTTATGATGTCAAAAGATGAGTTAATTTATTGTAAAGTCTGAAATGAGACATACGAAAAATTTATTTCGTGAGTGCGTTATCATTTTTTTCTTCAATGAATAGGGATAAATCGGAACTAATATAGCCTCTAGATAACCTATGAAAATTCAGCGAAACCATATAAGCTACGGCCACATCGATCAAGCAGTTATGGTGAAAAACTAACTGTAAACTCTGTTTGGTAACGCAATCGCCAAAGAATTTATGAAGTCTTAGGAGTTTTCAATTCTTCTTCTTAAAAAGCATGGCGGCTATTGTTGATATCGATGAGTTGTCCGAATTTCCTAGATTCAAAGATATGTCAAACTTCAGTTGACAGTTACTCTTAAACTGTCTTTTTTTCTTCCCTTGTGTAACGACATAAAGATGACAGACGTTAAAACGAAGATGTTTCTATCTTGTGATTCGTAATTATTTCTTCCTTTAAGAAAATAACGCAATTAAAACTATGTATTCTGAGACAGGAGAGAGTGCTCTACGAGATAGCGTAACTCATTTAAAAAAAGTTTCACTTCTACTTTAATTCCCCCCCCCCCCCCCCCTCCCCCGCTTAACCGTTAGCCAGACAACTTCTATATGAGAATATAGATAAGCAAAACAAATTACGTTGAGCAACATTTTTCTAACGTTTGAAAGTAAAAGTCTGATTAAACCAATCGTTACCACAGATTTATTCAACTTTGCCATATATATATATATATATGTATACACATATTGTTTTTTTTTTGATTATTTAAAATACCATTTTAGACATCTGACATAAGAATTCAAAAAGAATAGAACAATTAATTTACATAGCACAATGATAGATCACTTTTTTCCCCATAATGGAACAATAGATTTGTCGTCAGTCGTTGAAGATTGCTCAATTTGTTCAGCTTTTTCCTCGATAAACTTCTGAAATATTTGGTTGTTTTCATAAATTTCAATGGATAGTTTAATTACATCGAGAAGTCGTTTGATCAGTGTAGAAAAATGTTTCGCTGACTGGTCATAACCATATCGATAGATTAAATATTTCCATATAAGTTCAACATAAACATTTTGACTACCAAATAAACGAAATGTACCTAATAATAAACTATCATTATCGATATTTCTTCGATTTTGTTTTGTAAAACAATTTGAAGAAAATGCAAGCGCAACAATAATAATTTTAATAAAAGTTGGATCATAATCAAATTGTGCACTTATATTTTTAACTTGTTTAACAAATTCAGTTCCATATAATGGTGAAATGGCCATTTCATTTTCAGGGCTATCAAAGACACCAGATTCACGCATAAAATACATACTACCAATAGATAAAAGACCAAGCATATTTCGTTGAAATAAAGACCATTGCTCAGATGTAGTCAGAACTTTAAAATCAGGTATAGAACTTATAAATGATCGTAAAGATCTTGAAAATAAAGATATCATTTGTAGTGATTGTGTGACATCAAACTGAAGACTAAATGCAGATTTATTTACGATTTCAATAATTCGTCTAGTTTCTATTATTGGACTAAATGTATCAAAAGCATGTACAACGTTTGATATTAAATTTAATTCTGCACTAGTTAGATGTGAACGTGCAACACTGCCGGCACTACCATCACCATCACCAGGTAAACAATCTAATGGAGATGTTTTTAGTACAGCCTAAATTTAAATAAAAATATGATGATTTCCAGTTATTTACATAAGAATTAGCTACTGATTAATTTTCAGTATCTCAAAATAAATATCCTCAACTATCGGTAAGACAGTTCGTAGATTTGAATCTACTGTAAAACAAGAGAAGGAAGGCCACAAAGAAGCCTGCAGAAATGCCAAATTAGTTTTCTTCTATAACGATGCCCATTTGATTGATAATTGTAACGTCTAGATCTGTATTTCGATAATATTTTCTTCGATTTTTACCAAACAGTTTTATACTTTTCTTAAAGGATTCCCACCGAGTTCATTGTCGAAACGCAGAATAAGTTTGACCCTAAAATCTTAAACTAGAAGTTCTATGATGTAATTTGTAATATACAAAACGTATGTTTTTATTCACAAGATTCTTTCTATTTTTTATCTTTCTTGAATGAAAAATAAACTTCATGTCATTTAACTTAAAAGGCAAACACTTAGCTCTTGAAAAATTCGATCTTTTTTTTCGTACATCATGTTTTTACTTCTTGAACTTCATGAAATCGATTGATCGTCCATTTTATACTCTGTCGAGCGGTAAATGATGACTCTATCATGTTTTAATTAGCGAAAATTGGGAAAAAAATGAATTATTTGGTAGAGGTTGTGCGATTTGAATTAACAGCTCACTTTGACAAATGATGCTACAGAAATCTTACAATGGTGTATCATGAGTTCTTTTCTAAACGCCTAACTGTATATTATGATAGAGAACAACATAAAAAGCAACGACATATTTTCTTCTCATCAAGATAGTTGTTGTTGGAGAGACAAATTGAAGAATCCTGAATAGTTATTTGAGAGTGTCTCGCTCGAAAAATCAGCCAGCACACTTCTGTATAGTCTAAGTGTCTAAACACTATTTTTAAGGGTAAACTTTAATCGTTAAACCTCTTATGTAGTTGTGTGAAGAACCTAACAACAATTATTCTTAGCAATAAAGAATAAGACTTGAGGATGAAAATTGAAGATATTATCTTACTAATGAGACCTACACTTATTCTGGATAATTCTTTTGTATTCGATTTTTCAACACAACCTTGAATTCATGAGACATAATTGACTTCAGATCAACTAATTTAGATGGACTAAAGTTGAAACGAGATCAACTAATAAGGATAGTTGTAAATTTTCTATTTTGTCGTTTCTTGAAATGATAAAAATTCGAAATTCTTTCATGCGCTAAATCATGGTTTAAATTGTTGAAAAGATTAAGAAATATGTTCGGGTAAAATTTTGAAATAAAAAGTTGATTTTCTCTATATATTGATAAGGATTTTGTAGTTTTGTTGAGAAAAAATACAAGAAAATCGGATTCTGACAGAATACACGCTCAATCGAACAAATCATACTAGATTTTTCTATAATTCATTAAAAGATCATCATCTTGTTGGAAATATGAGTATGAGTTTACATTTGAACAGATTCTAGAGCGTTCGTTCTAACATTGAATGTTGCATTGAGTTTTTTGTTCTCCGGAGAAAATGAACATTTGAATGTTGACACACTGATAATCATTACCAACTATTTTGCCGGTAGTCTTCAGTTACATTGAATCAGAATACTTAAAGCGAATTTTCCAATGACAAAAAAATTAAATTTGTTAATGGATTGCTGAGACTATTATTAAACAAAAATTAGGCTATTTCACACGAATTCAAAGTTTCATAGATCAAGAAATTGTGTTCAAATTCTTTTCATAAATAAGTCGTTACTGCTTGTGAATTCTACTTTGGACTATAAAAATATCAAATAGTAATAATAATTCGAGGTTAACTGTAGCCATATAGATAGGAGAGAAAACGAGATTTATTTTTGAGTAAATCTTAACTATCCAAGGTAATAGTTAGTAATTACAATTCGCGTTTCGTTGAAGTTATTTTTTTACCTGCTTCTTTTCATTCTTTTGTCAATAGTTAAAATTTTTGTATTATTTTAAGTACCTCCTGAAATCAATCGATTTCGTATAGTATTTTGAATTCTAAAGACTTGTTGATTTATTATTATTATTACTATTATCTGTGACTGATAAATAAGATAGCCGTGTTAACTTCAACGAAAAACTCTTCTACGTTGCAAGATTGTAATACTTTTATTGTAAATCGTTTCAAAACGGTACTTCTATTAAGAATGGTGTACTTTAATAATTTATTTCATATGACGATGCATCATTCTGATGACACATGTTGGCTGTGATAATTTTCCACTAAAACGATTCACAAACACTAATACGTATTAAATGCATAGAAGTATACTGAAATTTGAAGATAAGCAAGTATTATTTCGTAATGAAACTATAAGAGACTTATTCACGATAAAGACTGTCTAATTCTCCACCATTACATATTATTTCAAGCGAAGACAACTTTATTCACATAGAAATTCTTCAAATTGATTGATTGTTAGTAAATCCTGACTATGTACTCGACACATATTCTAATTAGTTATAATTCAAGTACTAAAATTTCGAAAAATTGAACTAATTGTAGCTAGTACACTATTTTTGTGAATTATATATCGTATTTCTCTTTTTGAACAAACTTATTTTTCAAATATTAACCTAATATTGACAATAGAGAAAAGTTTAAAAGACAAAAAAGATTTTGAAGAAAATTTCTAGTTTTGTGCTCCTTTTTTGACTGTAAAATAAGATTAAAGAGCATGCTAGTGCACACGTTAATGATTTAAAATGTCAGCTTTCAAAATAGCTATACTTTTGCACAGATTTCATATTTAAATGTATACATTTCAGACAATAATCTTTCTATTGAGTAATACAGTTTAGATTTTCATAGGTACTATAACTAATAAAAAAAGAATTCATCGAAAAGAATCTGAATCACATGCAAAGCCTTCTAAGACTATTTGAGATTGATTTTTATTCACACGCTACATCCAGTTTCACTTCGAAAGCAATCATTCACATCGACGACTTTTCTTGACTAGTTGTATAATTTCTTCGTAATCATCTTTAGTATTTCGTAGCTATCAAACTTAGTTTGGAATTCTAGAGCTTTGTCTTCATTTACTTTTCCCGATACAATCGATACTACTTAATCATCACTACAGATCGTAGGTTCTTTTCGTTTTGTAGACTAGCTCATCGTTGTTTTTCAACTTTTACGTACCATGAGTGACTGATATTCAACAAGTTCTTGACTGTGCGGCTGAGATGATTTACGTTTTCTTCCACTTAAATCTTCTTTCCGAATTAAATCAGGACTCATGCCTACAGCAAGGCATTTGGCAAGGCGACATGCTGCACAAAGTTTTCTTGTTAACATGGTGGTATCACAATGACCATCAAATCGACATGTAGGGGCTTCCTATAAATAACGTAAATATTGATGTTTCTTATTCTTTCATTTTTCAAAATACAACTAGAAACAACATACTTTAGTATAAAAACCATTGCGCCGAAAAAATGTTCGACACGATAAACATGTTAACGCACCGTAATTTATGATTGATGCGCTGTCTCCACATACATGACATGTACTGTTGGTTTTTACTGTTGATTCCGTTTCATCTAATGAATGTGAAGGTGTCGACATTTGATTCTTTCGATTCTAAAACGAATAGGTATGTTTGAAATTTTAAAAAAATGCAGTATTCGATACACTAATGTGTTTTTTCGTGGATTTAAAATAATTGAAACTGGAAAAGAATTGGTTTGATTTATAGGAAATAAGAATTTCGAATTTTAGATTTTCAAATATACCTACGTCAAGGTCATTTAGATTGCATCGTTTATCTATCAGTTTTGCATAGCATTTGAGAAAGAAAATAATAATGACTTACATTTTGCAAATCAATATCTTATTCACGAGATGTTTTGTTATTCACAATTATTTGATGACGATCAATGTGTAAATATAAAATTTATCACCATAATTTTGCTTGCAAGGTGGTTATTTAAAGCCTTCTGTTACGAGAAAAGAAAAATTATCTTTCTGTCCTTCGACTTCCTTTCTCTTTTTCTTTATTCACCCCCTTGCAATGGAAATTGATCTGACGAAGATGTTTTTTTGACCTTTGGACTTGTTAATGTAGAATACGTATAAGTATGATAGAGGTCATTTAATATTGTTCATCATTTGATATTTGCCGCATAAAATCTCTAAAGCGTATTTCAAAATGACATATTGATGAATTAGCAAAATGAGTGTTCGGAACTCACGTAATCAGTGTGATAATATGTATAGAGTTCAGAAAGTCTAGTGGATGAGAATTTGAGATGGAACTATTCAAATTTTTAGAATTTTTTTAAATACAATGTTAGACTAATGATTCAATCCAGTAGCAGATCTAAGGGAAGGAGATAGAGTAGTGTAATCACCTCATCTCAACCCCTTTCAAGGAAATGTTTTTGATTTTTTCCCAGCAAAAACGAAAGAAAACCAATTTCATTTTATCTCTAATAAATCCCGAAATGTGTTTCTTATCTCTAATCGCATCACCATCTCAAAATCTTGGATTCGCTTTTGATACTGTCAAGACAACTAGGTTTGACTCCAGGTTTCCTCTTTCTGTTCTGATATTTTTAACGTATGTATGGATATTTTTAAACACGGAGAGTCAGATGCATCGGGATAGACTGCCGAGATCCAGTCACTGTTGTAGACAAGGATGTTTTCAAAAACAGTTTTATTGACGGTCAGCATAAAATAATGACTGTACTGATTAATATGCAAGTCGGTTCATTGATCTTGATCCAGTGTAATTTTAGTTTCAAGGTGTAGTTCACCTTGAGCATCATTACAAATAGTAACTAGAACAGTGTATGTTGTGTGAGTGGTTGTAACTTCAGTAGAGAAGAGTTTACTTAGCTCATTTAAGTGGACGATAATTCGATGGTGATCATGGTTGCAACGTAATCAAATGAAGAAATTCAAATTCCTGATGATCTAGCAGTTTGTACTGATGAAGTTTGGAATCGTGAATATATTTGCTTGCTTTATCGTTGTCTAGGCTATTTCTCTAAGAAAATATATGATAAGGTTTATTGACGTTCAGGCTTTTCAAAGAGTCTTCGTGTACAAATCCTATGTCTACGATATTTCAAAATTGCACATCAGATGTATCGACGTTTTTTTTTCTTGTCGAAAATGCGATGAAAACGTCACATGACTGAGCAGATGAAAGCGATTGTTTCTTCTTGAGTTCAAACAAGCTTTTCAAGCTTTCTCTACAATCCTAAACATAACTGAATGTCTAAGTTATAAAAATTTATACAAGTCAAAGAAAGACAAGGGATGCTGTCTTATTACCGTCTCTAGTCGTCAAGCATTGAGATTGTGTAGAACTTTTATTCGAAGAAGACATGAATTTATTCTGATAAAGAAACTCGTCAATTTCTCAATAGTTTTTAATTTCACAAATAACTATATACAGGCAACTATTGATACGTGTTTTAAATGTAATTTTATTCGAACTGTCACTTTCGTCGGTATATTGTTGAACAATTCGAAAAATAGTATTATATTCGATCATGAGCATAGAAAAGGTGGTATCACTATAGTTCAAATACAATCGATACGCACACTGAAAACAAACAACATCTCTTTTATTCGATAGGAAAAATTGTTCTCTAGATATCTACGTACATTCTATGATGTATTAAAAATTGTATGCTCATCATTACGTAAAAAAGAAAATTAGCTAAGATAATCATCACATCATTTCCGTATTACTCTAGTTTACATATAGTCGATGCCTAATTAGTAAATCGGCTGGCTATGTTCTTGTTAAAAAAGGATATTCGAACACTGCTCAGAAAGTTCAATGATTCATATTGATTTTGTATCTTTTGCTTCCTACAATGTTTTAATCAAATGCTACTTAATTTATATATGACTACTTCGAATACATGCATGAAGAGCCTAGATATATAAGTTGTTTGAAAGTATTCCTACTGAAAAAACGTATTTATTTATTTTCTGTTCAGCAAATAAATATGTGAAGCGACCTTTAGTCGAGATTAGAAGAAGCCACAGTCATATTGAAAGATACAGAAACGCCAAACGGCTGTTGTGCAACGTTGGAAAACACTTTTTAGTTATTTTATCAAGTTAAAAAGAAAGCGCTCATCATTTTCCTTTAAACATCAATACCGCAATAGCCAGTAATCATCGGCTCGTTTTACAAAGCTGATTACCACAATTTTCGGATAGTTGAAATTAAAATCTTAGACTAACATCTATTGATACGATGTGTATTGTTAATCTACTTAAATTTTTATTCACAGAATGGTTTGTACTACTCGAGTGTTGAAGTATAAGTATTATGAATTCTATGTCTGTTTCCTTTCGTCTAACGGCCGCATATAAATTGAAAATGCATTTTGCTGCAGAACTTAAAAATCATATTCTTGATTATATTCATCGTTTCACTGCTTTTCTACTACACAATTTCTGAAGCACAACACATATGTGAAAGAAACACACTAGCAATGAAACCTATGATTTAACTTGCACATATGTTTTTCTAAAGTTATGGTATCTACAAAAAATAGACATGTTAATGGGTCTACACCGATCTTTAGCCAAAAGATTCCTGGAACTATATCAAAGCAGGGTTTTTTATCAACGATATTCACAGATGGTATTATTTGCATGATTGACACAAGCATGTCTTCTTGCAATGATCAGTAGCAAGAATAGTCATACCAAATGTAATTCGATTTTAGGTCATAATTAAGAATCAAACTATAAATACAATTATTCATGGACAATCGTACTTAATCTCATAAGTACAAAGAAAATTTTCATAAAACTTATTGTCAAAATACTGAATCAAGCTATACCGAAGATAAACCGTAGGTTGTATTACATTAATTTTCATTCGATTAATGAATAGCAGTATACTGAAGATACGGATTGATTATTGCTTTCCAAAACATCATAGCAGGTAGCATACTCGTCAAGTTGTTCTAATTTCCAAGAATCTTAATCATTCTCCTGTAGCCAATGGGAAGATTCAGACGTGGACTTCGTACTTTGATTGAAAAGCATATTGTACATCTTTCAATGTTTATTACTGCTCCTGCGCTCTCACCCACGTAGTATGATGCTGCTACTATGTAAGAAAAACAATACAAATATTAATGAGGAATGATTAGCAAAGATCAATCTAAAGAATCCTTTAAGATCTCATCATATAATTGCTTTCATGCACAAATAAATTTACTAATCCTTTTGTGTATTAATAAGTATATTTCGGCACTTGACTTGATCTTGACTAATGGAACATTGAACATTGAAACTCATCGTATCAAGAGGGTTTCACACTAACTTGAAATTACTTTTTGAGCTTAGATCAAAAATTTATAACTGGAGACTTGAACAGACACAAATCAGTACTTTCATTTATTAGCCTATGTGTCGCCTCGGTCGAGAAGTTTGTTTGACCTAGGTTTTAAAAATTTAATGAAGAATCAATTAGTTCTTCGCATGAATTTTCTCGTGACACTGAGCATATTCTGACGGTTTCAGGTAAAAACGAGTATTATTCATTAAAATAATGAACACTTAAGAAGTAGTATTTTGTCACAAATTTTGAAAGTTCATCATTACTGAAAATTTTATGATACCATTTAGATCATTGAAGATTTCAAAATAAACAAAATATCAAGCTGAAATTCTGCTAGATATTTTGTCAGTTAGTACACTCCTAGAAAACCGGTGATGATACAATATAATGATCATAGCGATCAACAAAAACGTTTTCGAGATACAAATGTTTCTAGGTTTCTTTTCTATGTTTACCGAAATCTCAGTATGTGTTCTACATAAGCTAAAAATATAGATTTTTGTTGTGGGATTCTTTCATGAGTGGAATCTCGATGATTATTATAGCAGATAAGTAGAAGCCTTGAATAATATTATAGAAACTTATTAAATCAGATTATCATTAAATATTTTCCATTCTTTTCTCCATTTCACTGTTGAATGGGCGTTCTTGAGTAACTTCGTGTATAGCATTAATATTAACGGCACATTTATCTCATTCCTCTTTTTTTGGTTTCATCCCATATGAGAACATTTCTTCTTAGACACGGATGCAATTGAAATCCTGAAGACAACATAAAATGAATTGTCTCTAATTCCACGTGTCATAAAGTTGTCAACAGATTTAGCTTTCTAGAACGGAGAGAAGAGGTTTATTATTGGATACATATTTTCTTTTTTTAGTTTTCTAGCAGCGCAAAGTCAAACGTTCTATTAGTATGGATGGATTTCAAGAAATATAGATAATCCAAACTTTAAATAAATGACAATATTCGTCACATTTTATACTCTTTTTTAATTTTTCTATAACTTTTATTCATTCGAGAACAACAATTTTCAATTGTCATACATTTTACGAGTTTCCAAATGTATCGAATTCGTCATTAAATTTAATATCGGATCATCCATCTTCTAGGAGATATATTCATTACTAGTTAGGTTTCATGGGCAAATTGGTTTGTTAAAATGGAAAATCTTTGTTTAAATGATAAAAATGAACTGAAAAACAACTTGTAATCATTAATTAATCCGAGTAAAATAATAGGTGGATTTTTATAGTTGGTCTTAAAAATAAAAGTGACTTTCATGTACACCCTGGAAAAATTGTTTACATACTTCAACGTAGGACGTTATTATTGTTTAGATAAGTTACAACACGAACAATCACGAAACTATGAAATTCAATATATGAATTTACATTTTATGTACTCACCAAAGAATTTTTACTGAATTATCCAGCGGAAAAGTACAGATCCATTGAAATCCTATCTATGGAACATGAAATGATACGACTGTGAAAATACATTGTACTTAAATATTCTGCAGTGCTTTGTTAAAGTTTATTTCCGGTTCTCCATTATAGACGTCTTCACATGTTGGATCATTTTTCATATAACTGTTGGATTTTATGTATCTAGAGGGATATCATTGAACCTTCCATTTGCAGTACACGATATCCAATGATCATAACAGTTCGATGCTGAGGGAGGAAGGGAAGACAGTTTTTGTTTTACATATACACATACGTATATGAGTGATGTTTTGAAATCGAGTATTAGAAGCGATTTCAATGCCATAAAAACTTGAAGTCTATTTACCGAAAGGAGGGGACTCATCAAAAAACAAAATTTCAGGAAACACAGTTGGATACAAATTCTGTCGCGTTCGTCTGACGTGGTGACAAAGTTTATCATTTTGAACCGTTATGTTTCAAGATTGACATTATATCGAGTATCACAGAAATCTCTAGATTTCATCATAGTGCAACGATACACCATGAGTAAGACGCGTTATGTATAATGACAGAGTAACACAGATAAGACTTTACTCATTAACTAGACTTTCAGAAGAAGAATTGAAAAGCCCCCGGACGTCGAAAGATAATTGATTTATTGAATATCAATCAAAACATATGTCAGATCTTTGTAACAACTCAAGGTAATACTTCTTGTTATGTTGTAATGCCCTGGATATAAAGTTTTGTACTTGTTATGTTCTTATTATATATTCATTTGTCGTTGCCTGTAGTAGCACATGTCCTCTATCTTGATCAGAATATAAAGGCACTAACCAAATGTATTAGAGGTACTATTGTTGATGTGGAAATAAATATCGGACCTAACTACTCTTATACTGTCCCTCCCATCAGAAATCGTCACAATCTTCAATCTATACTACCAAAAAACAAATTATTTCATTGAATATGATTTATTTTTGCGAAGATGCGCTCCTCGTTAACCGTTATATCGATGCTCGGAACGTATGATTAATTAAACCAGGATCCTTGTGTTTCGTTAAACAGCTTGTGTCGCTAACTTCACGTGAAGTTTACTGAATATTCTGTTTTTAGAAAAATCATCATTCTGAAAATAAATACATGATATATTTTTGAAGCTCTCTTGTGCTCAACGAGTTACAGTTTTAACAGTTATTTATCTTCTGTCATGAGAATGAAATCAGAAATATTCTGTTGCGAAATTGAATATGGAGTATTTGATGATTTGATTTTGTATCTAATCAGTCTGCTGGTCATTTTCTTAAAACTTTGTAAACTCTATTGGCTTTCTGCGTAACTCTCATTCCAATTATATTTTCCTGTTGATACTGCTAGTACCGAAATAGAAAATCTAATGACCACTTGTAAGTAAACATAACCAGATTTATATTGTATTCTATTGCAAAAGATCTCCTATTTTTCAGGAGTACCATTTTATTTTCTGAAAATTCAGATGAAAATGGTTCTCATGGTGATTCAGCGGCTCGATAATTGTGTTCTTCTTGTATTATATAATTAAACACTGCGGTCAACTATTGATAGTTGTCTAGTGCTGATGTGTTTTGTTCTATTTCAATTATTGTAATACTTTATTACTTCTTCGTAGATTTGGGAACGAAAATCTGATACTTCATCAATTAAGCAAGTAATTGAGCTGTACTCTAATGTATGCTGTCAAAATTTTAAAGAGCCAAAAGCAAAACGTGAAAGAATCTACATGCGTAACTTCGTTCATTTATTATTTTTATAACAGCTTCATCAAAGATTTTCCTCGGTAGTGATGACTGGAATGAGTGTCTAGAATAGAGGATCACTAATTAGTAGTCGAGAGAGTTAAGCCAAAGTTCGTTCAGTTTCGCAATGAACTTGGGTCTATTCGGAAGTCAACATTAGATATTCCGTATTCTTTCCGCAGACATCTCTAGAGCAAATATGCCGCTAAAGATGCAAAATCAACGTGCATTCGAAGCGATGCTTTTAGAACATATCGTTTGGTAATGATTTTTCGGAACTATTGAAACTATGAAAATTCTTCAAGCTATTTCATGTAGTGAAAATATATTGTCATCATGTGACAAACATTATATTTCTGGTGACTGTGTATTCAACAAAGTGATTATAATCAAGACACTCAATAGATTTTTAGTTTTCCGATTTAATCAAGTAAATTAATTCATGAAACCTATCAGTGACTAAATCATTGAAACAAATTATCCTTGAATACACCAGTAATAAAGAATTCAATCAACTTTTTCGCGTGCTATCAATATAATCAACTGGTAAAAAATCATCAAGATTTCAATTCAATGTTTAAATGGTATTTCACGTAAGACTAGAATGTTAGAATTACTCAGTTCTGTAAGAAGAACTCATCTGTTTTTCCTAATACAACAGGCCTATGAATGAACTCATAAGCCATCATGATTCGTCTAGGCACGAAAATTCGACGCTCACCACTTTTCCCTAGGAAAGAGAAAAAACTAGTCTTCAATTGAAACAGTGATAGCCCAATAAAATAAAAAATGTCATTCGAAGATTTTTTTTCTTGCTAATCAGAAGGCCATCAGAAGTGTTGTCCTTACGAAATTAAATATGAGAAAAGACAAATTTTGCAAATCATGGTTGGTTACATTAACATACGTGTAATTTCAAAGTGTTTTCACTAGTGAAACATTGAAGAAAAATGAACTTTAATGTCAGCATTTTAACCCACTGGAAAAAACCTAACACTCGAGTTGTATTATACGTGCCATCTAGTTTACCGCAACACTCTGGCCAGGTACCCCCATATCTGTACTTGTGAACGAGTACAAAAAGTTGTATCCGTGCAATACTCAATGGGTATCTAAAGTGATCCGGCCCGTATGCGAACACACAACCAAACCTACCTACGCCTGAATCCAAATTTTCTTTGTAATTATTATCAATGAACAGAAGACATTATCTTTCTCAAATTTTGACACCTCAAGGCACACGTTGATACGTAGTAGAACCTCACAATACCTATATGTACTTGTCATTCAGTAGAGAGGATACTTCGCTACAGTCCTTTTATAGATGTAGTTACACTCTGTTCTGTATCGACCGATTTTCTTTGCTTTTCGTTGTTTGCATGAAAATAATCCTCTGAATTGAGTACAAAGCCTGCGTGAACACATCGTGTTGTGATTGTGAAGAACTTAGATTTCTTTCATGAGATCTACAACAAGCAATATTTGTTCAATAATGATAGTCATTTTTTATACAATAACTATTAGCGACATCTTTTCAGGGAAAACAATAATACTGACGCACTAGTGCACCAAGAACAGAACGCCGACGCCGATCTGATAGACATCTCGGGTTGGCCACGTATAATAACCAATAATTAATAAAATAGAAAAAATAGTTATTGATTATGTGCATTTCTCTTTATTTATTTATTTTAAATAGAATCAGAACATCAATAGCTTAGTTTGGACTTTTATTTGCAGATTCACTTGTATTTCTTGTAATCCGTCGCAAAAATAATGGCTCCTGGACGTAGGTTACACAAGCTGTTGTTCACAGGAAATCATTCAATCTGTTAAATATTTAGGATTTGATCAAGCTTCAACACATGTTCAATGGATGGTTATTCGTAATAATTCATCATTTTTACAAAAACGAAAGTTGGCCACACTTACAACAGTTCGTCATTTATTTTCTTTACTCGAACTTCTCTCAAAATTTGTTAATCTCATTACAGGAGCCAAACAATTTAAAAAATCGTAATAACTTTCGTTTTAATGGTCTCATTCATCCAAAAGTAATTGGTGTAGAAGCTATCACAAATGGTAAAGGTGTTGTTTTCACAACCGGCAGTGTCAAAAGTAAACATTGAAGTTTGCCTTAGTCTCTTCACATAATTTATTATTTAGATGTAAAAAAACCAGCCAAACGTCATCATAAGGTTAAACTTACCAAGAATTCACGTCGTACATTAACTAGTATAAGACGAACAATCCGTAAACAACATTATCGTAAAGATCTTAAGATGGTTGGTTTTAATTTTATCATTTGATGTTTGTATGAAGAAAATATTTTCTTTTTATTTTCTAGGCTGCTCTTCGTCGGGCATCTGCATTACTTCGTGGACAACGATTAGCTTTAACTACTACTTCAACATCTACTACGACGGGCAAGCGTGCAGCTAAAACGACGACGACAGCAGCATCATCATAAATGATAAATATAAAGTTCACCAAGTTGTGTTTTCTTTCGCTATCGCCATTTTGATGTTGACAAATTGCAGAAGATTCAACGAAAGAACAGAATAAAAAGAAGAAAAGAAGAGGAATATCCTCTGTGAATTTGTTTAAAAAACGTTTTTCTGTCGATTCAGAAAACAAGGCACACTCAGCTAATAAGAAAGATATTGCGCTGCTCCTTTATTTAGTTTATCGAAAAAAGCAATTGTGGATATTTTTGCGATGATAAAAGCAACTTATTTGATTGGAATTGTAAAAAAGATCATACTTTCTCATAACCCAAAATTTGTTAATAAATGAAAGAGAGAGAAGACAGGCAAACCTTGTTTGAAGTATATCAACATTTAAATTAGATACTAGCTTCGGTGAGAATGTTTATATACTGAGTACGTACAGTTGTTTGTTTTAGATTCGAATTAGTTAAGCATCTATCATTTCTATATTTTAATTAGGATAGTTTTAGAATCTTCTTTCGAAAATCTAGTAACGAGATTTCTACTAGAGCTTTGGCGCATCAACTGAAATGAATAGTTTTCAGTAGATCTTGCTGAAGTATCAGTGTGAAAAACATTTTCTCTTAAATTAAGATGAAGATTTTCGAAGAAAATGCTTCTGGTAGAAATGGTACAAATTTGAATCTAGTCGAAAACAGTATTCCACTAACTAAATATTATTTTCGGTTGAAACTTTCACTATAGTCAATCTATTATGCAGGCGAATTTCATGATGCGATTTCTCAATATGAATTCACTACTGAATATCAAGAGCTAAGGATGAAATTTAATAAGATGTTCGTACGTCACATATAATATAGAATCATTGTAACCTTTGACGAGTTCCGTTAGGTCAACTTCGTAGATTCAAATGAAGTTCCAAAGACAATTTTCATTTCATTGGATTCTCTTTAAACATATTGCAATAAAACATAGTACAATTGCTGAAATCGAAATGGAGTATCGTTTATACATGCCCTTGTATGTAAAATTTAGTTCTAAGTAATAGAATGGAAATGTCACTTCGATTTTTACCTAATTCATTCTCTTGTGAACATTTCTTGGAAGATAGGGGTGAGTATTACTATTAAGGTAGTAACACATCAAGCCTAGCACTTCTTTTGGTATGATAAAGCTTCAATTTTTATAAAATATCCATCCAGTCAATTAACACTTATTCAACAGTTGACTTATAAAATCTGATGAAATTTGGTAGTAATGTAGCATATGAGAATAAAGCTTATGATGCATTTCAGTTGATTACAAAAATGCACTGAGCAATATTTTCAGAATGATGACTTTGTCTCAATGAACATAGCCATTGTACTGTTCGTATTATAAAATCAATACCGAGAATAAAGTCTCGAATTCGAGCACGATATGAATGATAAATTACTTGTATCTATCTAGAACAATAAAACACAAACATAATCAAGTGAAACTGTGTACACTCGAGAAACTTACTTCGAATCATTTACTCTTCATCAAATTTTAATATCTATATATTAGTTGCCATTAGTTTAATGAATTGATGGATTTGGTGGGAATTAAAATTATCAATGTCTATCGCAAGCATAATCTGAAAATGTGGAGCTCGCCGTTGTATCTTTGTAAGGCACGGAATAGATAAACGGCTAGATGATTGAATAAGCATACATTGAAACTTAGAAATCTAAGACATCGAGTTATACGATAATTTTCTGAGTGGATTTTAAAATGCTTACTTTTATTATATTATTAAATAAAAGTATGAAGCAAGTAGAGAAAGTGTACGGTATGGTTGAAGATTTGATCAACTGTTATATTTTAGTTTTCATTATAACACCATTCGCTAGTTGATACAAAAAAAAATAACATCTTTCTATGAAAATCAACGATCGATTGATTATGATCTTACTGTACGAAATACATCAAAGCGAATGTAAAAGTAGCAAGACTAGTTTCACTGATTCCTGTCGATCAATATAACTTCGTGTAAAATGTCTTAGTTGTGTATTCACCTGAAATCATTTATCAGCATAGTGATTGATCAATAACTTTAAGATTCTCATACAATAGTTAGAATTCTTTTAACATTCGAATTTATTTATACCGTCCGTATAAACATTGATAAAAATCACTAGTTTAGTGTTAACGAGCCGAAACACAGTCTACTATATTTCATCAACCATAAAATTGAAAGATACTATTTTTCGTTCTAATTCAAGATTTATTTTCTCACATATGAAATTCATACTCTACATTGTTAAATATTTCTTTACTCTAATGAAAGAAATACATTATTAATATTGTAGCGATCAACATTAAATAAGTTTCAGAAAAACAACGATGTCTTTCTTAACAAAGTTGGAGTTTTTTTAGAACAATTCTACGATCAGTACTGATATGTGTCATACTTTATTTAATGTTTAGAGGTTTGTTCATCTCTCTTGAAGTACTCGATTCTGTTAGATAAACTTCATGGCGAAAGTTTTCATTGAATATATCCTCTTTTAATATCATTACAATGTATGTAGAATACACCATCTTGTTTTTGCTAAGATTAGATTCGGAAGTTATAGATTTTTTTTCTGAGTCATATTTTATAACCATCTTATAAAACTTGTATTAAATAGAATTTGTACGACTCCTGTGACCTAAAAGTAGATAGGACTACTCTGGGGAAACAATTAATTCTGAATCTTTACTTCTTATCTAATAGAAATCTCGACGATAAAAACGCATCAAATCGACAAACAATCACTGAATCAGAAAATTTAATATATGTTGACGAAGAAGGGAAAGTATTTACATGTATTGTTGAGCACAAAATTAGAAGGGAAAATTCTTCGATTGAGATCTGTATGAAAAGCGGTTGGTATAGTTTATTACAACAAACATATTAATGTAATTGATTAACTGTCTCAAATTTTGCTTCCTTCAATATAATCAAGGGTGAACTGGTTTATTTTGTACTTGAAATTAATTTAGGTTCCTTTAGAGGACTTGAACGTACTTTCCTGTAATTCTGAAGGACTTCATTGTACTTTAAGCTGCTTTTGAAAGCACTTCATTGTACTCTACTGTACTTGAAGTTGGTCGGTTCCTCTTAAATATAATCGTGTATAAACGAAAATGTAAAATAAAATATATGTAGAATTATGTCACTGATCGTCGAATAAGTTTTAAAGGCTAACACGAGCAAAAGAAACTCGCGCTAGCGAAGATTTAATATCGATTAATCAGTTATCATCAACCACTTTTTAAATGTGTGGCATAGTGTCTTTGTTTCCAGTTAAAGACAAAATAAATTGATGATTTTATTAAGGCTAAACAAAAGGTAGCAATACAATGAAACAGTCATTTTTTTCATCCCTTTGCAATGAAAATTAATTCGAAGCTCGTATTGTTCTTCAGAGAATTGTACAGTCATCATAACAATTGGCACAATAATATCGACGATAATTATTGCTATGCTTCTCTCGGCGGCAATTCAAGCATACGAGCCGTCTACATCGGTAACATTTTTCGCTAGCTGCAACGTTTGAGTGCCAAGCACATCGAGGTATCTAAATATAGACAACGCAATGAAAGATTCGAAAATCAATTTCATTTTACAGCAACAGGTTGAGAAGCAGAATTCGTTGCTGATTGTAACGTGGAGGGAGATGTTGATTTTTGAAGACGAAGAATTCGAATACGACTAGTGAAAACAGTAGTTTTCTTTTTCAATATACAAGTAACAATCATACTAACTGTCCGGCCTTTTCAATTCCAATCGATTGAAGAATTCCATCAGTCAGTTCGGGAATCATACTGATTTTGACATCATTCTTTACGAATAATCTTGCATATTCTTCTACTTCATGTTCATTAAATTTTAACGCAATCAATTTTGTAGACCATGCTCTCCTAGACCAAATTGAAAGGAAAAATTATACTCTTTTTCAAGAGCCAGTGTATAGTTACTTGTCTAGATCAGAATTACTACTTGTAGAACTATTACCACTAACTTGGTAATACGGCGGGGGAGACGAATAAGATTCACTCATTTTTTGAAAAAAATGCCAAGATGTGATCGCTATTAAAATTAATAAGATCTATAATTGTTTTATATGGATAAAAACATGTCTGTTAATGATGCGTTCGTGCGTCATAATAGATAAGAAATTTTAATGAGTCACGAAGGTATTTACTTGATTCTTTTGTCACTTTCAAAGAGAGGTAAATAACAGCAACTCCTTCAATCTCATTTCCAATTTATTATGGATTAGATTCGAGTTTACTTTTGAACAACGATCATCTAATTTTTTTCAGAAACGTCAACGATTATGCCAGAGGACTAAAAGGGGGAAGTGTTTTACGTTCTACTCTTACTCTCTTTTCTCTCTTGACCCCACTCTTCCTTGAACTCCTTTTAATTCTTGTATTAGAATCTTTTAAGTTGTTGGTGTCAATTGATCTTATAGTGCGTTTCACATTGTATTACAAATTCAGTGATCGGTATGTTAGAAAAAAACATAGTTAAAACAGAAAATAATAGCCTCTTGGGGGACAATGCGGCAAAAGAAAACATTCAAAGAGAGAAAGGAAGAAAAGGAAAATTTCATAAGCGAAAAGGTCACAATTTCAAACGACTATAGAGAAAGAAATGGAAATGATTGGTTTGTTTTTGTGATAGATGATGAGCTTTGTTTTATCCATTTAGAATAAAAAAAGAAAAGAATATTCGCAGTATGATAAAGTATTATTTTCCTTCATTTCCTATAAATTGAACTGTTTTTTGGAGGGTGTGTTTAAAGCCACTTTTGACGATATAACTATTTATTGTTAAAAAATTTTCTTCTTTTTTCGAAGAAACATAAAATGCACTGGTCAACGAGTGACCAATACGAGCAAAAAGACTCGAAATTTTTACTGACATCTTTCTAGTAAATTACAATACAAGTGCAGCAAAAAATTAAAAAATCACTCTCTCGATCGTTCTCTCATCATCTTTCAACTTTACACATGTTATGAAATGGATTAGTTTAACAAACACGAATTGATACACTCCTTGGTTCAACAGCTGTGAATCGATAGGGCAGAGCGCGAAAACTTCTTGCGTTCCGCTTGTTTTCAATCTAAAGCCGATAGTATTCAAGAGAAGATGTGCCGAGAAGCTGCCAATACTGAGGGTCCATCGAGTTGCGAGGTGATTAACAAGCAACAAAATAGAAAATTCGATTGAGCTTCGCTGGAAGAAAACAATGATTTTCTGGGTTCGAAGAGGATCGCATTACCCTCGATCGATCTAGCAGCGTAACCAAAAATTTAAAGGTAATGAGTGCCAGCTCCGATACTCAATATAGTAAAAATTAAACGTTTTTCATTTTTGAGGTGTTACATTTAATGAGACCTGAACCGTATTCCAAGAAATCGTTTCCCTTCTCATAGAAATCATTTACGATAAAAAGACAAGCAGAAATTCTTTTCCATTAGAAATCACTAGCTTGAAATACATTTTTCTTAAAAATAATGAACCAATTCTATCCCTGCTAGGAGACACGTACCCGAAAAAAAGATAAATCAATAGAAATATGTTCGAATATTAGCAGAAATTAATGGGACTATTTCTCTAGTCCAGCGTGAAGTTTTGGGAGAAATGGGCTTAACATAGCAGAAATGATTTCTATGATGCAAAGTAGATGATGGTCATTTTCATCTGTGCGTTGCTTCATTTCTTTTCGTGAAAACGTTTCTTTCGGGAAAAGGGCAATTAGTCTTTGAGTCGCAGATATGAGTGGAAACACAATGCAGGATATATATATATATATATAACGGGTGGTCGGAAAGTTTTGGCACAAAATGTTTGTTTATTTTTGGTCCACTCGAAAATATTTCAGACGAGTCGAAATCTATGGGTTAGAAGCAGAATTTCGTGTTCTTTCAGAATATGAATTTAGAAATTTTGTGTCGGCTTTTGTTCGAGAGAAGTAAGGGAATCTTTGAAAGACCTGAAAAATTAGTTTGGACGGAA